>VYZX01015750.1:508675-678208 GCA_013401335.1 Brachypteracias leptosomus
AACCCTCCCGCCAGCCCCCCGAGGAGGAGCAGCCGGGGGAGGGTGGTGGGTTTTGGGGCCACCTCTCGCCTTCACCAGCACCCAACCTGCGCCTGGTGAGGAGAGGCCTCTCCCACTCCCTTGCAGCCATTTTGCAAATTAGCCAGTCCTCTCCAGGAAATGGAAGCCACAGGCCTCCCGCCACCTGGTCTTCACATGGAGGCACCAGGCAGATGGCATTTTGAAGCGTCTGGGGGACATGGGGCAGCACGAAGATGTCGGCAGTTGCTCCGTTAGAGCTTCAGGGCCATTCCTTTGAGGAGAAGGACGGTCCCATGGCTGCTGGCGTCCTCGCGGCCCAACATGGCGGCTTGCCTGAGGGATCCTCATGAAGATGGCACCATGCAAGCCGGGCAGCATCTGGACCTTCTGCCAGTCTTCATCTGCCATTACGCCTCCTGCCTGAGGATTCCCAGGTTGAGGAGATCTTCTCACACCAACTTGGCCGTGAGTGAAGATGGACTAGCTCATTGTGAGAGGAAGCCTCTCTTTCCACCAGGGATTGTGGAGTCTTGAGGTGACAAGAGCTGGTGTGTGTTGAAGGGCCCTTAGCGTAGCGCTGTGGCCACCATGAAGCAAAAGGCAGTGATCTGTGGAGTCATGTTCTTGCAGCTTCACACTGCGAAGGATTTGTTTCTCCAGGTAAAGTGTTGATTGTCTGCTTGATATCCTTCTTGATACAAAAAAGTGTTGCTAGACTTTGCTCTGACCAGCTCTTCACATCTTGGCTTTGTAGCCAACCTGCTGTAGTTGTTACTGGCGTTTAGACCCTATGTTCTCACCTCATAGCTGACCTGTGGTAGTCATTCCCCTGGAGTCTGGGAGGGATGCTGAGTGCTGTGCTGTCTGGCTCTGCCATGGTCATGGCTTTCATTCGTCTTCATTGTGTTGGCATTTCTCATCTTTGGATGTAAGTCTTTGTGTAGTGCTGCACTACACGTTAATGTGAGACTTGTCCCTGCCCACGCTGTTATCCATGCGGCAGGTTGGAGCTGGTTGTTCAGTATGATACAGTAACTTGGCATGTTGGTAAACATGGCTGGTATTGAGCCCTCAATTATTCCTGAAATTTCATGACCAAAAATCCCAGCCCAGTCCAAGTGGAGTAAAGCTGAAGATTCTTCTGACCGAGAAGATTCCTATTTGAAATACTGATATTGGGTATTTTGGACGTCATCACCTTTTATCATGAAAGTAGGAAATAACACAGGCACATCCTGCTCTTGATTGACCCCATCTCCTGAACTGTGAATATTACCTCTGGTGATTATGAACTTGCCAGCTAACCAGTTTAGTATTGACTTCCAGTTCAATAAAAACCGGCTTATGGTAGTTTGGAGCTCAAAAGGTGTTTATGGTTTGTGTGGTCTGCTGGGTGGTGTGATAATGTTGAATTCCTAAGGACAAGCCAGTCTGCTTACGTAAAACCTAACTGTTTTTGTATCTGAACTGAAGTCACTGGAGGGTTCTTCTCTTCTTTCCCATTTGCCAATTGATATTTGGATTATTGGGATTTGATATTTGAAGAGTAAAATGTTGAAAGGATTAAGAAACACTGTAAACTACCCATGCCTTTAGCAATTTTAGTAATTAGTGCAGCAAAAATTCCTTAATTCCCAAGAAATGCATTACTTAATAATCACACCACATGGTTTCTTCTTGATAAACCAATTATTTTGTCTTATTGTAAAGTGACTTTTATTGTTTACAATACTGAATCAGCTCTTTGGAATGCTCACTGAGCAGAATATTCCATCAATAAGTAGACATTTTAATACATTCCTCTTCAAAGTCTGCTATGTTACACCTACTACTTTGCTGCTTTCCACAGCAGTAAACAAAATGGCAGTCAAACCAGTGAGTCATTCTTCAGATGCATTCTGAAATATTCCTTCTCTGTTGGCTTTCTTCATAGTATCAACTCTCTCCAAAGGTGTCTTGAATGAATTAGAAAACGCCCCTTTCCAAGCTGTAGAGGAATATACATCTTTTCTTTAGAGACAGCTCTAATAATCAGATTGTTCTTTCTGGTCCTTGCTATTACTCTGCTCTCAGACAGCTGAAATTATAACAATGCACCCTGCACCATATTGGAAGAAATCTCCATGACCTCGTCTATATTTTAGAATATTTCATTTGCATTGTAGAGTGTTAAGATCACATTAACGCTGTCAATAGAGTTGCCATAAGATTTACAACCCAAACAAATATTAGTTTGGGAGTTTTGAAAGGATGAATGCTTAGTGAATACTTTGAAGAGGGGAAACATCTTTTTCCTGATTACTCATTCCTTGTTTTAGAGTACACAGTCCCTTGAGATGTGGTGGTGTGTGAGTCAATAGCGAGGAGCACAGAGAGGACTTCTGCGATTGTCAAGCTCAGGAAAAGTTGATTGTGGTTTCAGTGTATTTCCCTGTCATTTAGCAGAAAACAAGGTTTTAAGTTTTAAAAAATCCAAGTGACCTTCGTTTGCCTGGCAGGTCTCTATTGTAAGCAGTGAAGTCATGCGGTAAAGCTCTGAGTCTTTTGGAAAAAATAGAAATATCAAAACTTAGGACCTTTTTTTTTTTTTCTTTTAAAGTTTCTGATAACAGATTTTCTGGAAATACATATTTTCCAACTTTAATTGCCTTTAAATGGAAATATCTTTACGCTGAAATGAAATTGCTGAAAACCCCAGATTTCTGTAGAAATTACAAACTCTAAACTGAATGTTTTTGCTAAATATGTGATTATTCATTACTCTTATTGTTTCACCGCCTTCTCCTCTTTCCCATCCCGAGAGAGCAATGCAAGCAAGGGAGGCATTCCAAGTGCCATACGTCACGTTTGAACGCTTCTTTTGGGTTGGTGGATGCTCTGGTTTCCACTACTTTAATTACAGGAATTATCTCTCAGACTGAATAAATTTAAAATCAAACCGATTATATTTCAGAAAGCTGAAATAGTGTTGTCATTGTCGTGCCATTGATTTGTTATCGATTGTTCAGTCAGTCTGTCCAGTGCTATGCAAATAGTGGAGATACTGTACAGTCAATAGTCAATTCCCCCAAGGAGCCTACAGTCAAATTTTGGCAGCAAGCTCTGTGAGAAGTGGCTACAAAGGATTGAATTGTCTCTTGAAGAGGAAGCTGAATGATGGGTGAGAATAATTTGGTAAATGGAGAAATTGAGAGAATTCCTATAGTAAGGTATGAAAATTAAATGAGAAAAGGGTGAAAACAAGATATGAGCAAGAGGAAGGAGAGAAGGACAAGGAGGTAGAAGGGAACACAAGGAGGAACCTGTGCAGAAGAGCCTTGGCTGTGTCAAAGAATGAGAGGCAGAAGGGACTGGTTTAGCAGCAGCAACTGGAAATGAAAGCTGGGAACAAGGCAACGAGATGTGTCTATCTAAGCAAAGAAGGGAGGATGAGCAGAACATGGGAAAAGTCTGGAGGGTGAAAATGAAAGAAAATGTTTTAGTGAGTTCATAAAGGAAGAGTTGACAGGAAATGGTGAGTAGCTACAAGAAACAGAGTAAAGTCACTCATGACACTTGTTCTGACTGGGTGATAGGTGGGATGATGGATTTCCTGGGGCTTGGTACCATAATGGCTCTGTAGTCACCTGTTGGGTCTGAGGGAGAGCTGAACTACCTCAGGAAACTTGTCAGAAGAATTATCCAAGATCTGAAGCCAAGTAGAGTTGCAAAACAAGATGAGGATGTCTTTAGCATACTTAAAGCATCTAAAAACTAGGGAATAGATGCAAAAGGGAAATAGGAAGGTGCAATTTTTCTTGAATAATTGATTTATACTAATTTGTGACAAGAAGTAGACCTGGGAATAGCCTGATGTACTTTGCCCTGTACTGTGCTGTCTTTGAAAGCAAACAAGTGGTTGTGATCATTTAATTCTGATGCTAAATTAATGTCTTTCTCCAAAGCCTTCTTTGGATCTTCTACCATGCAATTATTTATCATCAAGAGGAAACATTTGAAACAGAGACTGAAATGCCACAGGATAATGAAACAAACGAATATATAGAAAACAAAGTAATGTTTATTTGTTGGTGTAGAGTGTATGCCATGAAACAGAATTTTTCTGGGGTTGAGAGTATATTTTAATGGCAGCTGTTCTGAAAACCACCTTTAATTCTTATAACTTTATGATTGTGTTCTATTAAGTATGACCAGTATAGTTTTGCTTTGTTTTGGGAAGGGGAAAAATGAAACTGACTGATGATGCATGAAAGAACTGATGCAACCTAAGGTATATGGGAGAAGTTGTTAATACATTAATACTTCATATAGGAATCCATATGATACTATTGTATATACTTGTCACTATCCATCTAGACTTAGAAAATAAGGAAGTCCATTGCTTAGCACGTATTTGCTTGTCAGTTACTTTCAGTAGAAGTATTTCATATTAAATATAATAATGCCCTGATTCTGTGAGCTGATTCTTGTGATCTGTTGATTTTAACAGATCTCCATGCAAGTATGAGGATCAACTCATTGCAGTGATTTTAACAGCCTGAGATCATGTTACAAAAAGAGATGGGGGAAAAACTGCCTTAAAAATGAAAGCACAGAATGGTGTGTCACAGGAGAAGGAAACAGATCATGTGCACCACTGCAAGGAAGAAAGGAGAGTACAGAAATTAACCTTCTGGAGGAGACTTCATTGTCAAAACAGTGTTTCCCTAAACCAGTACAAGCAGTGTTCCCTAAGAGCAGTCACTGAAGAAAACCTGGTAGTGAGTAAGACTTTGCATCAGAGAGAAGTGGCTCAGAATTGGTTTCTGGTGTGAGTCAGCAAAGGTATGTTTTCAGTGGATTATTATCACAGCCACATAGCAGCCATTGTAGAAAATGCTTTACTAGGACATATGCCTGCTCAGGAGCATAAGTGGTTATATAGGGCTTCATTCAAAAACACGGAGATGAGTGGAAGTGCTCTTTTAACCTCTGTGAATTTAGGTGCCTTCCACGCCAGTTCATCTCTCCTTCCTCTCTTCCTCTTGTTATACAGTTGTATCATTCACCATCTTATTTTACGAAACCAGGGGCATGTCTGGCAGCAATGACTGAAGCTAATCATGGTTGTGTCTTTTCTTATGTTGAAAATTAAGGTACCTTTGAACGCGTTGATTCTTTTGCCAGTACCTCCAATGACACCAAAAATAACATCTTTCCGTATTCTGCTCCCACTTGTTTGCAAATAGAGTTTTTTCACCTGACATGTTGTCATAGATAATAGGAAGGTGCCAAAACATTCCTGTTGAAAGATTTGCTAACTTTCCAACTAAGTTAAAAAAAAAAAGGGAAAGCATAGATCATGTAGAAGCCAATCTCATATGGGAACTCTTGTGTATACAGAGCTTTCAAAATTGATGGCTCAACAGTTGAATTTCCAACAGATACAGAAAATTGTGATATACATCAAGCAGGAGCAAATGGCACACATTATGTTCTTATATTCCTGTACATCCTGAACATCAGGTAAGAGACCAGTTAGGTTTATGGCCTTATTTTTATGTGGGTAGAAATAGAAGTGTGAAGTGGATAGCTCAAGTGGTTTCTTCTGTTAAGCAACAAATGATGGTGTGTAAACACCTAAAAATGCTGTAAGTTGTAATGCAACATGTGGTTTGAAACTTGCCAACTTGAAAATGCCAATTAAAGGAAGTCAGGAGAAGTTTTATTGGTGCTATCTGGACAAGATGTATTAGAATCATTATGAAGAATCCATAAATAGCAAGACAATAGAAAACACTTAGATTTGGCTGATGGAAAGATGCTCTTAAACAAAGACATCTGACAAATTCAGTATGGTTTACACATAGACTATATGTAATACTCAGAGTGATCACAGTATACTGCAGCACATAGTGAGCTAATGGATTTTTTCCCTGCAACTTTGCTCTATAAAATTTGCACTGAACTTGTGATGTCTTCTAATATGCAAATCTGCAGGGTTTGAACATCTAGGTGTATAATTTGTATGTTAAACAATACTGTGCTTTGTGATTTTTAATTGTGGACTCACCTTATCTCTGTATTTGCCACTCACAAAACAGTTCTCTGTGGCTGGGCTACTCACAAGGGTCACACAGTGAAAAGAAATATCACTGCATGATATAACAATAACTGAAACTATGCAAGGACTCATCACATTTCAGAAAACTGAAAGAAACATTTCTTACTAATAGAGAGGACAATATGGAGCCTGATCTATCTATGAAAAGGATCTGATACTGGCAATACTTGTGAGAATGGAGAACCTGAAGCCAGAAGGTGCCTCCAAGTCTGTATTTCTGGGCTTATGAGCAAAACCTTCATAATACACCAAAAGTGTTTAAAAAATACATTAAATTATTAGAAAAGCACAGAATAATGGTAGTTTGAGAACACCTCTGTAGGTCATCTAGTCTAACCCTGAAGCTCGAAGCAGAATCATCTGGAGCGCTCATGACCATCTCCAGTTGGGTTTTGAGTATCTCCGAAGATGGAGACTGCACAGCCTCTCTGAGCAACCTGTTCTGATGTTCAACCACCCTCACAGGAAAAATAGTTTTTCTTAAGTTTAAATATAAATTAGATTTCATAAAGCTAAATTTAATCAGATTATTTTTATGAGATTTTCAAAATACTTAAGAGAAATGTGTATTTTGACCATGATGATCTGATTGCTGAAACGTATCACGACTTGATGACTCTCAAGATCACAGCAAGTTGTGTAGTCAGGGATGAAATTCGTATTCCAACCCTCAGGCCCTTGCTCCAACAATTAACTGGATGATCTCTGGCATTGTTTCTGATGACGTTCTTTAAGGAGAGATTTCTTTTTGCAGTTGTCAGATTCTTGGGCCCTGGGAAATGGTGAGATTACACACAAGAAAATACATATATATTGTCTTTGAGTATTGTAACACAGCTCCAAATATTATTCTGAGCTAGCAAAGGATTAGCTACTGTTTTCCTGGATGTTTAAAACAAAGAGCTTTTAGATCTTGACAAAATGGGAAAAGCCTATTGTAGTCCAGGGAGAAGCAGCATTAATTTTGTCTGGTGGACGTTCAAACATTCTTTCTAGTTAGCTGGAGTTACCAACTTCACACTTTTTACAGGATGTTGGTACTTACAGGGGTTTGTTTAGGAGCATGTGTGGTGCCTTGTCATACACTCTGCACTTTAAAAATATGCCAATCTATCATGCATGTTAATTATTTGTTACTATAGATGCCTTTAAATACAAGCTCGTGGAATTCTCCATTTACATACATGGGCTGTTGCTGGGATTGGTAATGTCTCCAAGAAGAGAATTATACTCACTGTGAATGAATATACAACAGGCTCTAGGTTACAGTATATACTTAGTTATGCTAATCCTTAGGACTACTTTTTAGGGGAAGGGCTATAAACTGATCCTTATGGGACCTAGTATTTGCATTGCATTTATTTGTGAGAAAAGTACTCTTCAAAAGCATAATTATGCTGTTTTGAACAAAGAACTTGCAAGATGGTAGTGTCTTCTTCTTAGACATTATTCTATTTTTTTTATACTCTCATTTTTATTTTTAGACATTAAACATTCTCATGTTTAGAGTTGTCAAGAATTTAACATTATTTCGTTTCTGCACCAAAGGGACTTTTTTTAAAAGTCACTCTGGTGGAAAAAAATTAAATCTGTTTGCAATACTGATTTGCAAATGATGAACATTTGACTTTTCTTTCATGTCTCCAACAGAGTGTATCAGGATAGATGAGGTGGCAGCTGGCCCGTTTGTGGTGGGCATGGACTGGTCCACAGGCCCTGTAATGGGGATTTCTTAAACCAAAGTGAACTTAGAGGGAGAGTTAAAAGAACTAAATGAAAAAGCTTACTTTTAATTTGAAAGACTCGTTCATTTATCAGTGTGAATTGAGAGTAATTCTTGAAAAATCAGGGAATGTAAAACCCAAATAGAGGTGAGAATCAGGTCCCTACCTTTACACTCAACCCCAAATTTCCTGCACAGTCTGGTTGGAACAAAGGAATTTGGAGCATATTAAAAGCCACAACCTGAAAGCTGGACTTTCAGTGAATTTAAAGCAATGACTTTGGTATAGCAACAGCAATTCACCTTCTCTGAAGTTCTGGCCTGGAGTCTTTAACGAGAGGTAAATCACATGTTGGTAGAAACCAAAGGACTTGCTCCCAGCTCACCTCTCACCACTTAGTCTTACTCCGTGTTATTTTAGTTCTGTAGTAGTGCATTAATTTTACTTCTTCATCTGCTCTCTTGGCAATGTGTTACTTCTGGTTCAGAGTTTCCTGCAAGCAGAAGTTGTGTTTTTGTTTCAGCTTGGCATTCTGGTCAGTTGTAGTTGTAATTCTCATTGACTTGTATTACTGTGTGTTCCCTCTATTGCTGAGCAGTTAAACCAAACTAAATAAGCTTATATAAATGTACTGTATGGAAATAAGAGCTGAGTTGTGTTTATTTGTGAGCTCATGCAGCATATTGTTTGTAAGTATGTGATACAGATAATTTTTCATGCAAAGACACAGTGCAGAATATTGGTACTGATATCATCGGATAACAATCTTTGTTTTTTGTTATCTTGGACAGCTTTCTCAGTTACAGATTTTTTGTGCACAAACCAGTCCATTCTCATTCTAATTCTGGGTAATGAAACATATAATTTTCTGTTCTAGTTTTAATAATGCAGTCTTAGAGGATGTGTCAACTAAGTGTCCCTGGGAAAATGGCTCCCCAGTTCCTTATCACTGTTCTTGTTCATCTTCTCTCTGTAACGCAGAAATCTTTGGTGTGTTCTCCACCCCGTTAGTCCCCTGGACTGGACTTTAGTTCTGTTCTGGCAGTCAGAGCAGATGTCTTAGGTGAGCACCTGAGGTTAGTGCAAATTTTCAATTGACTTAGAGGGTGGGACCTCACACCTGGTGTCACTTTGCTATGTAGGGATCATTTTCAACCCATTCAACCTTGTTGATGCAAAGTGGTGCAATGTCTATGTGCTAAGGGATACAGTGTGATACCAGTTGGACCATTAAAGTGTCTGGGGTACTGAGAACCTCATGGAAGAAGGGGCTGAGGGACAAAGCTTTGCTTAGTCCAGAGATGAGAAGCCAAAGATGGATCTAATAGTGGTCCCATGAGGTCCTAATAGGAAGGGTGTGCCAGATATTTCTGGGAGATACATGGAACAAGGATGAGGAGCAATGATCACAAGTTGCAAGAAGGGAAACTGACTAGACAGAAAGGAAAAATAAATCATAATGAGAGAGGTTAAGTGCTGGACCAGATGGCAGAGAGGTTGTGGAATCTCCATCTTCAGAGATTTTCAATACTCACCTGGACAAGGCCCTGGGCTGTCTTATCTAACTTTGAAATTAGCCATTCTTTGAGAAGGAGGTTGGACTGGATGACCTCCAGAGATCCTTTTCATACTCAGCTATTCTATGAGTCTATAAAACCAGAGGGAAAGATCTGGGATTTTTCTATTTGATCTGTAAGTGCAGTTCTAAGGATTTTACTCCTTGAAATTGCAACTGTTAACATCATGTCAGTACATAGTTATACGAAATAAAAGTGTTCAAATTACCTTGTGTGGGTGGAGGTAATCTGTGCAGCCTTGAACTGCAAATAGTAATTAAAAAGGGTGGTAGCAGAATGTATCCTGTGCTGGAGCTCCTGCTATCTGCGTTGCTGTCTGCTCTTTCTTCACTGCGTTGTGTACGAGTACCAGGGCACCTTCAGCTGAAGGAAGGTGGGAAGCAAGTGAACGTATGAGATAATCATGGAGTGCCTGTGGTTGTTATGATACTTATGTACTACTCAAGTGTGATTTTCAGCTGGCAAAACACACCTGCAGTTGGGCATTTGTCGTTTCTAAGAGAACAGAGTCTATTTTCTACATCTTTGTGTTTATTCATAGGCTATTTCAAAGTCTGACTCTTGAACTTTTCCAGAGTGTTAGCAATACAAGTCTGTTACAGGGCAGTGTTACCCAAGGACATGGTTGTTTGATGGCTACTTGATGATTCTTTGGTGTGCCTGCCAACAATTGTCATTGAGAAGGTGGTAGAGTTGACTAACGTTCCTGGTCACTCTTTCTGCCCTAGCGGTCTTGGTGCTGTTTGGTTGGCAGCAGCTGCAGTCTGAGCAAGAGTTTCTTGGACTGTTCAATACTTGGTAGGCCTGTTATAAGGGATAGTTTCCTTGGTTCCTCAAAGCAGCAGAGACAATGCTTGGACTGAGAGCTGTACTTGCTGTCCCACCTATACCATAGTGTGTGCCACCTTCCCATGCATCTGCACAAGGGTTGAGTTGTCAGAAGCCGAGCGCCAGAGCTGATTCAACCATACCTATGGCAAAGATGCTGCTTTGCTTCTGTGTCAGGGCCATGGCTGCGCAGTGTCTTGCAGCAGTGGCCAAAACATGGATTTCTCTTCATGCACATGCCATGTGCCCTAGAACACCTCCTTTCCTGTCCATGAGTGTCATCCCCTTGCTGCCCTGTCAGCAAAACCTGCACTGACCCACCCATTGTGTCTCACCATGGCTGGCCGAGACGTGGGTGTGGTGCTGGCTGCTGCCATGTGCTGCTCAGAGATCATGCTCAAGCTGGGCTGTGGAATCTGCTTAACTCATGATTGCTTTGATGGCTCTGCTGTCACATGGTGGTGACAGCAGCAGAGACAGAACTGCCCTTGCCTCCTTCCAGTATAGCCAGTCATGCTCAGTAGCTGCCTCCTTGCAATCCATTGAAAGACTGAAAAAGCAGTTAATGTGGAGGAAGGCTCATAAAAAAACCTAGTCTGCTCTTACCTAGAGAAGGAAAACATGCCTGTGAAATACGTTTGGAGTCTTGAGTTTCAGGTGTAGATGAACTCTTACCCATGTCACAAAACCAGCCAGTTTTTCTGGCGGTCTCAAAAGGGTAATACTAGTGGATATAAAACCAGAACTTCTGTCATCTTAGGTGGTGGTCTGCTTAGCCCAAGGTTATGTGTATCAGCTGTCTGCTCTTGAGAAATCCAGTGATGTGCTTCAGTCCTTATCGTTGTTAACTGTCACCTTTCTTGGATAGTAAAATTCCTAGCAGGGCAAATCTTGCCCCTACTTTCACAGGATTAATAAGATAGAAGTAACTCAGTTCACGAGCTGGCTTTAACAGAACACTGAGAACACGCTACTGATTTTAACTGTGTTGGAAAGTGGCACCCTTAGAAGCAGCATTTCCACTTGGCAGTTAGAAAACATTTCTACAGAACCTCAGCGAGGAAGATTAACTTCAAATGTAGTAGATATATTAGGCTATCTCCCTTCAGATCAAAGAATATTCATGTCTCTCAATAGGATCTCATGAGTGAAGGCAGACATGGAGGAACTTTCATATATGGACAGAGAACATGTAAAATTACAAAAATAAACTGCATTTCTTGTTGAAGGACAGAGAGTACAAATATCAGGAGTCACTGAGTAGTCACTGTTGGGACCTACAGCAAAATTGAGCAATAACAGATAAAACTTCTAACTCAGGAAGACTTCTAAATCAAATGAGTAATCAGCTATGTTAGCAGCTGCTCCTTTGACCTATGATTGGTCTTGAAAGCTATGCAAGGCCTTAAAGGCTCTTGGTATATTAATATTTTCAATTTTTTTTTATCAAGAGGTAGTTTATTGCTGAAGATTTCAGAACTACTCAAGGAGGGAAGAAAAGTGGGTATATGTTGGTGAGATGTACTAGCCTTATTCTTCACCTAAGATAGTCTTTGGAACTAATATTTAAGCAACAAGTCTCTTGCTAGGTAAGATGAATTTCTGTTGTCCTACTGGGGTGTCTTCAGGATGTATTTTGTAAAGTTAGGCTGAACCACTGTGGTGACACATTGTATTTGATAAAGCTAGATATAAAGGATTAATTTTCTAGTTTATGTGTCTTTATTTGTGTGTGTCCATGATAGATGATATGACAAGAGAGTCCCAAGTGCACTCGGAATGCTAAATCATTCCTAAATGCCATTGATGGCATTCACCTCTCAGATTGGCAATGCACAGACTCCCTTGATCTCAGGGTCTTTCTCTAATGCTTCACAGCAATGGACTTAGATGAGAAATGGTGGAGCAGTGTTGAGGCTCCTCTCCCTGCTCCAGGGCATCACAGGTGTTCAGTATATGAGAAAGAGATGTGGTGCCTTTCTGATCTATCATCCTGAAATTCCTTTACACAGAGAATATTAGGGCAGAGTTTATAAGGAAATTTATTGAGTAGAATACAAAAAAACCCCCCACAACCCCCCCCAAAACCAAACCCAAACCCTGAGAAATAGAAGATAGAAAAGAAACAAAATTAAAATTCCTTCTCTCAGATCAATCCTAGTTTGTTCATCCAGTGCTTTGTGTTCCCAGCTTTCAGATGTTCACTGTTTGCAGTTTCCAGGCTCCAGCAAATACGAAGCTTTTTCTAATACTCTAGCTAATTTTCCTTGTGTGTCTTTTTGCATCAAAATCAACATTGACTCACCAAATGTGATTATATACTTTTTGTTTTTTTCTTTCCCATCATTGATGCTGTATTTTTCCCACTTCTTTTGCCAGAAGTATGTTTATTGTATCCCTCATGAAGTCCGTGGGCGACACAATTGCACCAATCTTTGTCTAGTATGTTTCTGGGACATATGCCCCATTCTGTTCTATAGACTGTCTCTAAACTTTTAAATCCTACCTCCCTGTTGTATTTGGTTAAAAGCCTTTTGAGAGCTTCTGGAAAATGCAGACAGATTTTAGTGACCTTTTATTGGACATTTAAGAACTCTTCTTGATGTTTTCTGGTTTTACTCTTATATCAAACACTTCAGGAGTTCCAGAAGTACCTGAGAAATAAAAAAATCTGGGCTTGCACCAGTGCTGTTCTTGTGTTTCCTGGTGGTGGTGAGCTCCAAAACCAGGTGCATCTGTAGAACTTTTGTCCTTTTCTTAACTGAAATTATTGATGAATGCTTGATTTGAGTTAGGGAAGAGTGATGTGGCAGCTCTAGGGCAGTCATGGGTCCACAGTAGGTTTCAGGAGATCCCAGTGTGTCTTGTGCCTTTACTTTTGTGGTGATGCAGACCTCCACCTTTAGAATGCTCATGGGCAGTTAATTGTTGCTGTGCTCCTGAAGCTCATTAGGGGAGTGGAGGACTTATTTTAGGGTAAGGAACTAAAAAAGTTTTGGCTTGTACAGTATAGGAAGGGAAAAACAGAGACAATATGAATACATGAGGGAATAAATACAAGACGTGGAAAAGAGCTATTTAAGCTAAAGGGCAGTATTTGCTTCTGAAAAAAGTGGGTCTCAACTGGCTGTGAATATATTCTGGCTGGAAATAAGAAGGTTTTTTAATTATGTGAAGTTCTGGAACAGCCTACAAAGGAGGTAGTGGGTTCAGAAAAAGAACAGATACTTTTGAGGCGGAGCTAAATGCTTGTATGGAAAGGATTATATAACATGGTGCCTATAGACTGCATCGGGTGACTCAGGAGATCCCTTCTAGTTCTATGTTCCTAAATTTTCCTGAGCAATTCAAGTAAAAAAAGAAAATGTCAATTTTAAACAATTTGTAACTCGTCTCAGCCTGAGTGCAATTCAATGGGATAAAGAAAAGGCACTTCTTTAGCTTGAGGGCATTCTGCCTTCTGCATTTCAAAGGCCTGTGGCAATCATGGTAGCTTGTCAAAATAGTCATAAGAATCTTTTAAAATACAAGGTTTTAGGCATTATAAATCTGGGATCTGCCAATAGCAATGATGTTTAATGTCTTTTTAAAACTTTCTGAATCCTCCCCCCTGACGTAAGGGAGGAGGAAGAACAAGCTCCATTTCCACCCTGTGTGGAGGGAAGGATCTGTACAATGCAGTAAAGGGAAAATGAATGTGCTAATGTGAATTATCTATGGCCCCAGACTGGTCTGTAGCAATTACACGTGTGGTACACAAGTGATGTGGAGACACGTAACTGGACAAGAAGTTGTAAGAAATGTTCTGCCTCATTAATTTGTTGGTAAAATGCTTCATATATTTTATAGAGAAATTTTGTTATGTTTACTAGTCTGGACCATTGGTTCAGTAAGTAAATTCTCCATGCCCATTACCCAAACTTCCTTCATTGACACACAGAGCTTGCTACTGATTGGAAATGCTGTAGAACTCTATAGCAATGCTGCAAAAATTGGGAGATGATAAGATACCTATTAAACCATGTTCTTGTTTGCAAGCTTGCTTTCTGTATTTGGGATTTCCTTGTGCACTGGGCTCACTAGAAACTCCTGCCTTGGCCTAGATTAATCCCTACAAGCAGAATACAAATTACTTTGTACTGGTGGATTAAGAGTCAGTTAATGAGGACAGTTGGTATTGCCTCTCCGGCTTGGCTGAGAGTCTTACAAGCCAAAAGCCTCTCCAAGATTGCAGTTCTCACCTGCAACCTTAGCAGCAAAAGCTATCTGAGAAATAACTAATCAGTGCGTTTTCATCCTGGACTAATTGCATTTCTCATGAATCAGCTAAACCCACTCTGGGACTTCAGCAGCTATTTCTGGGTCCCTGAAGGGAGGTGGGGATTGCAGGAAGCTTGCAGCATTGCTCTGCTACTGCTAGCAAATTTATCAGTGTCAATGGTTTCCAGGTTCTTAGTGTGAACATTAAAACTAGTAGTTGCAAGTAGGACATTTTTCATCAAAAGTTTTTCTTTTTTGCTGGAAAGAAAATGGCTTTTCAATTAAATAGCACTTTTGGGATGGAAGAAGGAGAACTTTTGTTGGTACATTTATGTCTCTGTTTAGAATCTGAAAACACACAATTGTTCTCAATTTTGACAATCAAACCCATGTTTTATACGCACCCCTTTCCCAAATTTAATAAAATACTTTTTGTCTCTGATTAAAACTTTCCATGAAATAAAAAATATGGCTTCCCAGCTGCCTCTGCTCTATACTGTTTGGGTTTTCTTAGATGAAATTTTTCTGGGAGGATTTTGAATCCCTTACAGCTGCAGTAAATAGAGTAAAAAGTACTTGTAGTATTTGCTGAGTGTCTATCCTTGCTCCATGTTAGCCAGCACTTACCAAGTTGCCTTTCAAAAAAAGCAATAGAAATTCTATGTTTCTGTTATTCCGTAGTGTAGTACTGGCATTTTCTCTAGTGAAAAGGTTACCTGGTTTGTATGTTGCATTTCTATGTGAGGAATATTCAAATTTACAGCTAAAATGCTCTGAGAGAACTCTGGCTTGTCTTTTAACATCCATTACTAAATATTTGAATTCTCCAAAGTGCAGGAGGCTACTTTACGCTGCTAATGACTGACTGACCTTTCTATTAACACCACTTCGAAGAGAGTTTAGTGGCTTACCTCTTTAGCAAAATTAATAAATTCAGGGGTTCCATTAATAAGTATTTTGATTCATAGTTCTGCTTTAAAACATAATTATATGTTACTCATCATGTTGCTCATACTCCACTGTCTTCTGACTCTTCATTCAAAAGCCAGCATGTGATGTAGTTGCATTTCCATTCTTTCTTTTATCCCTAAAGCCACATCTTGAAATCAGTGGGGCCACATCATTGCAACAGAAAAGTATTTGGCACTGCATCGGCTGAGAGTCTTGTCTCTCCACACATTGTTCTTATTGTAGCTGGAAAACATATGTCCCATTTGTTCTGTTGTGGAAATATCAAATAAGATGTAGAACGTCAACTACAGTTGTTGGGGGAGAGTTGAATGGCCGGGGAGGCCTCTGGAAGAAATGCTGGAACCTGAAGAGCAGCTCTTCACATCGTTTGCTCCAGCTTTCCAAGTGCTGGTAAAATTCTGAGACAAATACATGGTAGATGTTGGTTGTTTCCTGACACAAAACAGAAGGCTTTCTAAAATTGTGAGATTTATCTCACCTTTTCTGTTTTGGAAGACTGGTTTGAGAATATGCTGAATATCTTTCATTTTCTTTTTCCTGTTAGCAAGCAAATCTTTCATTGAGGTTTTGGGCAGGCCAGAAGGTAGTTATGCACTTAAATATAATCATTACTTTTATGTAGTCTATTATGTAGTTCTTGTTTCAGTAGGACCAGGATAGAAAATTTTTATTCATCTGCAGCTCCTTAAGCAAGACAATTTCTTTCAAACAACTAAAGTGAAAGTGGTGTGAGTCAGCAGTGCATCCTGAGTGACTCAGCAGTTTATCTGGTTCAGGCTATTCCAGCATAACTGGTGCAATTAAAAAAAAAAAGGCAGCAGAAAAGAAGGTCTGTAACTTCATTATTAGCACTCATTTCCTCAGTGCAGGCAAAATGTCGTCCATAAATGGTCACCTCCTCTGCATTCACAAAAGGCTGAGAGGAATCAGTTATCTGGCTGTTTCCAGCTCTGATCTCACCACGCTGAATCTTTGGTTGCAGTTGGCCACGTTGCGTCTCCAGTGACACTTCCTGCAGCTCTGATTCCCACCACACAGCTCAGCCCAGCTCACACACATGATTCCTCACAACCGGATACCCGCCATGTATTTGTGAGCATTATTGTTCATTTGTCTGCACGAGAGGGGAAGATTCATGCACCCAAATGGATTTCATGCTTGTCAGTTTAATCACTTGTGTGTGAAGGCTCCGGCACTCCTGGCTTGAAGCGATTTGTCTGAGATGTGTGTGTACAGGAATATATTTGTATGTGGTGTATATGATCTGGGGACAGCTTTGTTGGAAGTTGAAAATTACTTTAATGACTAATTTCATCTATTTTAATCATTGGTTCCAACAAGTATGTAGTTTATTTTAGATATATCCTAGTATTTCCTATCTAGGGTTACTTCTCACTACGGAGGCTCACCCAATGATTCTGATCCATGATGACTCCTTTTGTGCTTGCTGTGATTCCAGTGCCAGCATCCAGCATCCCAAACACTCGCTCGGGAGGCTGTAACAGTGTCACCAGAAAGGCCACCTGCATTAATCTCTTATGGAGCAGAGTTTTTGTTTAAGTCCACGCCTTTTCATTGTAAAGGTCGCATGATGACATCGAAGATCAATAAATGGTTAATGTGTTATATTTCCATGGTGAGGAAGGAGCAGATTAAGCCAGCTATAAAAAGTGATTGTAGTTTTTCAGTGGTTACAGCTTTGCGTTTTGACTTGGGGTGTTATTTATGCAATTGCTGTATTCCCATGGCTCCATCATAAATGAGTTGTGAAATTCAATAGTGTATCCTGGCCAGGTAAATAAATGGGGACGAAATATTATAATGGCTTTCACATTTTGTATCCTATGTGTTTTATCTCAGATAAATAGAGTCAATAAATGTTACAGTATATGCGCTTGTGCCACAAATATTACTTTTGATTCCTAATGGATCATAAAGTGCCTTTTGCAAACCTTCAAAGAAATGTCAGTCTGTTCTATGGAAAATGTATTTCAGTGCTAAATTTACTTTATGCCTTTTTGCCCTGCTGAACTTATTCCTGTCTTAGGTTTCTAAACTAGATAGTAAAATTTATGTGTTGGGTTTGATCTGCCTCTTGGTTACAGAAATCTTAATTCCACTGAAGTGAAGTGGTACAAGCTGGATTCTCTGCATCCTGTTGTGTTTTAATGTCTTCGATATTATATTAACGTAAGAATAATATTATCTAAAGTATTATAAGCTACATGGATTTTATTATTTGAACATATAAAACAAAAGTAATTTATAATTGCATCAGTGTAAGTCTAAATTGTGTTATACGGAGGTCTGTATTACATGGAATGAATCCTCTGTTATGTTTGACCTTAAGTGATGTGACTGATGGTGTAAACCAAAGTGGTGCTACTTAAATAGAGGATAGGTGCAGCATCAGCTGTAGGCTTGTGACTTTTGATCACTTGAATGAGAACTCAATTAAAATTTTGTGTTAATATGAGAGTAATCTTTAGCTAAAGTAGGTTTAGATCAATTATCTGACTATAGTCACAATTTAGTACATTAATGCTTGGGAAGTTCCAGAAAAGCTGAAAATCTAACTTTGCAAAGTAGTTCCCTAAGTGATAGCTTTGAAATAAACTTGTTTCATCTAAGACCAGAATTTTATAGGTGTGGCTCATGGAAAGAGAAGAGCTATTTATTCAAAGTAGAATGTGGCACATATTGATATAGCCAGATATATAGTTACATCTAGATGGTAGTGTTAGTTCCACATTTATTTCAATGTTTAGGACGATACAGTCCCAGATGATCCCATTTAAGGATAATGGGAAGTTCTTTTATGTTGTAGAGACAAGGCTAATACAGGATTTCTCTTAGGTGTTCCATACAGGCTAGTACAAGAATAACTGGTTAATGGTTGCAAGATGTCAGTAGATCTTGGCCACAGAATATTAAAATTGTAGAATCTAAGTTAATTAAGATTCATCATATTTGTATTATTAGATATATGTTACTGAGAATTACGTGAACATTACAGCTGTGGTCATTTCTGGTCATCATAAATCTTTGAGCTGAAGCAAACGAATGGCTAAATGGCAGTGTGGTGAAGCTGGAGCTGAAGTCTTCAACTTCATCCAGAATGCCAGGAAACTCCATGGAAGTTTTCCTTAACTTAGTTTGTAGAAAGTTATTTAATGTTCGGAGTTTGTTGACACTGAGGGAGAATATAAAATGTGTAGTGGTACTTGGCTAAATATTTGTGAAAAAATGTGAAATGACAAGTAGTCAGTGTTACCATGGCTGCCCCTTAGACCTGTGTTAGCTCAGGGAAGCATTAGAAACCCAGCCCCTTCCAGCAATGTCTGTGAAAGGCTTCCCATCAAATGAGATGGGATTGAGCCAGACTCTTTGGCTGAAATATTTAAGTGTATTCTTCAAGCAGTAAATTTCAGTGAGTGACAGGAGAATTACATAGAAAAAAAGGCATGGGAATATGCTCAGGCAGATGTATTCACCTTCAAGATAAAATTTTTGATAGAAAACTAAAGTCTAAATGAGTTAATTATCCCGTTAAATCAGCTCAGGTATCCAAAAGACTCTCAAACAAATTCTGTTCAGCAGTAAAATTAAAACAGTAAAAAAGGTCCATAAGCAAACACTGGCAGCTGAGCCTACCTTGAACCTCTTCACCCATTTTCTATTCCCCAGGAGCTCTCAAAAGAAGGTTTACAAGGTAGCTGCCATCTCTGTTGCTCCTTGGGCAGAATGGTGATTTACTGGGCTGGCTGTTGCTAGATGTGACCTGTTCCACCACACAGGAGTAATTTGTTTAAAGCCTGTCAGAAGTTCACCATTTTAATAAGGGGGAGATTCCTGTAATCTGCAATAGTAGTAATTAAAGATTTAAGTGTTACACACTTTTATATGTCTAACATACGTATTTGAGAAATAATTTATGTACAGAAAAGTGTCTAAAATGGACTCCCCTGGGGCCAATGATGTATGTCCCATTCTCTTAGTAAGGTTAAGACTTGGTAAGAGAGATTAAAATCAGAATTAAAATGTGAGTTGTAGGGAGATTTGTGTCCTCCAGAGATAATGTAGTAACCATTGCTCTCTGAAAGGAAGAGTAAAATGATCCCCAGAGACACTGATATTTTCCTAAAAAGTGGAAGTAATAATTCTTTTTTTCCTGTTTAAAATTAAAGAACCTTTTTCAGTTGTGGAGTGTTGGAGACTGATGCTTTTTTTTTCAGAAAACAAACAAGTCTCTCACCCTAGTCTACATGCCTCTGCATCTGGTACTCCACAAAATGTCATGTACACATGTGTCCAAAGGGACACTGTGCCTGGGAAGGAGAGGAGGTCTTACACAAGCTGTTCATGAGTAGGCACAAACCATCTGAACAGGGTGGCAGACCTTTCATCACAGCAGCAATCACCAGACATGCTTTTATGTTCTTAACAAGTCATGAAAAAGTCAGTGACTCAATGTGTTTTGTGTAGAATACTCTGACTAAAAGATTTTATGAGGTGTATAATGTCCCATGCTCTGCACTTCCTAACTACCAGGTTGACTTTTGCAGCTCAAATAAAATCTGACATGCTGGGTCTCCAGATGCATCAGCAGCTAAACTTCTCTCAAGGGCTGAACCCAAAGGGTTTCCAGACTCTGCCCCACCTTTGTACAGCTTAAAATGAGCGGGGAGGTCAGGGAAGATGAAGTCTTTATTAAAAAGTAGGTTTAGAAGAAGCCTATTCAGCTTGGTTAGTTTGATTGTGCTTTCTTCTTTGGTTTTAACAGGCAAAATACAAGCTGTTGTCTTGAATTTTCTGACCTGATAGACAAGCAATTTGTTGGTATTTCCAGTCATTAATAAGGGACTTTATGGGAGGTAATAATCATTGTCTGAGCACTGTAAACATTTGTCACATCTCCTTGGATAGAACTAGCGACTGTAATTTCTAAGTGGTTAATCGCTTTCTCCAAGAGCTGTATTTCTCTGGGCTTGCCTTTCTTTTTCAGTAGAGACAGTTCTGAGAGTTTTGAAGTTTTGCCTCATTAAATTGTTCTGAGTTTCATCCAGAATTGGTGGAAAGCCTGTCTCTTACTTGTTGCTATAGCTAATAGCTTCAAACTGTGTATATTACATCTGAGATAGACATGGATGGAGAAATTTCAGAAATGTCATATTCCATTACAGTGTGAAATTCCATGAAGGCTAAAACACAGTGAAAAATTGCATTGTCTTCCCCGTCATTTTGTTTCAAGAAAGAAAGAACTCACAAAAATGTCAAAACTCAGTAAACTCCATATTAAATATAATGAGTTTTTGGCTTTGGTACTGCCAAATAATACACCTGGACAGTTTGTTGTTAATTCAATGCTGTCATATAGCTTAAATAGGCATTCGTTGCTTTTTGCTCTCTAATGTACTTCACACATCAATCATAAACCTTTTCAGGCTTCAGTCTGCTAGGCTGAACCTAAGTTCATTTAGTTTTCTTGTGGAAGATAAGCTCTGCCTTTTCCATTCATCTTAGTAATGATTTTCTGTGCTTGATCCAGTTTGTGTTCATTTTTCTTGAATGGGGGTTGCTGAGGCTGTGCCTAACACTGGGACAGGAGCGATTCCAGGATCTTGTATGGTGGCAAAATAGAAATATTTCACCTGCTATCGCCTAAGCTTGAATTGCGGACTCACCGAAATTGTTGAAATTGGAAGAGACATCTGGAGAAATTATATTCCAACCCCACTGCTCAAAGCCGGGTCAGAATATCAGTCAGTTGAGTATCAGTCAGCTCATTATGTCAGCTTGATGCTCAGTAGTGGTCCAAAAAAAAGAGAAAAAAAGAAAATTGGATATTGAGAAAAATTGGAAAAAAATATAAACAAAGCAGAAAGCATTGTAATGTCACTGCAGGTTATGCACTTTAATCCATAACCCTCTGTATCCAGTTCTGGTTCTCTGCCTCCAAGGAAATGCCTGTAAATGAAGGAGGCAATAGAAATCCATAAAATCAGAGCAGCATGGAAAAAGGGAGGAGGAGATTGCTCACTGTCTCCCCAAACAAGACCTGGGGCATGAAATGAAAATAGCAACAGGCAGGTTCAGAAACCCAAAAGAAGATGCTCCTTCAAACCCATTGGATTTGGCTGTGTGGAGCTCTCCACCACATCATGCTGTGGTAACAACACTTTTCCTAAGTTCAAAAAGCAACTGGAGAAATTTCTGAAAGAAAAGTCAATTAACAGCTAGTTAATAAGAGACACAATCTCTGTTTTAGGAGTCTGAAAGAGTATTCTGGGGAAATGCCCTTCTAGCCTTGTTCTCTGCACTCCATGTTATAGTGTGCACAGCTTTTAAAAGCTTTTGGTCTTAATTTAGAATGAAGTTAAATTTCAAAATCTTCAAATCCTGTGTAAATATTATTTCTCCTCAGAGCTCTGATTTCCAGAGACCAGTCACAGTGAGAAGTTCAGATGAAGAATACCACTTTTATGTAATGCAAGAGCATAATGGGCAGCTACTTGTTCTCTTTCAGTGTTGTTATTTTATTGAGTAATAAGGGTATTTATAATTTACATCAGGGACAAGAAAGAGACCACTATTATCTCTTAAGAGGCTGAAATTACAAAGACATCAGTAGGCACAAGAAATGCATATTTCCACCAAAAGATATGTGTTTTCTGAGATACTACAATGTGTGTCATCCATAAGAAATGGGGAGAAAGCTGGTGGTGTTCTGAGTTGGTCTGAAAAAGCAGAATAAAAGCTAATTAAGTTAATGGCTGAGGGCTAAATTCTCCTTCACTCGAGTGTGTCTTCATGGGTGTTACAAAGGCTGAATATTGTAATATTTAATGACCACCCAGAAGTCAGACTTGACAAGAGTGAGGACTGACTATTTTGATTAATTGCAGAAGCGATCACAGATACTTCTGGTCACCCAGCCAGCTCCCAGAGGGAGCTCACTGGGAGCACGCCCTGAGACTGGGCAGGAGCACAGGCGCTCGTCCCATGTGGCAATAGCTCCTGATCATAACCATTTTCCTACCAGAAACTTGATATCTAACCTCACAGAAGTGATATTTTCAGCAAATATTTATGCCTTTGGTAAAATAAGTGGAGTAATGTCTTCAGCTTTATCCTCTTGATAATCTTGTGGGAGAGAATAGCATTTTTTTTACTAGAACCAATAGATGACAATCTGATCCTCCTGCTCTTTCACAACTATTCAACTGTACTTAGAATTATCAAGCTAAGTAAATATCTACTTCTTTTGGAAGGCAGCTATTCTAAAAGTTTGCCTT
This sequence comes from Brachypteracias leptosomus, assembly GCA_013401335.1. NCBI lineage: Eukaryota > Metazoa > Chordata > Aves > Coraciiformes > Brachypteraciidae > Brachypteracias > Brachypteracias leptosomus. The sequence goes on from VYZX01015750.1 coordinate 531,456, forward strand.
TAAAGCTAATGGGAATACTTTTTAATGTTATTTTGGAAAAAAAAAAAAGTGAACAGTAAGAATCCAAAAATGTTCAATCAAAAGTTGTTGTTTTGAAGCTTTTAATTGGAAATGCTTCCTGGGTACATTATTTCTGCTGTTATTGCCTTCGAGTTAGGCTTCAGTATTCCTCATGGAAGTACAAGACTCCCCAACTACAGTTCTGATCCAGAGCCCTGATAAAACCTCAAGCCCTCTGCGTATTTCTCAGATAAGTGTTTTTTAAAAAATGAATCAGCTTTCCAAGGAAAGCCAGCACTTTATGGAAAACTTTTTTTTTTCTAGTGAAAAAAAGTGTAATGCTTTTAAACCCAGATACGGCCACCCACTTTATGGAAGGATGGAGGAATGAAATCTTTTGCTTCCGTTCTAGATATTTTAATGCCACCCTTTGACTTCGGCAGATTGGTTCTTACCAAGTTAATTTGTGATTCTTTGGGTGCAGTGTTTCCTGTAGCTGATGGGATCAGACCATTGCAATGTAACATCTCACAATGAGCAGGGCTTTATTCCTCAATTCCTGTTTTCACCGTTTTCTGTTAACCTGCATCATCAATGGAAATTGTCCGGAGCCAGTCCAGCAGCTTCTCCCAAGTCATCTTGCTTGTTTCCTGCGAGGGTCTTTAATAATGGCTTTTCTCTGTTTGCCTGTTCCAGCAATTATTTCCTGGTTTCTGGCCAAACAGTGATTCACACAGCATAGAAAGGTTTTATTCCACTGCTGTTTTTAGTTTCCAACTTTCTGGTGTTTTCCTGCAATTTTGCTTTCAGAAGACACACGACTTTGTTTCTTCCCTGATAGCCTCCTTTATTCAATTTACCATCATTTGTCTACTTCCCCACCTCAGTCTTTCATGCTGATAGAACAGAGCTTTGCTGGAGAGTTTTGAGGCTGCAGCAACTTGCATTTAATTCTTCTTTGCTCTTGAAGATTTTTCACATTCATCATGGAGTTTGAATTTTCCCGTATTCCCTTCTATGTGGTGAAGAGTTTTTTCTTCCAGCAGACGACATTCCGAGATGGGACTTTCTTTTGATGTGTGGTCTTAGCTGTGCAGAAGAACACAAAGAGTAGCTCAGCTTTGCAAGTTCTCTTTTATGAGGCCTGGTACCCAGCAATGAAGATTGGAACTGCTGTTGACAAGGAACAATACTATGTACTTTTTAACTTCTTTCCTCTTTAAGAAGCAGGACTTGCTTCTATGCAAATAGCAGCAAGGTGTTTTCAAGTAAAAAGCAATGAATAATGATGCTATTCTGTTCAGGAAATAGAATTGTTTACTAGAATTGATAATGAATCACAGAAGATATCTTAATAAACACATCTGCTTCAGTGTAAGGCCAGAGCTTTTAAATGCTATAACCTTGCATTTGGAAGTAACATTTGATTGTTAAACATAATTTTTACCATGATCTAATTTTGTCACACTTTGTTGATGACTCAAAAATGCAATATCAATCTCCCTTCCACAACCTGGGAGAAATACAAGATAAGTAAACTAAATAGAAGTGCTTATTTATACTGAACCATCTGACATGAAAATGCACAGTCTGTGGCAAAATAGCTGAACTTGACTCATTCAGAATCTGTAAAATATTGAAAAAGATGGGTAGAGAAACAGCATGAAAACTTTAATCTACAATTTATATCCAACACTGGGGAGAAAAGACATTTAAATAAAATAGTAAATGAAGGAGAAACATTGCTGTATTAATAAGAAAAAAGGTGTTATTACTCATGATAGTTGCAATTTTGTGTTTCACCAAACACAATGGCTTTGTACTTTGTAATTTTTTACTGTTGAAGGTTTAAATGCCACATAGAAATGAAAATGGGAGAGGAAGGAGAGAGGGAAAACTAGAATTTATTTGTGAAAAGATTTGTATATTTGTTTATCTGCTGCCCAGATGTGCACTGATCTGTAGACTGAGCACAAGGACTCAGTTGTAACTGATGTTCTGGACTTCTGGTTGAATTTCCACACTTCCATAAGCATAAGATTTTCTGTTAAGAAGCCAAATAAGCCGTGTGGATGTGGTGCTTGTTGACACAGTCTAGCAGTGGCCTTGGTAGAGTAGGGTTATGGTTGGACTCAATGATCTTAAAGGACTTTTCCAACATAAACGATTCTATGATTCTATCTTCCTGGACACATATATGAAGGAGAATTTATTTACTCTCTAAAAGTTTTTGGGTTACAGTTTTTAAAATCCTCTTCAAAGGGTTTTTTAGGTATTCTCCTATATCAGTGTGCATGAATGATTGTGTGTAGTTGTTGCATAGTTATTAAACTGGAGTCTCTTTCAGTAGGGGTACCCTCAAAGGTTGCATTCCTTTGTTTTTTTTCAGCTCTAGAGTAGTTGTAATATCTGATAGGTTTTTATCCTCTTGTCTAATAAATATACATCTTGCATGTACAAATATATATCCAGTTGAATATGTTGTAGTTCATGACTCTTCTCTCCAGTTCCCCAGATACCCTTTGTGTGACTGGGCTTTCCTGCTGCTGTGGGTCATTGGGAGAGAGGAAATAACAGAATATTGCTCTGCTCATCACCATTTCTGGAAACTAGGAATTCTTAAAACCAGAATCTTGTCCTGGAGAAGTACCACAGCTCTGTGATTTCAGAGACATCTGGAGTGAATTGTTTCCCCATTTCAGAAATGTTGGCAGTGGCACTGGCTTTCAGTGGACCCCACTTCACTGCTGCCCAGGTAGCTTCTGAGGGGAGGGAGAAGCAAGGCTAAAAAGCAGGGCCAGATGGGCACTGCCTCTTCTCACTGCAGAGGGACTGGACTTGAAGACCTTTAAAGGTCTCTTCCAACCCAAACCATTCTATGATTCTCAGTGAGAGGGTCACAACTTTGAGTCTTAATTACCAAAGCTTGCCATATTGAGGCCTGTTCTGGTAGTCCAGCTTTAATTAAACAAATGAGAAGCCCCTGCTGTTGGATCAGTCCCACCTCATTGTGAACACTCACCTCATCGTTCTGGTTGGATTACATCACTGGGTGGGCTAGAATCAGTTACTGCGACACGTGGACTGGTTAACAGGAATTAGCCCTATTTTACCTTCAGTAGCTGGATAGTCAGTAACAAAACGTGTTAGTACTTTTGGTGCTTTTGCAATTACTTATTTCTTTGCAGTAACTATTTTTATTTTCAGCTGAGTTAGAACCTAATGAAACAACCAATGTTGCTAGAAGACATTTTTTATGGCCTTGGTAAGCAGCAGCAGTTCATCAGCCAGAGCAAGTGCTGGTGTGAGTTCAGTCCCTCACAGAACATCAGCAAACCAACCACAGGCAAGGGTCCCTTTGGCACCAGAGCTCTCCTTCCCTCCCTGTGAATTCCCTTCCTTTTGTGTACAGGAGTCTGGACTGAAAATGCAAGTGTTTAATGAATGTTTAAACAATGCTTTTCATTCTGGATTGAAAAGAGTTGTAGCAAAACTGACTTGCATGTGATTAAACCCATTGGAATTATTTCCTTCCAAGGGGGATAAAAGCGATGCAGGAGCAGAGCCTGTGAGTTTACTGGCATTAATTATATGGTAGTGATATTCTGTGTGTGACAGAGGAATGAAGTCATGCTTTTATCAGTGGCATTTACATCAGTATTCTTTTTTTGTGGGAGATACATGAGTGACAAAATGTTGATGTTCCTTAAGCTATTATTGTTTTATTATAATGTTGATTTCATTAATACACTGTTGTTATGCTAATGAGTTACTAGGGTTTGTGTCTCAGAGGTTTGTCCACAAAATATACACTGAATGGAGAAAACGCTTGAAGTACAAAATTGTTCTATTCACTTCTGTACCATACATGTGAGAAGTTGCTTTTATTATATATTCATACGTGTAAAAAAAACAGAAAAGTATTGTGAAGTGCCTGCTCAACCAGTGAACTTTTCTGGTGAAATGGAAAGAAGACTCCATGTGGGATTTTTCAGTAACAGAACTTCCTTGAGGTTGCCATTGCTTATTATTTTGCAGTAAATATTTTCAGCTGAGTTACAAGTTAGTGAAAGAAACTGGGGATGACTAAAAGACTCTCTGTTGATTTCATTGAGCAGTTTTTTGAAGCCTTTCCTGATTTTGTGTTGTAAAGGGCCTGACTTTGCAGGAAAGTTTCCACTGAAACATCTCCTACAAGACACTGTTACTCCATATTCTGGTACACTTCTGCAGATGGTCTTATTTGTAGATGGAGATATGGGCTATAGCCTGCCTTGAGTGTAGTAACTTCAGTAAAATGTTTACATTGCTGACCACTTCTTGGTTTGATTTCTTACCACCTTTGGAAGCTGTAGTCCTGATATCTGAAGAAGGGTGCTGTAAATCAGCAGTCACTTTCACCATAGTTTTGTTTAAATGCTTATTGAAAGTGTTGAATATATATGCTCAGCTTCAAAAACCTGTAATTTTTGCTACACATGGTAGCATTCCTGGGTTGTTTTGCTGAAGGTGGCTCCCCATCTGCCATTTGAGACTTTTTTGAGTCAGTCCCCTTACGATGCTCATGTGCCAAGGAAGAGAATCCTATAAATGCTCTTGAGACAGGGACAGAGCTGATTAAACAACAATTAACAACCTGATCAAAGATGTTGGAGAATATATTAAATACTCTCATCAAATATACAGCCATTTACATGAAAGGGAGCAAGCACAGAGGAAATAGGCCTTTTCTCATCTGCTACATAATTTTCACAAGTCTCACAATCCAACATAAGCCAGGTGAGTTCCAATCAGCAGGTATTTTTCTCACTCTTTGACAAGATGTTTGTTGTGACATTGCCTGAAATGCAAAGCAATGGTGATAGAATTAATGCTCTAACAGAAGATCAAACTCATTCTTTCTGCTACGCTAGTCTAATTTCTGTAATGCCCTCCCATGGGCATATAAGATCCTTGATGCATGGAGCAGTGCTGGCATAAGTTATTAGCTCTCTGCCCCAATATGTTTGTTCATCCCAGATACTCATAAAACGTGTTTGTTTCAGACAAAAGTCTCTGCTTTCCAATTAGAAAATAGCTTACTGTCATCTATTAGATTGCTTTTTTCTGTAAGAATATTTGAGGGAAGAAGCTAAATTATTTGGACTTTTCAAGAATAAGAGTTTAGGTTCCGTTGCAAATATCTAGCTGTCTACATGAGCATGAAATTGTTGAGATTACTTGTTTGTGATAGCAAACCAGTTAGGAAAAAGACTTGGAGCGTGAGCTTTGTGACAGATAACTTTCAAAACTGTGGTGATCAGTATTTACTGCTAAGTCTGGCAATGTGTTATAAATTAATGATGACTCAATTTTTCCCTTTAAATTCATTCATCAGAATGTCCAAATTAGATTATACTGACTCCAGGCTTTCACTTTAACAGACTGTGCAAACCCCTCTGGAAAAATGCTATGAAATTTAATAGGAATGAGAATTGTAGGGTTCTACAAGAATTTAATAAAGTCCCACGGAAACTTTTAAAATTACGCCTAGAACTAAACAGTAAGTGATACCTTAGATAGGCTTCTGAAATAGCTCATAAAATTGTATAGCACTGATATAACTTTCTAGAAAATGATGTAGGATTTAGGGGGAAAAAAACCTCTCAAAGCATCAGGAGACTATCATTCTTAATTTCCAAAAGAATGTTTCCATACAGGAACATTTGAGTCTAAACTATCATTAAGATGTCAGGTCTATAATGGAAAAAACCCAGGTAGAATACAGCGTCTTTTAGTCTGTGCCAGTTATTTTTACATTCCAAACATTGCCATCTAGTTTAAAATGGGTGCCACACCTTGTGGCCAGCTTGAAATGTTGAACTAACTTCTGGCTTCAGCTGAGCTCTCAGAGGAAAAAAAAAAAAAAAAAAAAAAAAAAAAAGATGCTTATCATTTCTGTTTGAGATATTTCCTTGCATGCAGGAAGATTCCATTACTCAGCCCATCCTTTGCATATGACTGGGACAATTCATTTAGAAATTGCTCAAGGAGTAAGAAGGTTTCAACAGGAAAGAAAAGAGGGAGCTGCACAGTGAGAAAGTTACTTACCTGGAAAGGGTCATCTCCAAAGAAAGATGGAAAACCATTGGTACCTCTGCAGGGCAGCTTCTGGAGCAGGCTGCACCAGTCATGGGTGTTCAGTCCCAGTGACAGAGCATTCCACTCCTCAGCTGAAATCTAGTACAATAAAGAATCACTTCTCTCTAGCTGAGCATATATTGCAGATTGTGATGTGTGAAGACATGAATAAGAAGGCAAACCAAAAAACTTTCTACTGCCTGGTGGTGCTGGGATGAATCACAGAGCTGGATGTGGAAAACTGCCCCTGACCTTCCACCCAAGCACCATTTCAGATGAACTCAGCAGCTCTGTGAAGTTGTTTCTGTAAGTGAATTACAGAGTTTGATCACGCAAAACACTTTGAAAACATGAAGAGTCATTTTGAACTCGTCTTCTAAAGTCTTGCTTTCAGTGTTTGATGGCAATGCTGTGTTCTGGGGTTTGATTTAGGGCATCTTTTCAGCATTACAGGAATCACAAATGCACCGATTTTTTGTTTTTAGCATCTGAAGTGCTGGGGCCTGGGCTGTGGGCCCCGAGTTGCAATTGACCTATGGATGAGTCTCAACCCAACAGTGTGTTTTGCTCCCCAAGTGGTTTCAGGCCGCAGAGGCAGAACCTGGCCCACCTGTGTGAGGCCCCACCTGTGTGAGGCCCTGCCTGCCCCCAGGTGGTCGTGGTTGGGGTGATGAGCAAGGCCAGGACTATATCAACCAGGAACTGATCAGTTTGAGGGGAGTTCCTGTTGAAGCAGCTTCTTGTTGGGACTGGTTGCAGCTTGCTGAGCTCTCTTAGAGGTGTGTTTCTCCCTGGCTGATGTGAGATGGAGAAGAACAAAATGGTGAAGGTATGTTGAGGGGATGTTGCTGGGTTTGGTGTTGGCCTGTGGAAGCAGAGAGCTGGCAGTACAAAATGGGTGTAGTTGGCAGGATTGTTTGAAGAGAGTTAGCAAAACAGCTTCATCTCCTGCTTTTTGCGTACAAACATTGCTCATTGGAGATGAATTTTGCCATCATGTTTTTAGCTTGCAAGATGATCATGCTGTGTTCTAGAACATGAATTTTATTTCCCATTTTGTTCCCTATCCCCACTTTGGAAGGTGTTTGAACAACTGTTCCTGAACTCATTTTTGTAGACCTCTAATCACCTTTTCCTTTCCCTTGGTATGATTTTTGGGGTTTTCCACTCTTTCTGTGAATGGTTTGAATTCTGAAGAGCTGTTTGTGCATTTTAATTTGCCTGTGTTATTTTTATATTGGAGTACTTCAATAGGGCTGTGGTTTTTAGGTTTTTTAAATAACAGCTACTTCTATTGTTAATATTCAGAGAAGATGGTTTGACCTATAAGCTTGACTTTTGTGACCGTTTCTGGAAACTTGTGAGCCATCTGCTAGGTATTTTAGAGAAAATGAGATGTCCATAAAACTTATGGAGGCATCGCTGATGTGTGCAAATCTGTTCCTTGACTTTGTCCTTAAACCCCCAGTGAGTCAATACTCTGTATTTCCTAAAGGAGAAACTATACCTGCACTTAAAATGTAACATAAAGCAAATTCAGCAAAAATTCACGAGGTGCATTATGAAAACAGAAGGTATTTTAATAAAATCATGATGTTGCCAACTGGAATGTGATTGAGTTACCTTAAGAAAGGTAAGCCTTTGGTACAGTTGGGTTTAAAGGGTAGCTCTTACTCTGCAGACTCTGGCAGCAGTAAAAGCCATTCTCATCTGTTTTGGCTAATGCTTTTATACTTTGGAGAACGTTACACCGTAACCACGGTTTATGCAGTAATTGCCTTCCTTGGGATACTCCCAGTACATGAGGCACATTGCTCACAAATAAGGGTTCTCACATGCTGAGAGAAAATTGGCAAATAGTTTGAATACATAATAGGAACTATACTAAGGTTTCCATTATCTCCTCACGTAGAAAAATGTTGCAGTGGTCAGATATTTTGCTGTTAAAGAACTGGCTAACAACAAGGAATGTGATTCTGCTAGATATGGCATCTATTTATAACCCATTAAATAAATGAGATGCCTGCTCAAAACCAAGTGCAGGGGATGGCATTTACAAAAAAATACTGGTTTGGTTTAATTTTCCCCATCTAAGTCAGTGGTAGAATATACAGTGACCTAACTGTTAGCAAAATGCATCCAAACACGGGATTCCTTTAAGAAAGTTAACATTTTTTCCTTTTATCTGTTTTTCCTTTTTAACTCCTCCAAAATATGCAGCCAGTCTAAAATTACTATTAATATGAGACTAACTTTGTGAGGAAAATTATTTGACCTAAGAAAAATAATATCTTATATAGATAATCTCTTAATTATAAAAGGTGGAAATATATTTGAATTATTGAAAATATCACTAACAGGTTGGTGTAAGTAAAACACTCAAGAGTGGTGAAATAGCCAAGTTCTCACACATACTGAGAATAATATTATTGGCATTTCGAAAAACTTGGTAAAAATTAATATTTAATTATGCATGACCTACTCTTTTATCTTGACTCTGCTGCAGTCCTGCTACTTGAAACTAGAAAAGCAACCTCAGTGGAGGAAGTAAAGTAGGCTCTTTCATACTTATTCTTCAGCAAAGCCTGGAGCCTTCATATAAATGCCATCAGCATTTATAAAACATGTAAAAATGAGTCTCCTTGTTAACTGATCTCTGGCACAACTCTTGGAATGGATGCTGACATTCTGGGCTCTATGTTCCATTATGCAAAGGGCATGGGGTTTGGCCACAGCCGGCGAGAAGAGAAATCCTTTGCTGGAGGAGGACTCCCTGCTGGGGCTTCAAAGCTGGACCTCAGCCCAGGAGCTCTATCCTTAACTAATATCTGCTCTGTCTTCTGCACCAAGTAGAGCTCTAGTGAAGGACAGGATCTGTTTCTGTCTGATACTTTCCTCACTGTGTTTCTATGTCTCCAATATGATTGCAAATCTATAAGAAGGGAAAAGCAGGATTGAGAACAGGATGTCTCCTAGGACCTTGTTTCCTTGTCCTGTTGTATTAAATATCTAATCCAGCATTCTAATTCCAAGGTTAAAATAATTTTTTTGAACTAGTTCACTATGATGAAGTAGAATTGTTCAGGAGACAGATTGCTCTGAGAGCGAAGATTATTAAGTGCAATTCACTTTGTTAAACTGAGCAATATGCATTGCTAAATTGAGCTGTTCTCAGGGCTGGGTGGTCATTCTTCTAGTCGCATGGTGAAGTGAGGGGATTGGAAATGAGTCCCCTGCTTGGAGCTGATCTCCATACCAATTCACGACATCTGAGCTCCTAATTGTGATTTATTAAGAAGTTGGCATGAAGCCCAGATCTGTTAAGGAACCAGAATTCCATATCCCCACTGGAATCGTGACAATTCCTGTGTCAGCCCATGTAGCAGTTGTGGATCCCGGGGTGTCAGCCTGTCAAGTTATGTGACAGCAGCACTTCATCACCTCATGACCACCTCTGGCTCTGCTGGGTGGCATGGCAGGGAAGGTCTACACCAGCAGCCTCTTGCTAGGACGTATGGTGCCTGCTTGGTGCACTGCCATGACCACCCTCCTGCTCCAGAATCCCATCTGCCAAATGTGGCTGATAACTAAAAAAAAAAAAGGATCCAGCCATTTGTGGCTGAATTATGGAGTCTTGGAGCAGGAAAGGGACAGTGATGTTGACCTGAGAGTGTACATTGTAGTGAGGTCACAACAAACAAACATGAGACAAAGCCCCAAAGGAGAACTTCATATTCAGGGCATAAAAAATGATGTCTAAAAATATTGTAACAAGACTAGTTTCTGCTGTTTGTCCTAGCAATGGAAATATTTGTCTAGATGTTTCCTTTTAGCAGCTTTCTGGAAAAATGAGAGAGAATGCTAAATTGGGTTGCATGATCTGGTACTGATGTCCAGTCAACTGATCATTCTTCTTCCCAGTAAGCTGAAACAGCATGGCATTTTTAGGGAAATGTTAAACATGCTTTAAAATGTCTGACTGCACTACTGACATGTTTTTAGAGAGGGAAAGATGCAAAGCTTCCCTTAATGACCTTTATTAGAAAGAAATATCAGAGTTCATCTTGGCCTAGTGTCAATGGGATGAGATGACTCCATTTGAAGGAGTGTCTCCTTTGGAGGCAGTCTTGTCACTTATCCCAGTGGAAGATGTCTCCTTTCACATGGCTACTTGCTGTTGTAAATATTAACCTACAGGAATTTGGCAGCACAATGAGATCATTCAGCTGACTGATGCAGGACTGAACATATGGAGGATCATTGTGCATTGGAGGTATCTCATGGCTTTTGCCGTTATTTAACTTCATCAACCTCTAAAATAATGAAATCATTTTACTTGCCAGAAAATATCTGTATGGACAAAGCTTGCTAACATTCCTAAATGCCTGCCTTCTTTTATGGTTATGTATTAATTCTTCTGGAAGACTGTCTGTTAAAAAAACCAGGCCCTTTAGATTTATAAACTTATGGAATAACTTCAGTATAATCATGTACTAAGTATCTAGAAGCTGAGGAAAAATCAGATTAAATGTTAGAGGTATTTTCTTTTCTTACCACAGGGCCAGTTCTGCCCTTTATGTGAAACACAGGTGACCTCTATGCAGCTGCAGAGGAATTTGACCTTCAAACAGTATTTTCTCAGCAATGACTAGGCACCTTCTTTTGTTTGTAATACAGACATATAAAATTATCACCCTAATTAAAAGAAAAACTGCAAGCACTTGGCCTTCTTAAATTTCAGGACCCTCCTGTTCCTTGGTTTGTTGAAGGAAGATACTGTGTTTTCTTTCATACTGTAATATACTCTGGTTAGTAACCCTTCCTGTTCCTATAGGCTGGAATTATTCATCACAGTCAGAACCAGAGCTCACTCATCAGTAAACAGGGATTTTATAAATTCATTACACTTCCTTCCTCTTGATAGAATTGCCTTCTTCTTTCTTAATGAAGAATTGGCTTCGAATTCCATCATCGTAATTTGTAACTGACAGCTATAAAAAAGCAACATTTAACATGATTATAGAAGTCCTGGGATGCCATAAGTCAGCAATAAAATAGTCTTGGGAAAGGTTAGTGGTGATGCCTACAGAAAAGATACTCAAACTGCATGGTACCTTTTCTATCAATTACCTGCGTTTTTGTAGAAAAGTCATTTAACCAGACCTTTCTATCTGTTGCCCTTGGGAGATTAAAATGTGGTGAATGGACTGAAGTGAAAAGATTAGCTCACAGGAGCAGACTAAATTTTTGAAGCTTAGCAAATAAAAAATATCAGGTGAATTGTATTGACAGTACTAACAATGACATTTTGGGCTTCCGCAGAAGCTATAATTTAATACTTCAATTTCTGCACAAGAAACTTAAGGAGTTTCCTGCATTCTTAAACACAGTTTTCTTCTTAATTTTCAGAGCCATCCTCCTCTTTTACAAAACACTGTCCTCCTCCTACACAACGTAGTTGCATCACAATTGTATTGCACAGCAGACAAATTTCCTGTAAACTGACAAATAATGCAGGTTTTGGTGTCAGTTAGAAAGCAGCCGTGAAGTCTGAACTTCTAGCCCCTGTGAAGATTTTACTTTTGGTGGATGAAAATTGTTTGTGGACTTTTACCTTGTTTGGCAATGAGATGATCAAGTAGACAGTGTTAAGAGACCAGCAACCCTAGAAATAGTTTATTTCACACATAATTGCGTTTCTTTACCTGTATTCTTGGGGTGGGTCTGCATTTGGGGCTGTGAATGGGCAGAGATTAAAATCACACAGAATAATCATACAGTTCCTGAACTTCTTTTCCTGTGTGGTGTTTGTTTTGGAGCAGGGGTGTATCAGAAATGGAGACGTGAAGTCCGAGGTGGATGTAGCTCCTCTCCTGACCAGGAGTGGGCCTGGTTAGGCCCAGCTTGGGCCTTCCCCTCCTGGCAGCCCTGCCTGGGGACGGGCTGGAGGGAGCTGCCAGTGCCCTGACCCAGCCTTCTATAATTAGGTCCTGATGTAAACGGCCGAGTTAAGCCTGAACTACTCAACTTTCATAAAACTGCTTTTGTCATGGCTTGATCTGTGCTGGTCTATTGAGCAAGCAGGTATCAGAGCTAATCCTAGAAATGCAATGTTATTTTTACAGTGACCTTTCTAAACAACCTGAAAGTGGTGTCATTTGGATGGGGTCAGAGCTGTTGGTTGTTCATTGGGCTCATGTCACTGGGCATTTGCCTCCAAAACACTTAATCAAATACCCCCAGTACTCATTTAATACACTTAATCTAACATGGGACTATCTTTCCCATTTAAAATAAAATCATAGCATATTTTGGCTTTGGCATGAAAAAGAAGAAAGGAGATGTTTAGCTGTTTGGATTTTTTTTTCAAGATTGAAATGGCAAGGTCTGTCTTCATCCGAATGGAAAAATCACTGTTTAGTTGTCACTTAAAGTTTATCCTTTAAATATCCCGGTGTTACTTTTTCTGATGCTGTAGTTATTTTCAAATAACTTTTGTGGGAGTTGAAAAGCATGTAGTAAAAACATGTATTAGTTACAGAAATAGCTTAAAACTAATAGTGTTCTGAAAAAAACCCCAAGTTATCCTGCACTTGAAAGCAGTTTGATAATTAAACTGAACAATTTAAAAAGTAAAAAAAAGCAAAGCAATTTGGAAAGGAAGTAATTTGTATAACTAGCAAATATTTAAATAGAACAGGACTATTTCCTGCAGTGTAGGATTCTTTGCAGAGTGTTTCAAACAGTTGAACTCACAACAGGAAGTAATTTGCTGTTGAAAATAAGATCACATGAAACTCAGTGCCTATAGTGATAAAAGGGAAGTACTTCACTTGGTAAAACTGCTAGTTAATGTGAAGGCATCAGAGCACTTTAATGACACTGTGTTTTAAATTACTCTGGAATGTTAGAAGCTGGAGTAGAGAAGCCATGACAATCACCTGTAGCAAGCATTTAGTGTACACAGGTCCCACTGGACATCAGATTACATGAAATGGATGTTTAAAAACATCAGAATCTTTATCATAGGTGCCAGAAGTGTGGAAATCAATTTAAAAAAGGATGGTTTAAATCTCTGCACTGACACACAGAGACATAATTGATGGTAGTGGCTAAAATTCTTTCTAAATTCCTCTGCAGGCTAAGGTGTAAGTATGGACCTGCAAGCAGAAAATTAACCACCTTGAAAAACAGTTTGCATATTTCCTCTAAAGTGACCATGGGAAGGATGATGTTTGATGGCATCTGGTTTTGCACTTGGAGACAGTGAACCATGATACTTTTCATTTTGAAATATTGTACTTTCAGGTGGCAGTGGGGCAATCTTTCTCAGAGGTTGAGGAGAAAAGTCAATTCTTAGTATTAAACAATGCAGAAGCATTACAAATTTCTGGAGTTGTTGCACAGTCATTTCTATCAGCTGCTACCTGAGTCCGATTTATGAATGACTTGGATAAAGCAGAGTATTTTTATAGATCTCGTTGTATTTGAGTTTGTACCTGTCTTGTGGGGGTTTTACCATGTTGTCACCCTCAAAGGACCTCTGAGACTTTCAAGACTGAATCTGCTGCTTGACCCACTGTCCTTATATTCATCATATTTAAGGCAGGACTACCGGTTTTCCAAAGCAACCTCTTTTTCTTAGGGCCTAATGTCAAAAATAGTAGGAATCGTTCAGTTGACTTTGGTAGCTCTTGCATCTAGGCGTAGAAATGTTACATCTGTTGAGTACATCTTTGTCTTAGAAAATATTTAGCCTTACTTAGTCATTCTCTGGTACTGCCAGGCAGCATTCTCCATACTTGGATGGTAGCTCATCTGCTCCAACCTGCACTTAATTCACAAATATGATAGTTTAGCATATTCCTGACACATGTATCTGTGCTAACGTACCCTTTTGAATTTATAACAAAAGAAATATAGTTCTACACGAGTGTTAAATTATTATTGTAATCTGAATTTTAATTAAATCTTTGCTATATAAACATGGCATTTTAATGCTCTCTAATAACATAATATTTTATTTTAAGTGAGTTGCTAGGAAGATGTTATAATAGTTGAGATCAAATATATTTGCACTCATTCTTGAGGGGAGAAATTACCTCGTTTTCAGGTGTAACACAGTGGCACAATTTGTCAGTTTTTCTGCACTATGCCTAAGTATGCCCATACATATGTAAAAATAATTTGCATTTTTAAGTTAGTCACAAGTCCTTTCTTAGTGGGAGTGTTGCTGTTATTGCCACGTGTTCCATTTTGCCAGGAGTCGCACCGTGTCCTCCTTCCTCTCCCCAAGATCAGCTGGGCTTTGGTAATGAAGTCAGTTGGAGTTGACCCTTGGTGAGTTGCTCCCTGTTTTTGTACAGGTGCCGTGGCTGGAGGGAGGCTCAGCTGCTTTCCTGGGCCTTTGCAGGGTCACTGTCCCATACGCCCAGGGCAGTGCAGGATGGCACAGCTAAGAGCTGTGGCCACTCTAAAATATGAGTAGGCTGCAATGTCAGTGGCCTGCAGGCTGGACGTGAATGGTTTCAGTTTAAGTTTGGCTCTTTTTGTTGCCTTGCCCCAGAATCACAAAGCAACAGGCTTGGATTCCACTCCTGAGATCAGCTCAGAATATGCATGATGTAATTATTTCATTCCCCAAGTTCCTGTGCAGTTGAGACACTCGGTAAGGTGAAGGTTACCAGTAGAGTGAAACTAGTTGAAGTTCTGTTTCCCACACCACTTGTTAATTTTGCAGTTTCTACTCAAAATCACAATTTACTTTTCCAAATAACCTTCTTTAATCACAACACACCATGTTGACATGAGTTATTTACTTAGCAAGCATCTCATGCCTCAACATTTATGCATATTCATGGAAACGCAGAAAAAAATATGATGTAGAAGTTACTTCAGACCCAATGCAATCACAGACCTGCCAATAATTTATATATGTATTACACAACTATTTATTCAGCCTTTAAAAGGGGAAAAATCAGTTACCAAAGCAACTGCTATATTGTGTGCTACTAATGCTATTTTTAAGATAAAGAGCAGTGGTAAGGCACACATCAGTATCTCTTAGGAACAAGGACACACTTTGCAAAGGTGGAAAACATGAGAACTATTATAAGCACTGAATTTGTAAAAAAATAAGTTCAGGCTTGTTTGCTAATTATTTTCTTATAATTGAGTTTTAGCATCACTTTTACAGCATTGTAAAATAGTCAAATATTCTCACAAGACTTTTAGGTAATATTAAGGAAAAAATCCAAAAGGAAGTAATAATACATGACAGCAACAGCTAAAGGGTGTTCAGGATAAGTCTGGTAGATCCAGCAGCATTTTCAATCCAAAGTGTGCAGCTGAACATGCAACATTTATAATATTGCAGAATAAGACTCTATCTAAATACAAGCTACTGACAAGAGTTTTCTTCCTTTTTCTGCTCGGCCAGTAGAACACTCCCCTATCTCCCTTCTGAGAGCTGAGAACATAATGTGCTCTGTATTCCTTGCCACAGAGCAAAAGCCTGGGACAGAAGATGTTTGCACATCACTGTTATGGGCCAAACAACCATGATTCTGTGTCGTGGTGGAAAATAATAGCACATGATGTAAGCATCAGTAAATCATTTTTGTCGTAAGCATGCTCATAACCAAGTTACAGGCTTTTAAAATGCCCGTTTCTACTCTGTTTTTGCTGGCAGCCCAGAGGACATAGAAGAACATGGGTGGTTTAGGAAGAGCTGAGTTTTACTAATCATAGTTTTCTGTTAACAGCCTGTCCGTGACTAGGCTGATATTGCCTTGATTCTAGTTGCACTTTAGAATTGTTTACAAGACAATAGTTTCCAAAAAAACTCCTGGTCCAGGGCTCAGTACAACCAATGCATTGTGAGTGCCTAGTGTTGATTAAAGCCCTTCAGATGGGGTAAGTCAGGTGATGCTATCCTGAATATTATGATGTTTCAAGTGCTTTGTGCAAACCTGTGGGGTTATGAGTGTGAATGGAGCTTTCTGTCAGTAACAGACAAAAGATCTGTTTTTAGAAACCCTCGAAAACTTAATTTGAAGACTGTCTGTGACATCACTTGCTCCCTGCAACATCTTATGTCTTTGGCTAAGGTAAAATGGCTGTCAAACTGGAATGACTGGAGCTACTCTGGTCTAAATGAAAATTAAGATGTTCTGGAACATCTTATTTTGCTTATGGGGCTAAAAAAGGAGTTATGTATGATATGCCCAGAGTCAGTCCTGCTTCCTACTTGCAGAAGGTGCTGATGCACTTTTTTGAAAGACCAGACCATTCAGAACATGAATTACTCAGTTACTTGGGTGATTTTTGTGGCTGAAGAGCAGGGACCAGAATGAGCACCCAAGAACTGTTGAAGTGATGCAACGTAGGGACCTCCTTTTTGGGTTTTCTTGTAAAGCAACATTTGCCCAGCTCTGGGTCAGATTTTTCAGAGTTGTGTAAATAACTTGCAAGAAAAGAAGCATGGCTGGGTTTTCCTACAACTCGTGGCAGTCTGGTCTGTTAGCTTAGAAAGAGTTGAATTTTGTGATATTATTAATTTATCCAGTAACTTCTTTGGTCATTTGTGTTGCTGGTTGAATACAGCTTCAAACTGTCTGCTGTCCTGTTTGGATAACAGTGATGTATGAGTCCATTGCTAATCCACTGATAGTCCTTTCTCTGCTGAGGTGCAGCATCAGTGTCTCCATCACTTGATTGAGGACCATCACCTATGGGTAGGTACTTTGGGAGAAGCACCAGCCAGGGATCAGCACATGCATCCTCTTGGTGGCTCAGCTCTGCAGAAAACTGCAGGGGAGCTTCTGTCTCTGGTATTGGGGTTGAAGTGCACAGCAGGCAAGTCATCCAACTCCATGCACAGCTCTCCATTTTCTCTGGAAATTGTTGAAATCCTGTTGATGTCTGATGGGAAGTAAATCTGAAGCATTTAAAGGTACTTGGTTGCATTTAGTATGCCTCTGCTGTAGTGGAAACGGAGAGTCTGTGTGGGGAACCCCAAGAGTGTGTCACTTTCAACAAAGAGATGAAGATGGGAGAAAAGATGTGGAAAAAGATGCATTTGGTTTAATTTGTCTGTCTTCTCTAACTCTGGATCCGAAGGGCTTTTCCTGGCTCCCTCTGCTGGCTATGAAGCTGGCTTAGCATTTTTTTTTTTTTCCCCTACGATATTATTTTTGCTGATTAAACTAGCTATGGCAGCTTTGTGTCTCTCTCAGCCTCCCACCCCCCACTATCCTCCTCTCCACGTTCTTCTTGTGCTTAAATACACAATTGTTTTTATGACTAATTCCTCTTTTCCCTTGTAAGATTACACTGTGACTCATGTTTAGAAATGAATCCATCCTTTTAAAAAGCCATCGGTTACTCCAAGTACATAAAAACAGGAGCAACAAAAGAGGAAGGAAAACCTGTGAAGTTCCTAAAATATTAAGTAGTAATTTCCAGTAGGAACTTTTTTATTGACACTGAATTTAAATAATGAAAGAAAATAATAACAAAAGCCTAGCAGCAGAAGCCCCAGCCATGAAATGTTTGTGTTAGGCTTTACACTGTGCTTCTTCTCTAGTCACCTGAGATTTGAAATGCTGCACCTGCTGTAGAGTGCTTAACCAACAGTCGTGCTTTGGTCTGAGATAGTTTCCATCTCTAGAACATTTAAGTATGAAGTGATTAAATCTGACAGTTCTCCTGTGGAGCAGGTAATAACCACCACTGCAGATGTATCCCAGAGCATCCCCAGTTCACAGAAGGGGATGATAATCTGTTGAGATTAAGCAAAATATCAAGTGAAAGCAAAAAGCAACCCTTGTTCAGATACTCACTCTTAACTGTGAATTCCACCACCTAGATCTAGTGCTCTGCTGCATCTGTGATTGATCCCAGTTATTAGTATCTAGCAGGTCATTAGCACACCTAGAGTCATGATATGGGTGCATGATTTTGGTACTTGTACAATCAAAATAACAGACCCATTTTAAGGGCTGCTGAAAGAGCAGCTACATCGGCTGGTCTTGCTTCCAGGCACTGAAAAACAATGCACTGAGGCCACTGCAGCAGGAGCAGCATTAGCTGAGCAGGACAACACAGCTCAGTGCACCAAGAGCCTCTCTCTTCTCCCTTCTGGAGTTGGGCAACAGTATCTTGCAGTAAATCTAAGCCCTTCTCTTCTGAACATCACCACTGCCCTCCCAAGAGACCTACTCCTGTCTGCCTCTGTCTTTTCTGGGCTGGAACCCAGCTCAAGTCCTTTGTGTAGGAAACAAGCTTCTGGGCTTAATTTTTCTGTATGCAATTTTTGACACTCCTTAGTGACTCAGCTCAAATTCTGTGGGAATTCCTAAACTACTTTGAGGGTTTGGAAAACGTTGCCCAGTACCTGTGGGGCTCATCACTGTGTTCCCAGAGTGAATGGGTAAATGATGGTGGTGGCAGGCAGAAAACTCTAAGATTGCTAGATTACTCTTGCTGCTGTGATATGGATGCTGCAGGATCTCAACTGTTTCTATCCTCCCAGCTTCCTGCTGAGCTGATGATATTGCTTGGGTTAAAAGCTAAGTGGCTTTGTGTATGGACACGCTCCAGTCAAATACACCATTGCTAATAATCTGCATAGCACGAATGGAAAAGTGTTTCAGATGTGGCAACACAAACTTCACTTAAGCTGGTGACTCAAATTTGGGCTGAGGTGATCTGCTGTGGTCAAGATTGCACTTTTTTTCTTAAATTTGGGCTCTCACTCTCCTAAGACTTTTTTTTGATTCTTTTTCTCCTCACTAATATAGTAAATTAGTAAATATAAACTTAACCTTGAAAGTGCTTCTTGAAAATCTTATATCAAAAACTTTCCTAGGTGTAAAACTGAATTTTTAAGTTTTTAATACAGCAAAATAATTGCAGTCAAAATACATAAAATTAAGGAAATAACTTGAGAGTTCTCTTTTTTGACAAAACCTCTTCATTTTTAGTGATCAGGGCAGAGGAATACAAGATAGCAATTCTGACATGTTCTAACTTGTCTTTGACAAATAATTAATATTCTGTCTGAGCTAGAAGTTCTGATGGTGGTGTCAGCCATGTAAACTGATACATGTGGTTTTGAGCCACTTGTAAAATCTGAGATCCTGACCTGGTTCTACAGCCCTTGGTTGGAGGGCTGGAGTGGAATCAGTGATGGACTGGAGGCCAAAGAGTTTCTTCTCTATACCCAGAAGAGTTTTGAAAAAATGCATGGCAAGGCTGAGACCATTAAAGGTTTTGCTTTGTAAAAAAAAAGAACTCATTATCTAGGTTTTCAGGAGAGATCACAGTACTATCAGACCTTAATAATCACTATACTTACTAATTGACTGGAAGCTTCCCTTACCTGACCCTTCACAAGAGCAGATCACGTAGTGGAGGAGGTGAGTTCATACAGTCAGGTCTCCTCAATGTAAAATAATTATCCCAAATTCACTGCTGCTTGCACCCAAGGAATGATTTTAACACCTCATTTGGAATTTGATAATCATCCATATGTATCACACCATAAATCAGCTTTAAAATATCAAAACCCAAGTTAGATCAGTGAAGTTATGTAGATGAGTTATGTCTGGACATACTCATGCCTTGGTAGATGTCCACCACCCTACCTGCCTTCACCTGCTTGTTTCAGGCATTTGCTGCAATGACTTCTGCTGGGAGAGCTCCTGTGTTTCCAGACTCTGGGGTAATAGGATCCTAGCTACTTAGGTAATGAAAAGCTGCAACTTGATGACAATTTACATACAGGCCATTCACATCAGTCTGGATAAAACATCATAAATGGTGTGACCTCTATACAACTCCTTTCCTGCAAGGGTGAATAGAGACTTAACATGTTCATATTTTGGAGGGCGATTCCAATGCATCTTTCCCCTGACTATGCTTACAGACTTTCAAACCCCTACTGTTCCATTTTTCTGTTAAAACTGATGTAAGGAGTTCAGCCTGTCATTTGTTTGAAGATTTGTGTCTAATTCCTTTCATTTTTTTTAACTTCCTACCATGTTAGGAACATTTCTGATGGAAACAAGAGCAGGCCATCTCTTACTGAAGCAACTTTGTATGCGTGTGATTTTTGCCTTGCAATTAATTTTCATTCAGAAGGGGAATCTTTTAAATATGAAAATACAGTTCCTCCAGCTGCTTGGCTTTTTCTGCTCTTCATGGATTCTGTGTGATAGAGCTGTCTTTTCACCAAGGCTTCTTGTGTGACAGATGATCTCTATGTATTGCCCTGGTGTTTAATGTGAAGCAAATAGGATAGCTTATCTGATGTGACAGGTACAGTCGTCCCTTGTCAAAGCTGTGACAGCACTGACCAGGATTATCTGGCTGGGCGGTCATCTTGATGTTGCAGCATGGAAGGTGTGGGCCTCATGGATAAACTGCAAGAGTACAATAAGATGTACAGTAGCTGGAGTGGAAGAGATGAGGCAGACTAGATGCTAATGGGATAGAGAAAGACATCAGAAGCTGATGAGTGAAATTGGGCTAAAGGGTTTGGGGGTGTAGGTAAGTGTAGTGGGGGATGCAGGAACTGCATACCTCTTGGCAAAGCTGGTAGGTGCTGTTTGCAATAAAATAGGCTGTAAGTTCATTTTGAGGCAGTTAGGCAGCTGTCTGTGCAGACTGCTATTCAGCCTTATTTGTGAATCGGGAGGATTCTCCCTGTGCTAAGACTAGTAGGGCGTGGAGGCAAACAACTGACCAACCAACTGCATGAGGTAGGTGTCTTCCTAAATATAATTGCGAGCAAATGAACCAGGCATGTAAATAGTTTAAAAGTTGGTTTATTATGTGGCTATAGTGAGCGCAGCGTTATCCAACTTGAAATGAGAGTGGCATTACAGTAGCTCTGAAAGAACATAACATTTTGCCATTACAGCTGTGATTTTTTCACAGGGGCCTACAAGTGCCATGTTTATGGGAATTGGCTATCTCAGGAAAGGCAGAGCCTACTTCAGAGGACAAGCAAATAGTATCAGAGCTTTTAATATGTCCATATAATGAACCTCAGTGTGTAATTTGTAAAAAATATCTATGTGGGTGCAAGCTGATGAAATTTTTAATACATATGGTGAATGAGCTTTTTAGACACAGAAACAACTGATGGTTGCTTAAAAAGACAGGAATGACTTGCTTCCAGAAGGAGAGTCAGAGAGAAACAGAAAATCATAATATTTTCTTACATGCTTATCTTCCAAAGTCATACAGATAGACAAAAACCAAAGCTTTCATCTACAGGAAAGTTACGTAAGTACTTCTGTAGAAAAACTTCCAGTGTTCAACCCATCAGATGTCTGTGGTGAGACTTCAGCTAGTTCAATGGTCCTGGCAGCCTGTCTCATAATTTTTCCAGTAGGTGGGATTGGCAGCATTGCTGTAATGGGATGGTTGGAAGAGTACTTTTAATTTTCTTTCCAAAGAGCGTCATTATATAACAATGTAGAGATTTTCATGGTTTGTAAAAATGAAAAGTGCATGTGGGGTATATTCAGATAAATGTGTTTTTTTTCTGCCTACCCTTACTGGCCTGATAAGGATTTACCTACATCACATGCCACTCAGCTTCTCTTGGGAAATGAAGGCCTAAAAAGCAGCCCCAGTGGTTCCATCCTAGTGCTTCTCTCCCAGTCTGAATGATGAAGCCTTGTCTTTGGTAGCTGCTCTTCCAGTGTGGGCAAGGTCCTGGGCAGCAGGCAGCAGAGGGTTGCAGTCAGTGCCAGCTCGCTCTGCTGCTGGTTAGCTCAGTTTCCAATGAAAACAACGTGATCATTAAATACAACTTCCTTATACCTTAGTGACTAGAGCACCGTCAATGCACTGTGATTATATACAGGAGCATCTGTGGGGTCTGAGAGAGATGAGATGTCTCTTTACTATTTTTGGCACTGATTCTTGGTATAGCTTCCATTTGCAGACCCTCTGTGCCACTTTCTGATGACAAAACTGATCCCTGAGGGCACAATTGATATTAATGAGATGTAAATGACAGATGAGGTGACAGATGACAGTGTCATCAACTGAAGAAATAAAGAACAGTGTCATGAATAAGCACAAAACATTCCCAGGACAGAAATGAACTGTATATAGTATTGTCAAACAGGTTTGTTTTTTTTTTTTTTTTAAAGGTAATGCATTGTAAAAAAAAGATAATCAGAGCATGAAATATTAGCATGAAATGGCTCTGACTATTTTAGCTCTTAGGAAACATTTTTTCAGGGTATATATTGTAGAGGATTGAGGAAGAGAAAGATGATTCATTTAGGAGTGACAGTGAAAGAAGACATGCGTGGCGATGGAAAGCAGGTATTATGCGCTTGCTGTTTATGAAAGAAAGGTTTAATGTTTTCATGGGTCACCACATAAATAAAGGAAGAGAAGGAAAGATGATATTTAGCAAAGGTCATGAAAGCTTTAATCTGGAAGCCTATGACATCCGTCTTGGTGTGGTAAATAATCTTGAAGCCTGGTAAAAGATGAGATTTTTCACCAGGACTTTTTGTTGATGTTTATGGGCTGATTCCTCCCTGCCCAGCCACTCACAATCCATCTAATTTTTTTAATCACTAAAATGTGTAAAAGCTGCTGTCCCCCCTACAAGTGTCTGTAGGAGCCCAGACTTGATGGGCTGAGCTTATGAGGATTGGCACATGGATAATTCATTTCCCTCTCATTCTGGCCTAGATTTTCCACACATTTTGTCACAGTGGTTTTCGGTATTTTTTTTTTTTTTTGCAGCTGATACCCCTACAGATTACTGGCTCCAACTGTCTGGTCATAGTTACTGTTAACCCTCCCTCCTCCCCATGCCATGGCATGGGTACCCGCAGAGAGTGTTATTTTGGAAGCACAGCTACAAAAAGCCAAAAGAAATTTACCTTGGCTCTGCACTTTATTTAAAATGTCCTGTTCTGCCTCCCTAGACCACAAGTGATATGGGGCTTGCCAGCTGAGCAGAACCTCTGCAAGAGCAGCTCCATGGCTTTGGTGTGAAATTGGGCTTATGGCCGAGCTGTTCAGAGCATAGACGGTGGTGGTTGCTCCTATGTGTCTGTTGGCATCCTCATAAGCTGCTCTTAACTACAATGATATCAATGTATGATGGGATGGTGATTCATCTGACATCATCAATAAGTTCCCAGTGGCTGTAATGGGATTCCTGCTCCCCTTCCATTACATGGAAATCTACTCAGTGGTTAAAACTAGGGAGCAAAAATAATTAAACGACCAAAAAAGGAATTCCTCTTTTCCCTCTCTGTCTCTTGCCCCTTGTTTTTTCCTGTCATCCTGACTTTTTAGGAAAGCACGTTCCATGAGCTGTACAGTAACTTAATGCTCTTGGCTGTACATGATAAAACAGTAAGCCCTTGTTATTAACATGAGTAGTATCAAGTTTATAATATGTTCCTGTATCAGTTGTACAATGTACGGAAATATCATTATTCTCTTAATTATTTTCTTAATTAGTAATGACTGTCTTCAGTGCCTCATTGATGCTTTTGGAATAGCTCCCCGGTTTTAGATGCTTAGCATTCTTTATTAAATTCCTCTTCAGCTGAAGCTTCTGTGTAGTGTAACCTAAAATGTGAATTGCTTGGGAAGTACTGAGAACATCTGGTTAATATATATTTTTTGTAGTGTATGATACACAATTTTGTGCTGCAGAAATAACTCACAAAGCTCAAAATGGGGGAAAAATGGATACACTTGCTATCATGTGAGTTTATGACTCAGCAGGATTTATTAAGGCCTAGTGAAGTTTGGACACTTTGTGGCTCAGTAGAATGAAAAAAATCCCGGTTCCAGGATTTAGGCGAGGAGCTGCAGTTCTGCTCTTTCTCCAGGAACACTATCAGCTGGATCCCCCTCCTCTGCAGTCAGCTGGCTTCCATCAGCTGGATCCACTTCTTCTGGGGTAAGTAGGAGTTAGAGTGGGCTGGAGTTGCATAAATTGCTACATGTGGATGACAGTGGAGGATAGAATGTTAATTCTCTTTGTAGTGTTTTCTTCTGAAAACTAAATAAAGTGATTAAAAAGTACTATGCCATTAAAATTCAAGTATTTTAGTGTCAAGGAAAATGCAAGCCACTAATTCTTGGTCTGATGCTTGTCAGGTTTCATTGTTCTTATTTGGCATTTGAAATGAAAACTGCATTACTTGCACTCACAGGTCACACCAAATGCCTATCTGATTGGAAGACCAGAAACTTTTAGAGACTTGTTTTGGATGTGAATACTTAAATTAAAAATTCATAGTTCACTTTCCTCAGATACTATGCAACATTCCTTTAAAATTCAGTGTTCCAGTGAGCAATCTTAATTTGATACAATATTCATGGAAAGTAATCACAGAAGGTTGCAATGCAGTCAGAGCAGATTTGTTTGAAAGTTCAGTGGCATTTGTTAGGGAGTCTTTTGCTGAGTGCTTGTTCCTCTCAGTGATGCACTGTGGTAAATCCCCTGTTCTGCTATTCTTTGGCATGTTCCTTTACTCTTAGGCTGCTTATTCTGGTGTTAACATGTGTTACTCAGCGTCCTGAAAATCAATCCTTTAAAACTTGTTGGCTGAAGTAGTTTGGCTTTTCTTATAGTGTCTGTAATAAAACCTGTTTTGTTTGATTTGATAACACAGTGTTTCACTGGGTACTCTGGTTCCTGATTCAGCCCATGCATCTGTCACTCTGTGTGGAAAGCAAAATTTCTTGATTTAGTTGTCAGGGGTTGAATTAATTCCGGGGGCTTTGACATTAGTAATCAATTCAGGTGCAACTATTTATCCAACTTGTATTCTCTGGAGTTCTCTTTTGGCACAAGTAGAAAGAGAAGAATACAGCAAAAGCCTCTGCTTTTTCCAAACATCCCTTGATCTTATGATCTGATAAAATTAGTTTTGAGAGAGTTTTGTTGCAAGCCTACGGAATGAAATTGGCAACTCATCCTCAGCTCCCTTAGGGTGATATCTTCAGTGATTTATGTAGAAGTCAGTGTAGCTGAATATGTGGGGAGATTATTTTTGATATTCCTGGCTTGGAGAAATGATGCATGTTGAATGGCTGGGTACACTAGTTCTCAGGTGGCACTGATTTTTCCCATGTAAAAAACCTAATGATAGTTAATACATGTTTTCACATTTAATTATTTTAATTGTATTTCAATTTCATTTTCTAATCAGAAGTATCATTTTCTTCCTACTTGAATTTAAGTGATAGTGAGGAGTTTCGATTGCAGGTGTTTAAAGAACTGAGTAAGGTTGAAATAAATGAATAAAATGGAAAGACTTATTCTATTTTCCCTTCTGCTCTGTGGGAACACACCTGCCTCAAGTGCTGGAGTCACAGAGAGATTGGGTTGGGAGACCCTGGCAGGACATTCAGGTACAGACCTGCTAGGTATCTAGAAATCACAGTGTGGTTGCATAGAACTTCCTACACCAAGGCTAAACTCGAGGGCGTTCTTATCTCTAGATATGTTTTCATCTCTAAAACTATGAATGCACTTATTTATTTGAAGCCAATATTTACACATAGTCTGGTTCTAATTGTTTTTAATTAGCCATTCCTTTTCTATTTCCTTCTGAAATGAGTAGCATGGGACTCTTACTTTGGCCATCACAGGTGATTCAGCATTTCAAAGCACTCTGTTTTCACTGATACCTCAGCATTTGGCACACACAGACATTGAGAACCTCTCACCACTGTGCCTCTTCTCTTTGAATTTGTCGTGGAGCTTTTTTTACTGGCTTGCTAGTGAAGTCAGCCCTGCCCTGATTCCTCAGACTCCTGTGCCCTCATCAGGTTGATCTCTTGATCCCATTCACTTAGTTGAATGTCTAATAATGTCATTTAATTTTGGGTCTCAGTACTGTGCTCCCTTCCCTCTCACACTCTCATTTAATTTCCTTCTCACCACCGTGTCATGAATGGGGTCTGGTAGCTGAGGAACAGCCCATTTCCTGCCCGCAGCGTGAATTCAAGATCGCTCTTTGGTTTTCTTTGACACCCACCTACTACTCCCACTCCTTCACTGTGGTTCCCTCATCATGGAAATGTCTGCTTGGATTGAATACACAAACGTGCTCCAGGAGCTCAGCTCTTACAGAGGAAAATAGCAGTAGCAGGGCTGTGAATCAAACAGGCTCGGAGTTGAATGGTTTAGGAAAAAGAAGCATTGCAGAGCAGCACAATTTGGATGAGGTATAAATGAGTCATTGAAAGCCATTCCTTGTTTTTTTTCTGTGAACCAAATGTGTTTCTGAGCTGAGAGAATAAATGTGACATAAACCTGGAAAGGAGACTCCGGATCATTGTGGCATTGCCTGGTTTCGTTAGCGTGGCAGACTGCTGCTGGTATGGTTGCTTGACAGTTAGGAATCCGGCTTTGGTTTGCCTACACACTTGAAACTGAACCAAGTGACTTTCCTGTTTTCTTAACACAAGATCAGCAAACATAACTCTTGTTACACTACATACGTAATTCCCATAATATTGTCAGTTGTGCCCTGACATAATGTGTAAAGACACAGAGGATCATTTCTTCAGTAGATGTAAGCTGGAGAGGATGAGAGGTATTCTGACAGCCAGGCACTGGCACACCAGATCTCTTTTCCCCACCCCTGAAGCAGAAGAGGCTGTGCCTGTGTAAGTGTTCTGGATGGGTAGAGTTGAGGTAGGGAGAATGCCAGAGGAGATGCTGTTCTCTATCTCAGAGCAGAGGAAGCATGTGTGGAGGCAACAGAGAGACTTCCAAGGAAATGCTTCTCATGGATTTGCATAACACCTATCATTGAGGAGAAAAATCCCATACTGTTTCTGGCTCTTTCTCTTCCGTTGGGACAGTCTTATCTTTCCAGTAGTAAGTGCCCTGACCAGGTAGTAGTGGATCAGCATTGCTGTATCTGAGATGAATGCAGGACATGACCAGCATTTGCTAGATGGACTGCAACAGCTTATGCAGATGATAATAAGATCAGTTACAAGAGTCTCCAGCCATAGTTGTTCTGGGATGTGCATAGTTGTGCACAGATGACCAAGTGAATGTAAACCATGCCTCTTCCCACAACATGCCAGGGATGGAACTGGGAGGAGAAAGCAGCCTGTTCACCTTCTGTCTCCCTAAAACCACAAGTGGTCCTTGCACATGAACAGCAGCTACAGGAATGAATGTCTGAAGAATACGTGGTTCCCATCTTTAGAACAGTTTGCAAAAGAAGATTTTTATTTTTTTTTTGAGATGCTAGTAGACATAAATGCTCTTAATCTTTAGAAATAGTTAAGGCTTGATGAAGGCTTGCTTAATTTGTTGGCAGATTGAGCAGATAATTTCATGGTGGGTATCCTGGTTAGCAGTGACACCTTTGAGCTCTGTTGGGATGTGTATGTGCTGGCTGGACAGCTTGGTGGGATTTGGTGGCTTTTTGTTAGTGTGTGTAAAGTCCTAAACCACTTACCATGATTGGTTTATGTAGTGTCTAAAATAAATAAATCTACACCACAGGGATTATTTACCAATTTTTTAAAATATTTGGGTCCTGGTGTTCCCTTGCTTAGAAAGTTGAAGAAGGCATAATGTGCACTTCTGACGTTGTTCTAAAAATCAGAAAAAAGAGACTAATGAGTGGTATCTGGTGATAACAGAAATATTAGTGTGCAGTTCAAGACATGTTAAAACAGGGGAAGGCAAATGATAGCAGTGAGTCAGCCTTTCAGAGCAAATAACTAGCACAGACCTTTACTCTGGGTGACACTATCGCAGCGTACTTGGCTAGAAAAGTACCCTACCAGAGACCTCTTCTGATCTCAGAGAGAGAAAAATACTGACTGTAGTAGCCATGTGTACTGAGAAGGATCAAGGGAAGATTTAGGAAAAGCTAAAGAGCTAAAAATCTAATTTCAGATGTGAGGAAAATGTTGGACCATAAATAAATTATAGCCATGGAACATTTAGAACTGAAGAATTAATTATGGCCTTAATAGAAGGCTGAGAGCAAGAGCCTGCTGTGAAGGCATTGCAGGGCTGATTAAGGCCAGTCTTGGCAACAGAACACTTCACAAAAAAATTATTTTATTTTTTTTGAATGACACATGCAAATGCTGGTGCAGAAACCTAGAATAGAATTACGTGACCACATGTGCAAAGGAAAAGAGTGTGCAAGAGGCCAGGAAGATTTCTGACTTACAGTTGATACTTGAGTTTTACTTTCTGTGTTAAGATCAGTTAATCACACCAGTTTTGTACACAATATCTTGAAAGTTAGGCCTAGTTCTATGGAAATGCTAAGTTCAGTTTTGTTTTTTCTGACATGTTTTCATATTTTTACTGTCTCCTTTAGTCAAAAGTGTTCTTCAGATTGGTCATTATGAAAATAGTGTGGATTTATGGTATATATGAACAAACTGCAAGCGGAATATATCACCAAGTACATGGGGATTAAATTTTATAAGCTGATCTGTTTCAACTTGTCTAAAAAAAGGAGTCATAGTTTTTTGAGTTAATTATTTTCTATGAGCAAGAGAAGAACTATTAAAATAGAACTTTTGCAAACTGGATATCAGGGAGTGTTTTTCCAAAGTGTGAATTCAATTACGGGCTGTAGTAAGAAGTGTGATGTTACAAATCTAATTGATAGGCAATTTGTTGAGGATATAGTATTCATAGATTTGCTGAGTGCTTCTTTCATCCTGCAAGTACAATATGTTCTTGTGTAATTTTACTCAAGTGATCAATTAAAATTATAAGATTAGGAACAAATAGACATGTGTGGACAGCACTGGAGTGTCACACTCCCAAGCCTGACATGAAGGATGGGATGGTGGCAATGATGGCCAATATAATTATGATTCAATTCTGTTTGTGAGGAGGTTAAACGATCATGGACTGGCTGGACTCCAATGAAACGGATGAAACAAGGATGGATGTAGGACAGACTCATCAGAAAATTTAAAAATAAATTTAGGGTTTATTTGAGCTTACTGAGTGTGGCATTAAGGCTGATGTAACTCAGTTGCCCTCTTGCAGTGTTCATAAACATCCCGTGTTGGTCTGAAGCCATTGTTGTGGTGCTGTGACAAGCTGACGTGCAGAAAATGCGGAAGGTTTTGTCTGAGATAATTGGAACTGTGCCATAGTGCTTTTTCCTTTCTTTTTGCCTGAGAGTTTTGAATCTCCCTGTTGAGAATATTAGAATACTTGGACAGCAGTTGCCAAGATTAGGTGCTGTTGCTCACAGCAAAAGCTGAAAGTTTCTGGTTCTAATTACAGGGGAAGAGTTACTCGGAGATACAGAGTTGTGAGAGCTGCCCCGCTCTGCGCATTTCCCATTTTCTCAGCTAACATCTGTAAATAACTTTCAGCTTGTCCCTATTGATTCCCCAGCTGCTCTATCTCCCTTGTTGCTAATGTCAGAGACAGATGAGTCTCAGGGGAGTGAGAGAAAGCTGGAGCAGAACTGCTGCAAACGCCCACAGAGCAGGCGGGATGTTCCAGTTGGTCACCAGCATCCTCCTGGCGCCCAGAGAGTCTGGAAGCTCATTGAGGTCATACAGGTTTTCTGAACATTTACACTTGAACAGAGGAAAAACTAAGGGTTTACTACGTGTTCAGTGGTAAATAGTCTTCCTCTTTCTTCTTTTGTGTTTCCTCTCTGACTTTTGTCTTTCACTCACTGAATTCAATAGCAAAAGTCAAACTGGCTTAAGTGGGACAAGATCAGTTCCCATGCCAGGAGAATTATTAGATGGAGTAATGATAATCTGACATTTGGTGTTTCCTGTAGTGATAGCATGGGGCTTTCAGGATTGTGTGTACCTGGGAGTTCTGTATGAGGTTTGAGGTTATGAGGCTACTCACTGATAATATTTTCCCCTGTGGAGGTGTAATCATCCAGAGGCAATGCATTTTATGGGCTGGTGATACTGGAGGGTCAGTAAACATTAGAACTTATTCTATTCTGAGCAATGGACAGTGCAAGAGCTGGTCATTAAATAAACATGACTGTCAGGTTTGTCCTCAGCTATTTAGAAGGTGGCCATTTCCCTGGAAACTGGATTATGAGGCTGTGTTAAGGTCTTCAGTACTGCAGATGCCTTCTAGGTAGGAATGCAAATCTCTGAGGAAGGGAGCAGATGCAGAGAGCTTTACCTGGCTGATAGGAGGGGGATTTTTAGCTGTAGGACCAGCTGAAAAAGGGGGGAAATGTTCACCTAGGAAGGACAGCAAAAGAAAGGGAGGGTTTGTGAATCAGATGAAAGTAATATGGGAGAGGACAGTCACGTGCTGCAGAGAGGGCAAGGTAGAAGCAATGCTGGAGCCCCTCATACCAAGCAAAGATTAGGTGTACCTACCAATGCTGGCAGGTCCAAAAGCATTAGGTTCAGTGCTGGGTGCTGCACAGCTGATGTGTCTGAGCAGAGCAAACCTGACACATCCCAGCTGGGTCAGGCACACTGCACACTTGCACACGGGCTGGGTAACGTATGGGCACGGAGGTTGATGCAGTGGTCTCCCTGCATATGTGATTCAGCATTCCTGTGCATGGCCAGTTGTTCAGGATATCCAGACATCCAGCATTTGGACAAATCTGTTCAGTCGCTGCTCAGAGCAGCAGAGAGAGGGATTTCCTGCTCTGAGCAACAGCCTAGTCTCCACGCTGGGAGAGCTGGCAGGTCTGCTGAACATGCCTGGATCCAATGCAGTGGGGACCCAAACACAGCTGTGTGTGAGCTCTACCAGGAAGATACAACAATTTAACAACTCCCCAGGTTTACAGCCTGCATAGAATAACAAGACTGGGTTCACAAAGCCCAATCCCTAATAGCTGGGGGGATGAAGGGAGAAAAAAGACATTTGGATGAAGGTCAGAGTAATACTCTATTTATTCTTACAGGTGCCTTTTACTCATTCACATTCAGCCCGTCTTTTCTCAAATTTGTCTTTTCATCACTTCCAACCTGCCTACTCCAGCTTTGCTCTTTCTTATCCCTTTCTTTCTGGTTTCCCCTTCCTCTGTGTGTATGTAGAGTCCAGCTTCTCCTTTATACTCCTGCCCCATGAGGCAGTATTTCTGCAAGCTACATTCCTTACTTAACAGGATTTTTCTTACTACCACACTAGGAAGGTGAGTCCCAGTGCAATGAGGGATACACATGTCAACAACTGGATCTCATGAAAACTTCAGAGCTGAAAGTTTGCTGCATCTGTGTTTTATTTTAAGCAGTTTATCTTGTACAAGTTCCTGTGAAAAGTCAAGGTGTCTGTTCTTGTCTTTGAGTTTCATGGACACCTGGAGTTGGTCATGAGACTGAATTCTCTAGTTGAAGTTTCTGGGTAAATGAATAATGTGCAGTTTAATAAAAGGTGATGCCACATGGATGGTAACCAAAAATAACAGCACCAGAGCAGTTTTCTTGGCCTTCATCCTATATAGGAATTTCTTCATTGGCTTCAATGGGATTTTCATCAAGTCTATTGAGAATAGTTCCTAAAACTCCCACTTCACACAGCAGTATGTAATGTGAAGTAGTAGTGATCAGAAAAAAATACTGGGTGGAATCCAAAGGCCAATGGAAATCAGCTGCCATGGAAGGCTCAGAGGTTATTCAGGTTCTCTGTAGCTGGTGGAGGTGCCTGGTGGGGCAGTTTACACATTAAGACACTAGCTGTGTAGCTGGGATGGGTGCATTTCACAGAGTACTTGTGGGATTGCAGTGTTTCCTCAAGAATCTCTGTGTGTGCTGAGTTCTCCAAATGTGAACCCAAATGGAGGGTGTTCAGGTGACCATCACTACCAGTGACACTGAAAAGACACCCTTGTTTTCTGGCTTCAATGTTCATGTTTGTTAATGGAGGCAAACCAAAAAAAATGAGTCATTAGCAATGAATTATTTTCCAAAGCACTTGCAACATGCTAAATGTCTTGAGATGTTTGTAAAAGCAGAAGCAAACACTGAAAACAAAATAATGAAAATTAAACATTTCCTTGCTCATTGAAGATTAATGATGTCAGGGTTAATCACTGCCATATAAATACCCAAATAAATAAAATAGATTAGGTAAGTATTATCTGAGTATTTGCCTGACTATCTGGCTTTCTCAAGATCATTAATTATTGACTTTTCAAAAGTTGTTTCTAATTGACTTTAAATTCACACTGTCATAGAATAATTTAAGCTGCAAGGAATGTCTGGAATTTTTTTGAATCACTTATCAAGTTTCTTTCCACCAAATGCATATTTAACACAGAATAATCATCCTCAGATCTGACATGCGAGAAATATGAAGTAAAAATTGAGACGTTGTGATTAGATCAGTTAGTTTAGGAACTCTGCCTCTAAATTATTCCCGTATCTTTTCTTGAGACAAGGCAAGAGTTTAACACGGCATCTGCTCTCTAACTTCTTCTACAAGTTGGAAAACAGCATTGCTAAGGATTAAAGGATTTAACCTGAAAAAAAGGGTTAATTATTTTTTTAAAAAAAGTAATTGCCAGTGGTAACCATAATTCTTCCACTGAATATTTTGAATACAATTTCTATTTATATGAAGCTGAATGACTAAATGTGGTATTCTCTCTTCAGTGTGCCTGGAGATGCATACATGACATATTATATTTAATAGAAATGTTACATATATGATTAGTTCTGAATATACCTCATATCCTCATCACTTTTGTATTTAAACTAGCATTTAAATAATCTTTTAGCTTAGAATCCGATGATGCTTTTGAAAGGTCAGACCACTGCTCTTGGACAACTTTCCAGTATATGGAAAAGCATGCCAAGAACTTTAGGGTATTGCATTCACTGTGAAATGCTGACACAAGGATCTGGACATACAAGTTGTGTAAAAACCCCTCTTTACATGGTCAAGGTGTATGCCTGGGTTTGTGCACACACACATATAGGAAGGAGTTTATTGCTATTTTGCAATTGAGAAAACTGAAATACAGACAAAACTAAACTTAATTTCCCACAGTCAGACAATGAGTCAGTGTTTGAACTGATAAAAGAAGCCACCAGTCCTGATGAGATAGAGGGGGCACAAGCTGTGGCTCAGGACTTCTACAGCCACAACATCAAACATCTGCATCCATGCCATGACTTATGCACTAGTCTGGTCACCCCTTCTCCAGCCCCCTTCAGCTGGGACTCATGAAAGCAGCAGGAGCTGCTTCTGGCCACCTCTGGTTGCTGCTCCTGGTCATCAGCAGGGTGGTGGTTTAGAGCTGCTGTCCATGAGCCATTGAGTCACCTCTGCATAGAACCTGTCCTGTGCTACCCTGTCTGTAGCTGGGCATGGCTGGATGATGGGAGAAAGAAGGTGGAGGAGGGAATGAGTGTCAAGACCAAGCCTGTTGCTGTCTGAAGGAGGTTAGTGCCATGTATAACATGCTTAAAAATCCTTAAGCTACTATAGAATTTCTGTGGTTCTTTTAATGATACAAACCTGCCGTGTTTCCTGACCACTGGTTGTATTTACATTACAATAGGGAATCTTATTTCAAACTACAGAACAGACTTATTTGGCTATTAGATGACACACTGAAGCACCAGGTACAACTCTGTAAACAAGGTAGTTCCAACTCTGGCAATGCTGAGGAATAATTCCCACAGTACATTTCCTGGTCCTGTAGAGCCTTTGCTGTAATTCATTTCATGAGGTTTGTAAAAAGTCAGTAATAAGGCACTGGGATGGTGTGTTAAAATTGGAGTTCTGAAGAATGAATTCAGTAACAATTACTACTACCACTGAATTAATTTGTATTAATATTTTGTTAAAAGAAATTCTCTGCCTCTCTTCTAGCTCCAGGTAACTTCTGTCATGAGGTGCTAAGTGGAAACAGCAGATCTTAATCAGCAGATGTAGGTGTTTCTTGTGGCATAAAATTAAACTGCCCAGATAACGTGGTTAGTGGTAACTTACTAAATTTGACTGTTCTTACTAGTGGACTGTATTTAATAAGAAGCTAAAAAAAAATGAACGAGTATCTCTTTTTTTTAATGAAAAACCAATTTTATTTACTACTGGGTAGGACCAGGCTATAACTTTACAACATGTCCCAGTATAAGTGGTGCTCCAGGCACAGGGTGGAATCCTGATTCCTCCTCCTCTGCAGTAAAACACTTCAGCCCTGCTTTCTGAAGCAGTGCATCTTCTCCCGGGCAGCCAGCCTAGATAATGAGTGGAAATTGTGTTTTCCACATTGCAGAATAAGTTGCAGTGAGACACTTCTGGGTGCATTCCCTCTACTCTCCCTCTGTACCTGTGTTACCAGTCGAGCAGAGCTAACCACAACTGGTGACCAGTTTTGTCCTCCTTTGATTGGCAGCTCTGTGAAAACCAGTGAGGCTGAGCCAGGACAGCCAAGTGTTACTGCAAGACCTATCACATTACCTCTCCATGGCCTTTGTCGTTTGATTGATATAATGCAAAATTAATTGTTAAACTGTTTTTCTTTCTCTCCTAACCAAACCCACACTGGGAATTAGTACATAGTAATGTAGTGGTAGGCTTGCTGCCTCCTCTCATGTCACCAATGCTTGCAGCAAATCCTGCTGTCACCCTCTCAGATGCCTTGTCATGCCTTTCCACCCATCTCTTTTGCTTTATCTGCTTGATAACATCTCACCTGTCTGAAACACTTAGGCTGCAGCCTTCCCTGCCAATTGTGCCTTCTGCTTCTTGTAATTTCCCTCTGCACAGAACTTCAGTCTGAATCTCTTCTGTCCTCCAGTAGAACTGATGTTTTATACATCCTATAACTCTTCAAAAAGAAAAAAATGTATCCCTGATTGTCTTTCACATCTCTTCACCCACTTCCATTGCCCTTTCATTGTTTTATTTTTGCCTTATTTATGGCAAGATGGCTTGCAGATGCTCTCATCCTGCATTTATTATTCTACCCATTCTGTTGCTTCTTTATTCTACTGGATTTAATCAACTATTGCTCCATTATTCATTCATGTTTTTCTCTGATAAAATATAACTTTCATTGTAAAAGAAATTATCTCACTTATTTTAAAATGTCTTGTCTTATCCTGCTGAAAATTCACCTTTTACTTGATGGAGAATTTTCTTGTTTTGTCAACTTTTTGCAGTTTCTTTAGAGCCTCATAAAAAAAATCCAATATATTTCAGTAAAAAGAGGCTTCCTCAATGGCAAACAATGTGCCTAATTCAGTAACATTATTTTATGGCATCTTGTATAGAAAGGTTTCATGTCAATTCAGTAAATAGATGTTGATTAATTGCATGTTGTGAAACCATCCTTTTTCCCACAAAGTTTAAATTAAGAGTGGCTGCTTGGATCAGCAAGTTTATTCTCCTGCATACCACAGGTCATACAGCTCCCTTCTAGTTTGCATCATATCCCCTAACTTTGCTCACTGTTGGAAGGAGACCATATGCTTTAGAAAAACAGTGCATGTGGCTTTTTGAATTATCCAGTGTTGGGAAATCCACCACAACACGGGTGAGGTTTCTCCCATGATTAATTAATGTCACTGTTAATAGCATGTGCCTTATTTCTAATCTGAATTTGTATAGCTTCAGCTTGAACAATTGCTTCTTTCTTTTCCTCCTCTTCTTAACATAAAGCCCTTGACAAAAGTCTTGCTTGGACAGCTGGAAATCTCTTTGTGACTCTGCTGTTTGGCCAGTCAGCCTGAGCAGCCATCCCCAAGAACGTTTTAGCATTTTCCATTTTGTTACAATAACTGGTACCTCTCATTGTGCTGAGAGCTGATATTTCTGGCAGGATGGAACAGCAGCTCCTCCTCTGACCTGTGCACTCTTGGTAGCTTCAGTCATCCAGCTGCCACCAGGTCCCTTGGCTTGGGTGCCTGCCACCCACCCACCCTTCTCCCTTCCTCCCCTCTCTGGGATGACACATCACTTTCTGTGTTGAACCTCAACTGGCCAAAAGAGTGACATACCCAAATGTGTTTCAGTGCTTCACATGGATGTACTACAGGATCATCACGGGGGAAGCCATAAAGGCCTCAGTCCTTTATACTCTGAAGAGTGGGGAGGTGGTTGGTTGGGAGAGCTGTGGATGGCTCTTGAATTTGCCTTTGATATCATGAACATATAGTGATCACTCTTAAATGGGAAATAAACCTTGCAAAAAGAAAAAATAGGTACACATTCCTTATTACTAAATGTATTTTTTGTTTGTTTTTTATACTTAACTATATGATATGATTGGGAGCATATGTGTAAAACAGTGCTTTTAGTAGTAGCATGTACACATACTACTACAAATATGGTCTTTCTAAATATAGGACAATAAAGTCCTCGAAACCTCTTTTCCCATTAAAATTCCTCCAGAAATAGCGCTCCAAATTAATAAATATCCTCATGAAAAGTCTCTTAGGCAAAAAATGATAAAATAATTTAAAGGCAAGCACAGTGAAAATGGCAGTTTTAAAATGCATACCTGTGTAGAATTGCTGGAGAAATTTAAGCAGTGGTTTCTACTGTAAACCTCTCCAAACTCTCAACTTCATACCTAAGATAATTGAAGGAAAATTAAATTTACCCTTAGGACTATTTGTAGCAAACACTTCTAATAAGGTTTATATTTAGCCAGATAATAGTGCATTTATGGTGGTCACAGCCTGCCTAATAGAGCTGTAATAGATACATTTTTTATTTAATCAATATCAATGAATAATAACTTCTCTTTAACTCTGATGCCACTGTGGTTAATTTTAGCTTGTACTCTAAAGTTATCTGTATCTTGTTTGACAAACACTACAATATTTTTTTTAAATAACCTGATAGAACTGGTTTTATCAAGGCTCTTTAAAGGTTTAGTTATGGCCCATTATATACCAGGTGTTTACTCTGATTTTGCTTTCTGTGTAAAGCATTTCCCATGTTCATAAGTATTAAAAGATGCTCAACTAACTAAAAGCCCATCTGCAGATAAAATTTGGCAAATACCTTTTTTCTGCAGGCATTATAAGTTGTAGCTGTTCTTAAATATTTTCAGTATTTCTCAGATAGTGATGTTGAGTTTGTTTCCTACTCACATTTGTGATAAGCATGGCATTTTATTACTGTGAAATATTTTTAGATAATCAAATTAGCACATACCCTTCTCAGTTATTTTTGCTGAGTTTGGCTGCTTCCACTTTCTTGAGGGCAAGCTTGAATCATCTCCAGATCTCATCATCTTGTTACTTTTTTGTATGTGGGATTCCACCTTTGTGGTTCTGGCTTCTCAGGCACTGGCTGCTGCTGTCACTGAGAGGCACTCACCTGCTCTGGAGATGCTGGAGTGGCTGATGAGGACTGAGGATCCTGGTAGCCCCAGAAGCCCACTTGCCGTGGTGCTGCATGGCTGAGCTCTTAGGCAGGAGGCTGGCCAGGCTGCTGCCAGAATTCAAATCCTCCTTGGCTGTCATCAGAGCTGTGTTGAATTTAAGGCTGTGAAACATTTCAAGGTGGATGACTTGGCACAGACCAACCAGACAGTTTTAGAGCAGCTCTGAGCAGAGCTTTCTGAAAACTACAGAAAACTCAGTAAAATTGAAATGGGGAGAGCCTGACTCTGAAAAACAGAACAAGACTTTGTGCATGCACAAAAGCACACTCTAAAATGTTGGCATATTTTTAATACTTTTAAATACAGTACTTTAGCCTGACAGTGAGATTTTTATCCAAAAGAGATTTCTTTTTTTTTTTTTCAAAGAGTCCCTATTTACACTGTCAGTACTGTCTCCGAGAAGAAATATTTTCTTGCATAAGCACTTGTCTGTGGGTATGAGGTATTCCCAGGCTGGCCAGGAGTAGCTGCCTCAGCCTATTGCTGTTGGGTTTTACTCCCACCATTAAATAGGGGGCAAATGATTGTATTTGTTGATGTACCATTCCCTCTTCCCAGAGCAGTGAGGTATCCTTGTCCTGAGAGTCTTCATGTTAGATGGGGTCAGTTGGCAGATCCAGAGGTACTGGAGAATGAGAGGCTGCTGGAAATGTGCCAGCGGTAGTGCCAGACCCATTGCTCTTCCTGGGTCTCAGCTGATTCCTCACTGATGGTGTGAGAATCCAAACAGCCACATTTGTATTCACAGTTGTAAATTACTGCAATTCCCATGATCTATCCCTTTGTCTCTAACTTAGCTGTAATAATTCATACGCATCCTTCCTACAAGAGGTTTTGCTTAATTTAGTGGAGGATAAAAGAGGCCTTTAAAACAAATGGAGAAAGTCTTTGAGGTCTGAGTTTCACAATCAATTTAAGTGATGCTGTTTCTGGCCTTCTAGTCTGGCCTCACCCAGCTTATGGAAGTCAAGCCTGTGATGTGCTGCCTTTGTGCTTCCTAGATGTGTGTTCAAGGCAGTCTTTGTATGACTGAAATGGCAGTTATCTGACTCACCTCTTGAGCTGATATTATGTACCTTTCCTTGCATCACTGTTAGAAGCTACCACATCAATGGAAGGAGCAGTGTTATCGGGATGAAATGTGAATGTCACAGAATGGGCTGTATCAGCCCATCTTCTCGTTCTGCATTTTTAGTATTCAGGCAGCATCGTTGGCAGCAGAAGGCAGGCATCTTCTGAACAGAGCTGCTGCAGTCAGAGCAGAAATGCTGACATGTGATAGTGATGTTCCAAGTATGTTTAAACTCACATCTCTCTTACATTTCAACTTGGTTTTCCTCTTTGGTTCAAAGGCTACTCGAGGTTGAAGTTTTGATTATGATATTGCTGAAGCTCCACATCACTTTCAGTGCTTGGTTTACTCTGTAAATGGCATAAAACTCATGGCATCAGTAACTAATAAGATTTCTCTTGTTAGATTATTAAAGAGCCAGATAAGTCTGGTATCATTTTATTTAGTACCCATAGGAAATAACTCTACTAAAACACTTTTCCTTGAAGACTGGAGATAGTGCTAAGTCAATGTGCTGTTAACCCATTTGTGCTCAGCCCTGTGCTCTACTGTCATGCAGGCTGAGATAAAGTAAGATTGAAGAGCTTTGGGTTTAATTCCTTATTTCTCTCAGATTTCCCATGTGACTTTGAGCAAATCACTCCTTTGATTCTGTGTGGAAAGTGGAGCTGGAGCGAGCAGGATTTTCCCACCTCACAGATGTGATGTGAGCGTGTCATCCACTCAGTACTGCGGCGTGGGGAGGCTGCAGGAGTAGGTGAAGTAGACAGATGTTGGTGCTCCTCAGCAGCAGCTTCAGCAGAGAACAGCATGCTTAGGCTTTCCATAGGACTGTGTAAAGTGAACATATTTTCTGCCCCCCCTTTCATTAAAAAAACCCCGACCCAATAGCTGTACTGAATCTATATTTGTATGCGGTTGGACAGTGGCTGCGGCTTGAAGGGTAAAGTTATGCGAGGATGAAAGAGAGCAGGATTTTCTTTAATTTGAATTCTGACACAAGTGGACACGCCTCACATGCTCCTTCACCTCACTCCCAGTTGTCTCCCGTGGCAGCCTCCATTGAAATCTATTGATGAGAAACACTGATACACAGACATATTAAGAAATAAATCAGCAGCCACAGGGCATCCAGACTCAGCACAGCAGGGAACATAATAACAAAAATTAAGCCTATTGCTAAGGAAAATAATTTAATGATAGCTAACTCTTAACAGACATTTTTAACACTCTAGAAAGGGGATAATTTTACACAAGAAATGGGTGGTTTCCACTTTGTGCTGCAGGATATATAACTGGTGGTTTTACCCAAGCAATTCTATGTCCAGCTCCCAATCAGGTGATTTCTCACACCATTGCACTCTTAATTTTACAGGACAGTGGATCACTGCCCCTGTCTCTGTGGGCTACCTTGGACCACTGCTCTTCTGTGGTGTGCAAAGTGCCATAGTAGAGCTGTTAGTTTAGCAGCATAAGTCACTTGACATTAAGACCATTCTCAGTAAGAGTAAAGCCATAACTGCATTTATTTGGTATTTAGATGAGTGTGGTTACAGCAAGAAATACACGGGAAAGAAAAAATAGGAAAGTATTTTAAGTCTTGCTAATACCAGCTTAAACTGTTGTTAATACAAATGACCTAAAAATTGTGTGTAGTTTTCTGCTTTTTAATCAGTGCCTTGTGAAGAGCCTGGCCTTGTGTTCAGCCAAGGCTGTCCTGGAAGGTGTCCTTCTATAGGTCTGATTTCTACACAGTCTTAACATGTATGATGGGGATTTCTTGTATATACATTTCATGGAGGGAGAACTGAAGCCTGGAGAGATTTAGTGACTGGTTCAAAACCTGCACGAGGTCCATGGAAGGATGGGGTTTGATTTGGATCGTGCCCCTAGTGACTTTGCTGCTCGACAGGAAGTTTGAACATGGCATTGACCTTATCTCACCCAGCAGCCTGCTCTGTGAACAA
Organism: Brachypteracias leptosomus; assembly: GCA_013401335.1. Classification (NCBI taxonomy): domain Eukaryota; kingdom Metazoa; phylum Chordata; class Aves; order Coraciiformes; family Brachypteraciidae; genus Brachypteracias; species Brachypteracias leptosomus. The sequence goes on from VYZX01015750.1 coordinate 571,985, forward strand.
GAACATCCATCCTCTCTCTGAATGTAAATTTGTCTATCACATTAATTAGGTGGGGTATTTGAGGTTCTTGAAAGGATTTTTTTGAGTGTCTGAAGAAACTAGTATAGTTTAAAAGAAATTTGGGCAGGTGGTCCTTGACATGACTTTTGATAGCCTGCTTGTATGTGTTGCATTAGTGTATATACTATAGATGGCAAAGCTAAGGTCAGCTATTAGTAGAGAATAATATCTATTTTCCATGGTTTGGATCATATTTTATATAGAAGGAGGTCTTATCAGGAGAGTTATGATTATCTGTTAAACCAGCTGATGTAGTTGTAAAAGTGGACAAGCTCTCAAAGTAAAAGTTCTAGCAATTAGAAAATATAAAGTACCATTAAAATCTTAGTTACTTTTTCCCTTCTGAGAATTCCTGAGTCCAAGAGTTTGTCTGTTAGATCATATAAATCATACTTTTCTCACATTGCTGTAGATCATTCCATTTTCTCTGTTAACGTGTTCATACTTGTTCCTTCTCAAGGCTCTTTTTATTTATCACTGTACACATGTAGGATTGCCTGGGTTGAGATAGGATCAAAATGATATGTTTAAATGTGGCTTTGAAACAAACATGAGTCATGGAAACAAATTTATACAGCAGGTAACAAATACATAGAAGAGCAATTTTACTTAAATCTAGCTATGGAATTAATTTGAAATTTTTGTTGCTTGCTTTAACAGAAGTGTGCACATTATCCATATTATGTCCTGTTGAGCATTACAGGTCAGGAGCTTGTAGATACAATCTCAAGAAGACTTACAGAGTTAATAACTTCTTGGTTTGGAGTGTGTGTGTGCAATACTGGGATTTGTGATGAAGTTTCCAGTGCTGTAGTCATGTGTTGGACTCCCAAGAGGGATACAGAAATAGGGAAGTGCAAAAAGGTTATTCTTTCCTTATTATCAAGTTTGAGGGACTTTAATATCTTTATTTCTTTATCAAGGAAATTGGATCCTAGATCATCCAACCCATGGCTTTTCAGGTTTTCTTAAATTACAGACCAGCTCTTAACAAAATGATGGTGGTTAAGGGTACCTAAGAGTTGAACAAAAGGGATTCAAGAATATGGAGGCAGTCACTCAGAACAATCTGAGCATCTGCTGAAAAGCTTGCTGCCATCTTTTTAAACCTCATCTTATGCTGTTAAAACCCAACACTCACCTTCCATACCCGCTGCGATGCCCCCATGCGTGGTGTTGCTCTCTGTATCTAAAGGAGTGACAAAAATCTCACTCACTCTCTCCCAGGCACTAGACCTCTCTTCCAGAAGGCTGCCTTGTCTCTTCGTACTTGCCATTGGTGTCAAGTGTAGTCACCAGGCTGTAGCCTCATCACTGAGCATTCTCTCTCTCTGCTGTGCTTTTTTCTTCTGATGTTATTAGTAAATATCTGTATTAATATTAATATTTGTGCCCATATAAATGCTATTTTAGTGAACTGGAGGCATGCTGGTGAGTGCTAGACCTCGGAGCCCAAAGCGTGCTGGCCGCATGCGGCAGCGGAGACGGCAGTGTCAAAAGTCACAGATCTCATTTTGGTGAAGTAATGCTGCTCACTTACATTATTTTGTGTGAGATTACAAAGAAAGATTGGGATATTTTATTACACTGTCAATCAGCTGGTAGCCTGGCTCTCATCCGAGCACCGAGCCCTCTCCCCTCTTCCTCTGCAAACAAAGCAAACAGAAAGGCATGCGGGTTTCTGAAGGTGTTTATCATGAAATGGATGGAGCACAGTGACACCTCCAAACAGAACAAAAACCACAACCCAAATCAGTTCTATTGTGAAGTAAAGAGAGCAGGTGGATTTCATGAATACATATGTGTATTTATTGGGCATGGCAGATTTTTCAAAGAATGAAGATGAGAGTAAATCAGTGCAAACCAGGTGGCAATTGAATGAATTTCTTTGGAACAGAAGTTTTTATGGGAGAAACATAATAATTAGTTTCTGCAACCCGTAGCTGCAGACACTGACTCTTCTGCTAATGAAAGATACTGCAGATATTGGCTGCAGAAGAATACAGAAAGATTACAGACACTGACAAAAGAGGGTATTTTTCATTTACCAACTCTTCTTCCCTGAATATTCCCTTGAGTTACCTTGTTTTGTTTACAAGAGATTCTGGGGGCGGGGGAGGGTGGTGCATGGCATCCATGGGCAATTACTTTACATACTCATTTCAATCATAATCCATTCAGAATGATAAAAATGAAATCAAATGTAATTTATAATCTAGAACATTGCAGCTAGAGCTTTTTAAATATTACAGCTGCAACGTGATTTGACATAATCCCTTAGAATCATTCAGGCTCTTTTAAAACCAAAACACATTTATCCGTAAGTGACAATTACATCTCCATTTTTTTTCTTCTGAAAATTTGGTATGTTATTATGGTTTGGGGGGTGATCTTATGTAAGTAATGATTGCTGGTTGCACATAAAGCTGTTTATTTTCAGACCCACACCTATCTTGAACCTGTTCCATAGACCGTCATTTGCTTAATGTTGCTAATTAATATGGAATAATGTGCCACTGTTAGACAGCTAAAAAGAATAACTTGAAATGGAGCTTAGCTGGTTGTAATGGCTGTCTTGTTAATACCATCCTCATGTGCTCTAAAATGACACTAAACAGTAATTCCACTATGTAAGTATTACGATACGAGTGGCATTTCATTCTGTGTTCAGAAATCCCAAACCAGCATGAGATGATTGTATATCCTTCCTGCACACAGGGAGAGGAATTCCCCTAAACCTGGTGTGGAGTGTAATTTCTTAGTTATTGATTTGTTTTATTTCCAAAATGACAATAGTGACAGAGTCCCAGCAGCCTGATGCTGAAGTGCATCTGTAGCCCATTTCTGAGCAAGCTGCTGCCAATACAGTTTCTGTTTTGTCCACAGAAGCTGATCTCTTCTGTGTGGTTAATTGCCATTATCTTTTCTTTATCTCTTACAATCAGCAATGTCTAGTTGTTTTTGCCTGATTTTGTAAAACACTGTAGCATTATTCACTTTGGCAAAGAACGTCTGGGTGTGCTGAGCCCAAAGTTGACAGTTGTTGGAAAGACTCTGATTTCAGCAGGCTCTGGATCATGCGTGAGTGTCTTTTCATGCTTTACATCACCAGCTGGAAGGTCTGTTTGCTTCTGGTGGCAGCTTCCTGTCTCTCCTTCTTCAAGCAGCCTCATTTCAGGTCTGCTGTGCTTCTCAGAGGTGTGTGATAATGGGAAATTCCCTCTTCCAGGTTTTAGATTTGACTTAGTTGCATATTGAGGCAAATTCTCTCTTCCTCTTGTGAATTCTTCAGGAAGAGAAATGTGTTGCATTTTCTTTAGAGAGGAGAAAAAGGGCTTGACCTTCTTCATGGAGTGAGTGATCACTTTGGGGACGTAGCAGAGGATCAGAGCTCTCCAGCTGGGCTTGAAAATGCCAATATTGATGCAATGAGGAAAGTCCAGTAGAGAAGTAATAAAGTAGAAACTACAAAGCTGGGAAAATACCAGGCAGTAGATACTAGGTAAAACGGGTGTATTCTTGGTATTTCTAGCCACAAGAGATTAAAAATCTTGAGTTGGATGTTCCAAAACAATCATCTGTTTTTCTGAAAAGACACCAAGTTCTTGTTCTTTTTCTTTGAAGTTTCATATTTCTGCTGCTCCTCTAGTATCAGAGACATACCATTTTCAGATACTTGAAGATGTGATCCTGGGATGTTGCAGCTGGTCTCACCTCTTACATTTGCTGATCTGAATGATGCTGCTTTCCAGAGTCCCAGCCAGACCTGTTCCCATGGGCCTTATGTTACCTGTCCACAGCCCCAAGACTCTGGGACAATTCTGGCTGATTAAGTCAGACCCAGCCCCTTCTCAGCTCTGCCCTTCAGCCTGTTCTAGTGTCACTTTTCTAACCCTCACCTCCTCAAACCACACTCCACTTTCTCTCTGCAGGTTGATTTTTCTCCTACACCCTTCCTTCCCACAGCCTACAACCACCCACCAGTTCTGTCCTTCATACTTGTCTCTGGCTGTCTTTGGGTTTTGTCTCCAGACTTAGCAAGGTCAGCTACAGAAGAGGTCCTTTTTTTTTTCCTGCCTTATTCTTGTTTGTCCATAAAAGAGAGCTTAGGAGTAAAGAGCTTTACCTGCTGCTTTTGGTTGTTGACAAAGAGTGGAGTAGAGCTGATGTGCTGCTTGTCCCAGGAGACATGGAGAAGTGGGACAGGCAGGCAAAAGGAAGGCTTAAGAAGACATGAATAGAGCTGCAGAGTAGCTAACCATGCAGAGAAGGAACGGGAAACATCTGATAGGTCTTTTGGATTCAAGTTCACAGTGGCCAGCAGAACTCTGTTTATGAGGGTGAAAAATAAGAGCCTGACAGGAGATGGTCAAGGCAAGAGCTGGGATTTCTAGACTTCTGAGCCTAAGATGGGCTGTGTCGAGCAAGGAAGAAGTAAAAAGGGGAAAAGATTCTGAAATGTGTACAGAATTGTGTTGCTGGATTCTAGAACACAAGACCATTCAGAATGTAGTTATTTCAAAACAAAATGTTCAGATAAAATCATAATAAAATCACTCTTAACTTCCCAAGCTGCTTACGTTTGCCAGAACTGTATCTTCTGGTTAGATCCCTCTGTCCAGCTCCATACTTGATTTGATAACATTGACACATTTTTTCTTTCTTTCCAGTTGGTCTTCTTGCTACCTCCTGCTTCATGTTTTTTGGTTAATAAATCTGTCTTTTGAGGAGTGTAGCACAGCAGGAGACAGTAAGAATGTCTAAGTCAGAAAGAAGACAGAAATAAATGTCACCTGGTAATGTAAGCTGTGTTTTCTGGCTTCCCACATGGTGTGCTTAACTTTCTAAATTGATGATATTTTTATGTTTTGAATATTGTATGAAGTGATTTAGCTAAAAATAGAGTGAGAGCTAAATTAAGTGGAAGTATCATCATTTGAACTAGTTCAGTCTGAAGACTCTGTTTTAGCTGCTGGCATAGGTGGGTTTTGTTATTTTTAAATTCTTTCTATATGAGAGAAAGGCAAGAGAGTTGGACTTAAATGATTTGGTAAAAATCCCAAGTAATTTAAAAGCAGCAGGTCTCTGTGACTGGATGTAGCTGGTAGAACCACAGCCCTGTAAGTTGTCACTATAAATTGAAGACACTTGTTCAAATGACCAAGGTGTTTTGTGCAAACAATCTGCAGAACTGTAATTGTCTGTCCAAGTGTGTAATTTGCTGAGGTCCAGAAAACATTGGAAATGGAGTATTTTAAGTGCAAATAATATTGTTTAATGCATTTCTTGATGTGTATACAAATGGATGTCACCTTCAGGGCTGTATCCTATATGCCAAGCCTAAGAGGTTGGGTGCAGAAACATGGAGCCATTGTGAAACATTCTGAATGGGATATTGGGGAGACTAAAAGAATCTTTGCAACTGAACTTGTGTTGGAAGGTGTAGAGATACCTGTGGTGTTGCTTTCCTGCTAGGGCAGTATATCACATTTTCTCTGGTTTCTTCCTATGTTTCAAAATCAATATTCTCTTTACAGCTTCAGTTTTCTTATCTACTGTATCTTATCTACTGTTTTTGTGGAGCTGCACAACAAATTCAGTCCCAACCAGTATTTACAATACAGATTTAAGAATACAGTTTTGGATGAGTATTCAAAAATAACTGCATGTCATTTTAATGAGTGAGTTTCAGGGTTGTCAATTTAGTTTAAGAAAACCTAAAGCATTGACTTGCTGTATATTTTTTCATGATGCCATAGTGACAAATACCTCCAAAAGGCCAGGTGGAAGGATTTTGTGTTTTGTGTTGCTGTTATCCATAGAGAAACTCTAACTACCACACCTGAGACCTGCCACAGTAGGTGCTGTATAATCACTCCAAAAAATGCAACACAGAGAAGACAAAGGAATGTTATTTTCCTTATTTTATGGATGGAAAGACAGGCACAAAGGCATTGTGGATCCTTCTGGGTCATGTAAAAAATATGTTGTGGTGTTTGGAAGTAGTCTGAGATATCCTGAATTATAGTACAGTGGCTCTAAACCAACAGCCTTGGATTATTTGTAACAACAATAGCAATGTTAATATCAAGTTGAATTCATGTCATTGTTTTCCCAAAAATATTTAAGAGAAAACTCATACAGAGGGTGTATATTAAGGCAAGAACAGAAGCAGAAAGCAGCAGGGAATTGTATCCTCTGCCTTAAAACACGGAGTCCTAGTTTTAGAAACAACTTCTCATTCATCACAGGTACAGAATTCTGCTCTTTGTATACACAGTGTTTGTTTAGGAAACAGTGAATGTAGAGGCCTCTTTTATATGCCTTCAAACACAGTGTTCCACTGCTTCTCTACCAGTTCCTCTGTGGTATCACCTGGGACATGAGACACCTGTGTGAGGTGGGATGCATTGGAGGAGGTGTCCACAACATCAGGGTTCATGCAGCTGGCATGTATGGAAGTGTTTTAGTTGAGGCAGCACAGGATGAAACTCTGCTGAACAAGCTCTGCTCATGGACACGTTCATTAGCATGGGCACAACATCAAACTGCTGGGGCTTTTGGACTTGCATCTCCACAACAGTGTTCACTGGGGCTGATGCCAGTGAGGACATCTCTGCACTGTGCTTCACCGTGCAGTGTAGGCGTAGTTAGGGTTTCTTCTCAGCCCATGCCTTGGGTGGGTGATAGAGAGACAAGTATCTTCTGAGAGGGTTGGTCTAGTTTGACCATAAGCTTCAGTCTCAAATTATTGTGTGTCTCCTGGTGTTGAAGAGTTGCTGAAAACTTACATCTTCAACTGAAGACAATAACAATGCAAGTGCTCAGTGCACCTCAAAGCAGTTTATTCGTTTAATCAGTTCTTGCCAATTTTTAGCACTCAGCTTCCCAGGACTGCCTCCCTAACACGTCTAGACTTATTCACAATCCACGCCTTTGAAGATCATTAACAGCACTGACTAGATGTGTGGGAATAGAGGTGGGTATTTAATGAGTGCTGCTGTTTCTCCGTGCTTTTTGGGGGCTGGGATGAAACATGATTTAGGAACTTGTATTTTGGAAGATGATCTATGTAGAACCGGTCTCTCTGCGTGCACCGGGGGGTTGTTTGAAGAACAAATGACTTCCGTCTCGCTGCCCAAGGATATGAAAAGTCAAACAGAATGGGCCACCTTGCTTTAGTGCCTTTTGGCTGACTAACAGCTGACTAAAGGTATATGAGCAAATACGTTTGAACTTCACTGTTTATGGTTTTTTTTAGAACCAGCTGAAGTGAGTATGCATTTAAACTGTTCCTATCTAGCAGTTTTCTCTCTGGTTTTGGGACTGAGACAGCCAGATCTGCCTTAAGATTTATTAAAATTGGGTGGACTAACTCAAAAATGCTAATTTTCAAGTGATCTGGTGTTGATGCTTCAGATGTGGCTGAATCATGATTAGGATAATTTCTTTAAGGATGATGGGATCTTGTGTACCTTATGTTTATGTAAAAGCCCAAGCAGTGAGGAACAGAGATCTGAAAGATGGCTCTACAGAAGACTTCATTTTACCTGTACCATTCAGGAGACAAGGCCAAAAACTCAGTCCTTCCAGACTGAAATGCAAGGTACAACAGAATCAGAAATAGAGATGTGGTTGTTCTTAAAAAAAAAAAAGTTGTTAGTGAAAAATTCTTGTGAATGTTTTCTAGATCGATTTCTTTGAAACTTATTTTCAGAATGTATCTCCTGTCTTACCTGTCATTGGGAGAGTCTTTACTGGTGAAATACTCCCTGTGCTACCTCAATGCAGGAAGGGCATAGCTGGCAGCAGTCAGATACATTTAAAGACTTTTTTCTTTTTCATAAATGGGATAAGTTTTATGTCCTGTCTGTCCACTGTTTCCAAACACCTACTTTGGAGGTTCCAGACTCTGGGTCTCATTTGAGCTTCTACACCTTGAATAAGATATGGAGCAACCTACGATAAAATTTTAATAGGCAGTAGTCATACTATCCACAGGCATAGATCACACAGCCCACGTTAGTGGTTAGAACTACACACTTCTAAACCAGATGCCTTTTTCATCATTGTCTCTGCGTTACTCTTCTCTGGGGATATAAAATAGCATTTAAGAATCCTCCCAAGGGTGCATTCGTGGAGCAGATAAGACAATTTCTTCAGCTAGATTGCAGCTGTAATTCTTTTCAATTGTAATTGCTGGCTGGAGAGGTGCCTGCAGGCCAGAGGGATGCTGTTCTTTACATTAGTTTCTTTGAAAAGAAAAGGAAATCTAAACCTGGTGATTGCTTCTAAGATTTTTTTTTTTCCTAGATGTCACCATGTGAACTCAAAAAGACCAAGGCATCTTAGTAAAATAGAAAATAAATAATAATAAACCCAGCATGGCTTACTCCCGTGACAGTCTCTTTAGGGTTGCATATTTGAGTTGGGAAAGCTGTCCCACGTTTGGAAGCCTGTGTTGCAGTCAGGTGCTGCTCACCACGGTGTGCTCTAGGTGAGAAGATAGCAACCTTTCTCCCTTAACTGCTCCTTTTCTGTGTTGCTTTGTTCTTATGGTGAAGAATGAAATGTTCTCTCTGCAAACATTCTGCCATTTGGCAGGGACCGGGGCAGGAGGTGTTGTGCCAAAGCAAACCCCTGCCCAAGAGCTGCAGAGAACACATTATTTTTACTTTTTTGTCCCGAGAAAATCTGTGAGATGATGGAGTCAAGCTGCAAGTGCTGTTCCAAAAAGTGGCCATTTGCATCATGACAAGTGGAATCAAATAAATTAATGTTTTGTAATTTAACAGTATTTGACTTAGCAAAACTGTGTTGTGCCAGGTCTGCACTGCTCTAAGTTGACTTCATGCAGGTGCAAAGATCTGTGCCAGTCCTGAGGCAGAACTGAGACCAGGGAGAGTTTAGTAAAAAATCTTGCCAAGTATAATATTTATTAATTTTGCACGTGCTAAGGGATAGCTCTGGAGCTTATTGCTGGCTCACACTGTTTTCAGGCAGGCTACACTGGAAGATAAGTTGCATGGCATAGACTTGAAGAGCAATTTAATGCTGAACATTGAAAGAGGAAGGGCGGGACTGGTGTGTAGCCACACAATAGCTCATGAGGACCATGTCCTGAAGTGAGGGATTGAAAATCCCCATGGCTTTTTAGGTTGTAAATGTTTTCTGTTTTTTGGGCTGAGTTCCCCTGATCACTGACGTATTGTTAGGTTAGATGTAGGGCTCTGATGAATTTATGTTGACTGTGTTAGGAGCTGATAAAAAATTTTCCCCTCTGGTGTTGGAGTATGAAGGGATGTAAGACACTTTCAGAACTCCAAAGAGAAGCCCAGAATTAGGCTACTTGATAAATGGCATTTTTTTTTTTTTTTAAGAAAATCAAGCATTTATCTTTCCCATTGCAGTCAGTGAGTACTTCTGGCAAACTGCCCAATTTAAATTGGGGTTTAGAAATATTTACACAGGTTTCTGTTTCTAATAATCTTCATTTTTGTTGTTGTAACAACTTTTATATTAACAGCAAAAACCCCAAAGCTTTTGAGATCAGGTGAAAATGCAGATTTGACAAAAACTGTTTTCCCCATAAAGCTGCATGATGTGAGTGTGGTTAAATCCAGTGGCCTCGGCCTGGAATGAGAAACAGTAGATTGCACATGGCATATCCATTTCACTCAAAGCCTGGTGCAGCCAGCCTTGGGCTCATTAATCCACAAATACATTTCCCCTGAAAAATGAGTCTATGTAAATTTTAGAACTCAAAAGTAGAGTTCAGCTCTGAAAACAACCGAGCAGTTGAAGAAATTCACATGAGTAGTTTGAGGAATGAGGTGAGGCATCCTTCCTCAGAGAAGAGGGGGTTGCTCCATTAATAAATTGCAGTGCTGCTTTGATTTTTCATGAAAATTAGCAGCCACTTCTTTCTATACATGAAACTTCATCAGCAAAGTTGATGCTGTGAAATGAGTGTGGATTTCACTCGCATAATGGTTTTTGATATTCCAGAATGAGGACCTTTTACACGTGACAATGTGGAATTGGTTCAGTTGACTGTAAGAGATGTTTATTTGCAAGACTCAAAAGCACTGGGCTGGTTTGCTGAGTTTAGTCTGGATTCTGGAAAACTTGTGGGTTATAAAGCCTGGTTAGAGGAAGGCCTAGAGAATTAAGAAATGTACAATGACCACAAAACATGCTGCTTTTTCATTGACTGTTCTCTCAGGTAATTTTACATAGCTCAGAATTGGGTCGCCTCTAGCTGTCCCTGTCTTTAGCCAAGCCCCCTGGGAAATGATGCTGTTAACTAGTGTTCAGTTGGCTCAGCAGTTGTAGGGGTGATACTTTAAAAGGTGCAGAAAATGTTGGTGATACAATGAGAGGAGCAGATCCAGTCTTATAATGTAACGAGTGGAAGATGAGTTCCTAGAACCACCTTTAAACATGACACACAATTGAGGTCTCAATTATATCAGTCCGCTCTAAGAAAAGCCAAAGCTCAAGATGAGGTGGGTGCTTTTTTTAGTTTACATGCTGCGTGTATTGAAAAAAGTGATGGGGAGAGAGAAGGAAATTTAAAAAAGGGTGAAGAATAAAAATATGAAACCACATAAAAACAGCTTAACATGAAATTTGTACACTCTAAATTTTCAAGGAAAAGCGTCGTTATAGTCACCAATCCCTGTTGCTTTCGTTGTGGGCTAAAGGAAATGGAAGGGATAAATTCCATACTGCTCTTCGGAGAATGTTCAGATTTTTATGTCAGTTGGATGTGAGGGGAAAGCAAAAAAGTCTTTACCCGTTTATACCAGCAGACAATGAAAAATGATTCTCCTTCAAATAGATAACAACCTTACCTCATCCCAGCAATGGTCTGGAATGGCTTTTCATTATCTAGCTTATACATCTGAAAAATGAAAGGCAAGAAGAACAGAAACAGGAAACCAGTTCCTTTTGATGGATGCAGTTTCACTTCTAACAGCACTCCTGAAATTCACATTCTCAGACACATTTGCCCAATAATTTTCAGAGCAAAGTCCTTGGGGGGATTTCCCAAATGACTGCTACATGCATTAAGAGGAACTAGTGCTATTCTCCCTCTTCTTTCCTGAGGTGGATATTTGTGTGCAGAATGCTTTGCCCAGATCTTTAGATGCTAGATAGGCAAATACATACCATAGCTGAAATTTGCCCTGCAGTGATGCTCATCTCTGCAAACTGCCAGCACAGCACCTTCTGTTGTGTAAGGCCAATTTTAGGCCCTTAATGTGGTTCCTCTGTTGTACTTAAGAATTTATGTAGATCGTTCCACTGGGATAAATTTTCTTTATTTGCAAACAGAAAAGATTCTAATTCCATTGCGAATGCAATTGCAAGCCATGCCTAAGAAATGTTACATCACATACTCTTTTTATAGTTCATAAAATACTTATGTCATCTTATCTGCACTTGCATTATTCCTGCCTTGAATTGAGTGCATGGCTGTGGCTTGGCACTGCCAGGCTCCCAGCTTGTGATGACAGACAGTCTGCTGGAATGGAGATGGGGAGTGCTTGGGAGAGTCTTCTTTCCACTATACAGGCTCCAAACTAAAGGATTATCACTCAGAAAATGTCTAAATAGCCCTGTGGCTTCTCTGATTAAAGTCTAGTGAAGTACATGTCTGCTCTGTGGGGATAAAAAGGGCAGTCCGGGGTGTTCCTCAGCTCTGGGTACATCCCAGCAACCTGCTCTCTCTGTTGGATCAAAGAGGAGTGTGGGAAAATAACAAAAGAAAAACCTGCTAATAAATTATGTAAAACTTTTGGTCTACAAGCATAACAAATGTAAGATTCTAGTTTGTTTTCCCCATACTTCTACCTATTGCAGAACTGGGAAGTGTAAAGGGCAGAGACCTGCTGGACTCTGGCTGCAGATCATTTAGCATAAGTGGACCTTGATCTTGTTTAGAAGCTGGGAGTTCCTTTGAGCACTAAAACTTAGAGTTATTGTTAGTTTTATTGACTTAAGACACAAGCCTTTAACATATTCTCTGTTCCTCCATTCAAACTTAATTATTTAAATGCCTAACTTGTTTATGGCTTAAACCATTGTTTTGGGAACATTTTATTGAATAATAGGGCAAAACAGAGAAGAAGTTTATTTAAAACTGGAAAGATTTGGACTCCATCCAACTTCTGAGCTTTGCTTGCTTGCTTACAGAGAGGATAAGTAATAATATGCTTCAGGGTAAAATACTGTGACTTAACTGCATCTGTTGTGTGACTGATGATGCTATAAGGTTTGACAAACATTGGCTCATTGTCCTTTATTTCTTTTAATGCCTCATGTGTTTCTTAAATAATATTAACAAATGATAATAACTGGAAGTTCATGGACCACTTTTGTGAAGTCTAAGATATCAGTGACATATGCCCGTATGTTTATGGAATGGTGTGGAAATCTTGAAATGATCTGAAATGGTGAGAAAAATGCTCATAATCAGGAGTTTGGATTTGATCTGTGAAAGGTAAAAATACTGACTTTGTGTCCCTACTGTAACTGCAATAACAGAGTTTGTGAGATGTTGTTAAATGCTCACAAACGATGCACACAAAACCAAAACCCAGAGCAGAACACATTTGCACCAAACATTCATGCCCAAATGATTATTCGAACACATAAAGCTGTTGCAATTAATATCACCTTTAGTAGGTTTACTTAATCTTGATGTTGTGCATGTGGCTCTAAGGCAACGTTTAGCTTTTGAATCAGCAATAAAGCAGTACCATGAGGTGTTTTATAGGCTTCTAAGGTCTTCTGCATTCCTTTACTGAGCTGTTTTGTGTGCCTGTGCCTCCTGCTTTGCTGCCTGTTTGATGTGAATGATACTATGAGAGAAAAGCATGAACCACATACAGTGAATACCTGGCTTAATGTTATGGTGGGTGTTTATATAATAGAGAGCAGGCTATTAAGAGAGTCTGGACTACGTGTGCTGAAAAAGCAGAACAATGAGAAAATGCACAAGACACAAATGGTGATGTTTCCATGGAATCATCTAGACTGAAAATTACAGAGGGAGAAGGATTCAAACACTTGGAAATGTTAAACGTCTCCAATCCTGCAGATACAGCTCCCAAGCCTCCCAGATCATGAGAAACTCCTTCAACTTTCAACAACAGCTGGGACCTGCTAACATCTGGAGCAGTTCTGTTGTAGTTTGTGGATGTTGTTGAGGATGGCGAGAATTTCTTCACTTCTACTGGTATGTTGCAAAGTGCTTTATTTTGCTGTCTTTCTGTGTTGGTAGAGAGAGATCATAAGGACAAACTTCATTTATCTCAGATGAGCTATTGATGAGCTTGTCCAGGGTTTCCTATGAATCTTACCTTTCCCCACAAATAAATAATGCTGGAGTTCTACCACTGTTTTCAATTTGAGGAGAATTGGGATAAAACAGAGCTTGTGATTCATCAGATAGTAGTTGATATAGCAATTTCTATAGCAACGTTCAGCTTCTGTTTGCCTCCATGGGTGCACAAGTCTCTAATGGTAGAAGCCTAGGGAGACCTGGCTTTGAAGTGTATCTGGAAAGTGACCATAAAAAAAAAAGAAAGAGATCTGTTCCTCAATTTCACCACTTGCAAATCTTCCATTCTTAGGCTCCAAAAGCAAAGGTATTGCCAACATGACAGACACGAGGAGGCTAAACCCCAGACATACCAATCTATAGGAGAGTAATGTAAAAGGCCCACAAAGAATGCTGACCTTGTTTGCAAGTAATAGAAAAGGTCAGTGCCAAGAGCAGCTTGAGTTAGAGTTACAGCTGGAAAAAGCTGACAGAGAATATGCTGACTGTTGTTTTACATTGCTTAGCTAAGAAGCTGGGAGTGATTGAGGATCAATTCCCAACACAATTGCAAGAATAAATGCTGTGGCCACAGGTGATAATATAAATTCCACATCAGTGACAGTAAATTAAGTCTTCTGCCCTGACTGTATACCTGAAAATCATGAGGATTGAGGAGCCAAGGCTCTACAATTCCAGAATGAATAAGCACTACCATGTTTCCACCTAACACAAGTTGAAAACCCATCCATTACTGAAAGTCACTGTCAGAAGATTGTTCTGGGTTCACTGCAGCAACAGACCTTGCTTTCAGGTGGTTGTCCAGCAGTCAACTGACTTAAATCTAGTCACAGGATTTTTACATCACCTTGTTAAATACAGGTGTGATGGGAATGTTCAGTGGGTTTTATATCTGTAAGAAGCTACAGACCATTACTCCAGTACAGAAGTATCTTCTAAGAGTAGTGACAGAATGTCACACCTCCCATGCCGTGTCATCTTCATTGCCAGCATATAGCGAGTAGAGAAGTGTCACAACTGTTTCCTCTTGGCAGGATTTATGTCACCTAATTTTAAATATCTACAGCATAGATGTCAGTGTAAGAGCTCATTATCCAAACTCCCCCTGCAATCAGTGCAGAGAAATGGGCACTTTTAAGGCTGAGCTAATCAATAATTCACCAAAGAAGGTGAGGGAAGGTACCTTTTTTCATTTGCAGAGTCTCAGGGAATCAATACACTGGATGTGAGAGAGTTTCCATTCTTTGTGATATATGCCTCAGGTCTCTAATTCTCTTGTTAGGTAGTTACAAGTGTTTCAATGTCAGCATTAAAACCCCTCCCCAAAATTAATAACAATGGTAATTTTCCAGTATAAGCAATAGCCTGCCTTGTTGATACTTTCATTGCATTTAAAAGCAGTGTTTCAAAGTAATGTATCTATAACTGTATTACAGAACGAGGTGGTAGTACTGCTTGTAAATATTTCTAAGGGCTGTTTGCACTATTTTAGAGGCTTTGAGTAAATATATACCACTATCAAAAAGGAAAGCAAAAGGAGGCTTTGATAAGTAAAACAGCATCTGGCTCAAAATGGGAGATGGAAAAAGAGCATAACCTTGGCTGGTTAAATATAAAACCAGACCATGTACATATAAAACCATGAGGCAGACCTAAGAAGATTTTGAGGAACAACTTGCTGAAGGCATAAAACCGTTGAAGAAAAGCCCCTTTTTCTCCAGAGAAGGGCTTCTGCCAGAGAAGCTGCATAGCCAATAGATATGTAAAATACACCTGCAAGAAAAATGATGTGGCAGAAAAGCCAAATGAATTATTTGCATTGGTGTTCACTCTGGAGCAAAGTTTGATTTTTCCTTTATGGTGCCAAGGCCGAAGACCTGTCTTGTGTTCAGGTACTGGTAGGAGAGATATTAGAATAAATAGAACTGAGAAACAGATACAACAGAGCTGAAATAAATGTTCTCATTTTTCATTAGAAAAAGAACTAGTGCTGTCCTTCAGACATCTGAGTTGGGAATCTCTGTCGTTTAATATATTCATACCTGGAATAAGGAAGTGACCAGGAGGAGTGAGTTGATCAGATTTTCTGATAATAAATTATTTTTGTAGCTATTAGTCAAAATTAAAGCTGAGGAGAATGTTTCAAGAATTGCTTATGAATAGTTTCCTGAAAATGTCATCTCAACACTTTGACCCAGTGAAAAAAGGATAATAAAATACTGGAAATTATTAGGAAGAGAATGGAAAATGAAATAAGTTGCTGTAGGCCAGCGTACACAGTGGCACATCTACATTTTGAATATGATGTGTGGTTCTATCAGCCTACTCCTAATAAGACAGTATGGAAATAGGAAAGGCAGAGACAATATCAGGAGTGGTCAAGGATGAGTGACCATGGAAGAAACACTGACAGTCTGTGACTCTTCAGCAGGGAAAGAGAGTGACTAGAAGTCCTGGTTCAGAGGGTTTGAATGGCAAGGCAAAGGTGGAAATACTCATTTCTCTATGAGGCATCAGATAACATGACTGTGCTGCAGCTCGAGAGCAAACCAAAGGAAGTCCTCATTTTGCACAACACACAATTAAGTCATGGGATCCATTGCTACAGGATGTTTCGTATGCCAAAATATATATAGGTTGTAAGAATGATTAGACAATTCATGAAAGAAAGGTCTATTGAGGGCTACTAAACAGGAAGATGCTGATGTAACCTCCAGCTCAGGAAGTCCCCAGGCTGCAGATTGCCAGGAGCTGTGGAAGTTGCTGGGGGAATGCTCTCAGAGTCTTTCTCTTTGCATCTGTTGCTGGTCACTGCCCTCTGGGGAGCAGGGAGCAAGCAGCTGTTAGTTTTTGCTGTGGTGGTTGCATGCAGCTGGTGACACACCATATTTTGGAATCTGTGTCTTAGGATATTAAAACTGAAAGAAGAACTGAATTTAATTTTTGTTCCTGCAGTTTGCCTGTTTCATGCCTTTCACTCAGTTCTGGTGATGAAACTAGACTGCTCCATTCCTTTTCTATTTGAGTGTGTTCAGTTTTCTAGATCTCCAGTGCTCCCAGAATGATAGTGTGGACATCTGACATTCCTGGAGAGCATTGCCAAATAAGAGCAAAACAACTTCCAAAAATACATGGAACAAATCAAAATAATAAGGTTATTTCTATTCATGCTGAGTTCTGGATTGGTCTTGTACTGATGGCCGTTTGAAATGCCAGTAGGTCATTTCAGCTCATTTTAATATTAGTATTTTAACCCAGTGCCTATTTCAAAGCAATGTGGATGCCCATTCCCTGGGAATTCAGCACCTCTAGGAGTTTGGTGCCCATGTCCCTTTCTGGCAGGTGTTTTGAACTCTTCAACTGCAGTTTCTTATGACAGGCATGATGGGTGTTCCTCCTCCCATATTGGGAATTGTTGCTTAAAGGCAGACGTAGAACAGGAAAGAGCAATTATAAAAATTCTATTTTAGGGAAAATCAATCTAAATATGAATTACTCGGAATAAAACAAGTTCTCTTAGGTGGTAATAGCCAAGTGTAATCTTTCTATCAGATGGAAACATAATGGGAAATCAATGACTGGACCACTCTTTGTTCTTTATATTTTGCTGCCACACTAATGGAATCCCTGAACTTACTCAGCCCATCTGCCAACTGCCATGTTCATGCAGGAGCTGCACAGCCAGGGAAACCTCAGAGAAATGTCACATGGGACACTGACATTTAGATACTCTGTAGCATTTTACAGAGAACTTATGAATAACAAACAAAATAGCAAAGATTTTTAGTAGTGATGTAGTAAAGGCAGACCCTTAATTGATGCAGGAAGTTGCTAATTTCTTATTAAATGAGATCTTTACAGTTTTCTGTTATTAGAACTGTGAGTTGTTATTATCTCAATAATACTTCATTTTCCTTAAGATATGAACTTTAAATCAGCATTTAGAATGGTAAATAGCAAGTATTATACTTTCCATGGTAATATATTGCTCTTAACATTTGCAAGCCATATAGTGTGCTGTTAAGGAATGAAATGTTAGCTGAAAAGATCCCACCAGCTCAGGTCAGCCAGCAAATTGTTCTTTTTAGTAGACACTTCTATACTTAGATAGTTGGATGAAAGCAGGATGCTATTTGTTAGTACCATTTCAGTTCAAATGTACGTGATGCTGATATTTCAAGCTGAGGGCTTTTGTATTTGAGAGAAGTGGAACTGGAAACACATTTGCTGTAGGAGTAACTTTTACCTGTTTTAAGAAAATATGAAGCTTAAGGGAGATTGTCTTTTGGTAGTTTTCTTTATTTTTTGAATTGCTGCAAAATTTTGACTTCTCCTGTCTCAATGTTCATAATACATTGGTTTTCATTTTTATAAATTAGTGACTATTCCTGTTTGTAAGAAGAGCATTTTATTTGTTCACCTCTTTGCTGCTAAAGCTCCATTTAAAAGCTCTCTGGGCTTCCCCATTTTCCGTTACTCCTACTGGACATTTGTTTCAGAACTTAGCTGATCAGAAATGTCCTTCAGATTTCTGCAACATATTTATGATTAATGCTAACATTGTCTTTTTGCTTAAGCATCTCTTCTTATTATTGTTCATATGCATATCTGGAAACAGGAGCTACATCTTCTCAGCCTTTGTTTTGCTTGGGTCAAAGAAATCCCAGTCTTTAAAAATACTTCTAAAAATTCTTAACACGGATCATTTACTGCCCCATCCGTTTGAGCAGTTTTCCTTTTTACCCATGTGAAATGTTTTTTTTTTTTTCTTAGATAATAGAATTGTGCTATTGCATAGTTAAATTCTGTTCTCTACCATGTACCTACAGAGCTGGTGTGTTCATCTGACTTCTCTGTGCTGCTTTTCTTGCCATAGCACTTCACTAGGGTTGCAGGAGCAGACTGAAGCGCCGCCTTTGCGTTATTTTCAGATGAGGTTGCTTGAGTGCCCAGATAGTTCCTACTTAACATGTTTCAGCCTTGTAGCAATTATGTAGTGACAATTAGCATTTCAGATATTTCTGTATATTCCATTGACAGCCTCTGAAGTTTCTATGGAAAATGATGATTATGAGCCCATCAAAATATCTTATAATTGCTTTCCTACATCTTTTTTTTTTTAAAGAAAAAGCATTATAAAAAGCATGATGATGCATTATTCAGCTGTACCTCTTCATATTCTAGATACATGTTGATGTTTGTCCTCTGAACTTGCATTGTTATTGTTGCATGGAAAAATGTTTTATCTCCAGAGTGTGTCCTGAGGCTCCTCTTGGTCTGCGCAGTCAAACACTTGACCAATAATCTCCATATCAGTAGTAACGTGATCCTGAGTCCTTTCTGCCACTTGTAGGTCATGCTCAGCTCTTGGCTGCACCACCTCTTATTGCTGTGAATCAGCCTTTTTTAGAGCAGGGCGTCTGGCAGGGAGCACAGAATTGTGGGGTTTTGCTGCAACCATGAAAACTTCCAATACTTGTGTGGAAACCAGAGAATATATCAGTGTCAGGCTAGTCTGCAACAGCCTTATTCAGGTCTGGGCCCTATGCCAGATTTCATGTCATTTCATTGCTGCTTACTTGTAATAATAGCACTGCTGTGACCAATTCTGGAGGGATTTTTATTTTTAAAGTACAGGCTGAAATTCTGCCACAGGATCAGAGACACTTTAGATGGTTGAATTCTGTTGCATGAAGCAAGTTGCTCATTTCTTAACCTGACCCTGAATTTTCCTTTACTTGTTGGTTAGTAGTAATAAGTAATAATGAATTAATTTAATAGGCAGTGTATATATTGTCATATTACTAATTTGCATGCTACTGTTACTTAGACAAGCATAAGCTATTTCTTCTCTTTTTTTCAGTGTTTTTGTTGTGCTTGTCATGCATATCAAAATTAAAAAAACCCAACACCCTTGGGTAGGTCATAGGTATTTATACATGGATACTTGGAGGTTTCCTGGACCAGGGCACAAACATGTCTTAGAAATAAGTTGGAAATATCCTGTGAGAGGCGCTGCATCAATGAGGACGAAGCCTTGCAAAATTTCCATCAGTTTTGGCAAGACCAAGATATACAAGATTAAATACTAATAAATATAGTAAATATTTGGATTTCAGAAGAGAGAGAAATATTTATTATAGAGATATTTTAAGGAAAAGAATTACTAATTTTAAAGAAAAGTTGTTACCTTTTTTTAGTATTTATTTAACTTTTTTCTGGAATTTAACCAAACAGCTCTCCCAGTTACATTTGCTGTAAGGTGTTAAAAAAACCCCACTAACGCCCAAAAAGGAGACAATTTTCTATGAAGTTATCAGGTTTTTAGAGTTCTTTCTCTAGATTTGTCTCTGGTAGCATCTTGGTGTCCTGCCTATTAATGTCCATGAGACTTTCTCCACGTGGAAACTGCTTTTTATCTGAGCAATTTGCTTGTTTCTTCTGTGCATCTTTCCTTTGCAGTGCTTGTTGCTTGGGTACTTGTCTCAATTCAGAGCTCTGGAGGGAGGTGGGAACCTTTCCTTCAGCCAGCCCTTGCCCCCACTGCATGTGGAAGCTTTCTTGCCCCAAAGGAGTGAAGTCTCCTTCCTGTTAGCACCAGAGCAGGTGTCCTGAGTGGGTGAGGACCCAGCAGTGATGTCCACAGCCAGGTTCCACAGGTTCACTCTGTGCCACCTGAGCCAGCAGCGGGTGTCAGGCCAGGGGCTGCTTTGCTGACTCTGAGGTGACCATGGCATGGAAGGATTAAGTACAGTGGTAGGTGGAATGTTGCTTCACACACCCAAGCAGTTATTGTTATAATTCGTGGGCAGAGTTTTAGAAAGGTGTCTGTGGTGCCAGGACTACAAAATGCAAGGAGCAGAGCTCAGCAGTAAGAGTTAATACCAGACCAAAGTCCATGCTGACCTCGGGACAGCTGACTAGGAGAGTCTCCTTGTGCAGTCTGGAGCCACTCTGCTTTCTGAGTCTGCAGGGAGGGGATGGGATGGGAACATAACTGTCAGTATCTTCTCCTGGGAGGCTGCCAAGAGGAAGGAGCTTTAATTTCTGTGGAAAGTTCTTCAGGTCCCAGACATTCCAGCCAGCTTGCTGGGAAGCACCGTGATGCTTCCAAGCATTTGCAGGAGGTGAGACTCTGGGGGTCTTGGTCCTCCTTGGGTCAGGAGCTGCATGGAACTGTCTTGGGCCCCAGTAAGAATATTCATATTGAGTTGTATAGGCTTCTATTTTATTTTGGGCTGTTTTTTTGCCCCTGACTAAATTAAAAGCACAGCCTGTCCATGGGCCAGCTGTCCGAGCATCCACAGATGGGGAAAGTGGCCATGTAGTGACTGGGGTGAGATGAAGATCTCCATGGCAGCTCCTCCTTCCCTGCTGGGTGACAAGAAAGAGATCCTTGGGTCCCCAGAGTCTGAAGCTGTGGTTTATTAAAGGAAATTACTTTTTTTTTTTTCTTTTGAGTTATTTATTATTATGCTTTTGCTCAGTTATCAAATTGAAAGCAAATGGTGGAAGAATTTTTGCATGTAAATGAGAGACTGAAACGACATCTCTTTGCCATGGCGCTTTGTATACAGTTTCTTTAAGCCCAAATGGCCAATCTTTCCATAATGAACTTGAGTATGTCTTTTCACACGAGTAGTTTCAGTGACTTTAGTGAGATTTCATGCATTAATAGGCAAGTGAGATTTTACCTTTGAGAGCACCAAATCCTTTTGGAAAAATCCTATAATGTTTAAGTAGAAAAGAAAGCAAAGAATTTATAGATGAATGACTCAAGCCTACAGAACCTAAGGGAGGGTTTTCATAGATTCTTTTAAACATCTGGTAACATTTTGCATTAATGTTATGTTTACATGGGGTTAATAAACTGAGCAGCAGTAATAGGAATTGTAGGGAAGTAAGCAAAATATAGGGGAAGAGGCAGTAGAAATCTCCCTTATTAGCAATCTATTAGGCAGTTGCTCTTGAACAGTTTGTAACACTATTATTGTTTTAATAGACATCTTAATTATTCTTCTGTATGAAGTATTTAAAAATGGAATCTCCATATAACGCGTGGCATGGTCGTGTGTCCTGTCACATGTGAGCTCAGGAAGAGGATTTTTGTTTTGTGCCTCAGGGTTTGTCCAAGGATCAGTAAAACAGGTCCTCTTTCCTATTGTACCTGCCAAAAGTAATCAGCCTAACCAAAAGCAGGGGGTCTTTCTCAACCTATAAATATACTAACTATATTTTGTCTAACACTCTGCAATCATGACTCGGGCAAGTATCCCTATATCTCTGGTGGAGGAGGAGGCAGTTTAATTAACCAGATAATATCAAATTCAATGAAAAGATGCTAATTCACTAGCATGGATCTTAAGTTAGATTTTTTAAGAGTTAAGTACTATTTATCAGGAATAAACCAGCACTGCAGGATTTGGTCCTCAGTGGTGACACAAACAGTGCATTTCAAAATGGACAAATTTGAAACAGGAAAAGCAGATCATACTTGAGAGGATTGTGCTTATAGAAACTTGTTGGTTAAGGGAAGTAACTCTCAGTGATTTATTATCTTGCATGTGCAACACACAGCACACAAACACCAGGGCTGGTTTGCCAAAGCTGCACAACTGCCCTCGGAGGAGTGGGGCCTTTTTTTCCCTCTGTTACAAGGATGAGCAGATGTTAAGCAACGCTTCACTATTTTATGATTGAGATCTATAAAGGCTAGCAATATGTATTGAAAAGTCTTTAGGTATGTTTTCTGTTAGAGGCTGATAAAAGAAATTAATGACATCTGGGATTTTCAAGAAAAGTAAAAATTGCTTCATTTAGAGCAGCAGTCGTAAGAGCAGAATGAACAGGCAGAACATTGCTGTCTGGTCTCTGAAAGGCTCTACCTATGGGGTTGTAAATGGTTATCAGCACATGGGAAAAGGAGAACTTGATTTAAAACAATTGAGTAGGGAAACATTGTATGGATCAGTAGGAAAAAAGGGAGAAGTTAACTATACTTCTGAAGTGTAGCAATTCAAATAACTTACCTCTGACGTCCTCTCCATGAGTAGTAATTATGCACGACTTCTACAAAAATGCTGTTCTCATAAGAAGCCTATGAATATAAGAAACTATTTTACTGGGTTTTTTCACTCTTTGTAATGTTGCTAATCATCATTAATGGCTTTCATTATTATTCAGTTATTCCATTTTAGAAAAGCCTCCCAGTTATGCCGAATTATGTAGGGGCATGTGAGATTCTATGGATGTTTCTCCATCAGATACTACAGTGATAAGTGACTATTTGTTCTTACAACTCATTTCTCTCATATTGTAAGAGATGCAGAACACTGTCAGGCCAGGAACATCCCAGACTGTACCTGTGGGCAGGAACATTTGAATCAGAATTATGAAATATAGACTCAAAATGATCTAAACCACTCGACTCGGGTTTATATTTCCCAACTGTTTGGTGTGGTGCCCAAGCAATCTGTGATTAGCTTTGTCATAAAGACTAAATCCGTGGGCTTATTTTTTTAAATCTCTCCTACCACTTTCCAACCAGCACAGTTGTTGGGATTCCTTCATGACATGAATTTTCATTTTCCCCTTTCAGAAGCACATACCCTGTCAGAATAGCAGGGAGCTGATTTGAATGGTTATCAGTGTCACTGTAACACGCATTTTCTGTTGCCTTTTCTGCTCACTGGCTGAGGATATGCTGTCCTTATTTGCTTAATAAATGGGCAGTTAAGGATCTTCATTTTTTATGCTTGCTGCACATTCATGTTTTATTATTATTTTATTCTTTCTATTTATAGATTTTGCATTAACATTTGATGAATTTTCCACATAAATGGCAATGCTTGATGTAATTCATATCACTCTTAATATGTACAATTTGCATATATTATCCCAAGCAATGACCTAGTAAATGAATTAAATAAGCCTTGGTAATAAGAATGACATATCTGAGCCCATTTAGACAACAAAAGCTGATGTCTCACCAAAGCAGGGCACTATTGAGAAAACACAGACACCATCTCACAAAACACTATATATTCTAATTCATCTGCTGCAAAGACACAAACACCTTCAAAGAATGAAGCAGTGCCTGAAATAAACTGGTTAAGGGTGATATTTTCAGTTCTTTTAGTGAGAGTGCAAATACAATTTTAACACATTCTTGAAGAACAAATCCTCCAATGAGTCGTATGGGGGTTTTATTAACTTTGAACCTAAAAACATTAATTATATCAATTGTATAAAAGCATCAGTGAAAGAACTGTAATTGCTTGCATGGTGCAAGCCATGCTGGGCTCTTCACTGTGCTTCCTTGAGGAGCTGCCACAAAACAACCATTTGAGGAAAAGAGACTTGCAAACTTTGAGTGATGGAGCAGATTCCAGGTAGGTTCCTATACATCTGCTTTACCTGATAACCCTCCTGTTGCCATCCATTATACCAGGCAACTGTTACCCAGCTAGGAAAGATGCATCTTCTGAAAGCTGAAATGGGATCCATTTGGTTTGTGTTGCTTCCATAAGCTTTGCTGAGACAGATAATTATTAAGACTTAGAGCATTCCTGCAAGAAACTACTGTCATATAATTTGAATATTATTAAGAAGTATTTATTCCTTTAGTAATCACTCAATGTTAAGATTAATATATTATTAAATCTCTCTGTTGTGGTCATGCTTTTTTTTTTTCTTTTCTCAGTGATACATATTTAGGTTATTGGACTTGATTCTGGTTTCTCCCAGATTCTTACATTAGTTTCACAGGACCTATTTGTGATTTACATTAATTTCATGCTATTGGAATTATTCCCAGCGATCTCATTGTGAGGGTTTTTTTCCCGTCTTTATATTTTGTTCTTTGCTTTCCCTTTGGCAACTATGGAAATGTTAGGCTTTGCCTACACAAATTAATTATTTCAGGCTAAACTTCTTTGTTTTGATGGGAAAGAAAGTTGTGCCTGTCCAATGAAGCCATTATACCTGGAGTATTGAGAATGTGTATTTGTACAGTTATCCTGGTATAATTTTGTTTGGTGAAATAACTTCAGTGTGATGTTCTATGGTCTATTTTTCTTATTAGACTGCCAATACTACTCTGCACCCTCACCACTAGATCAGTGACTGGAAAGACACATTTATTCCGTTACAAGTTATATGTGACAGATGTGCCAATCTATTTCCCTGGGTGCTCTTGATAAAACTTAAACCAAAAATAAAATCAAGAAGAAATGGGTAATAACTCCCTCAATTCCAGGGGAACATCATGAACACCCTTTGAAAGCCAGCATGTTGGGTTTTTTACTAGTGCTCAATTCCACATAAAGAGCCAGCTCACATTTGAATCCAGTTCTCCTCAACCATCAAGATGAAGAGGCAGCCTACTCTGGAAAGGAACAGTCCCAATCTATTTTACAGCAAAGGCAGAAGCTTTTCTACAGCTGAAAACCCCATATGGAGAACACTCTACTGCCAAATTTCTATCTATTAAGTTGAATAGGATCCAGCATATGTGGCTCCCTTGATTACAGTGCTGACCGAAATGTACAAAGAGAAATGTGTTCTTTTAAACTGACAGCTCCTAAGACAGTTTGGGCTTGAAGGCCTATAAAATTCAAATTCCACCTGGATACATGTAACCATCAAGGGACAAAACCCTGAGCTCTACCATTTTATGCTCCTGGTAAGATGCACAGCCTACCAGAGGGTAAAGCACTTGGAGCATTCTGCACTAGCCAATTTCTCTAGCTCATTTTAAAGTGTAATTTAAGCCTCTTTTATTATCCTTCACTATGCCTCTCTGATGACAAAACCAGTTTCCTAACTCCCAACTGCTGGTAGGGTACATCCACTGTTTGATCCAGGGGTAAGGCTTATGTGAGACACTTGAAATCTGTTCACTTGGTGCAGGTAGCCCCAAATTGACACATCATGGACAGTTCAATGCAGACTGCAAAACCCACACCAGAAGCAGAGTGGGTACTTGTGGGCAGCCCACCTTGACCTACGCAGCACTTGCATTTGTACTCGGGGGGGTAGCTCATAGCTGGGTCTGCTCAGTCTCCACACACTCCTTTGGTTGGTCATACCAGACTGGTTCACTGGGCTGAACAGCTGTATTTATTGGAAAGGCTCAGCTAGTTTTGTCATCTCTGAGCTGATGGTGAAAGCAACTCAAAAGCAATGTCTTAAGTAGCACTTAATAGACAGAAGAAATGCAACTGCTTACAACAGCAGCTTAATAAAATTAGGGAGCCTTTATGGCCAGTTTATTGCTGTCTCTGGTTTGGGAGTCTGGCTTATTGAAGTCTGTATGTGCCAGCTCTGCCAGAGTAGTACAGAGTAATCCAAGACAAATTTAAACAATTTGGTAGCAGAGCACCTTGCACCAATTAATGTTATTTATGTATACATTTTGTTGGTGTCCAGCATTGTTTAGCTGATGGTGTAATGTGGGTAACAAACCCTGTTTGGGCAGCAGCATTTAAGGATTTAAGCTTCCTGTGTATTTTAGATATTGGTCTGAGCCAGATAAGGTACCTACTTACTTAAATCAGTGTGTCAGCCAGGAGCAAATTGTCTGTGACCAAGGTGTAGTGCTTAGAAGAGAGTCTGAAAAACTGTTCCAGTGTCCCAGCCAGTACAGAGATGGGGTGACACCATTCTCCCTTATTGCTACTCCATTTATAGTGTCAGGTTTATGGAAAGTCTTTGAGAGTCAGTGGGATGTAGGCATTTAACCTGCTTAAGTACTTTTGTAAATCCCTTTGGACATCCACCTAAACTGTTAGGCAAAAGAGAGCTTTACATTTTCAAAGGCAAAATAAGGACATTAAGTAATTAACCCCCACAATGTCTCTGTGATCTGTTATCATCTATGTGGAAGAGGAGACTGAAACGAAGGAACTAAGGTTACATGGAGATGCACAGAAATATGGGATCTCTTGATAATGAGCCCTATGGTTATCTCCTTCCTGTTATTCTGACTTACTGTTATTTGTAGATGATTAAAGTTGGATCCATAGACTTCCTGCACAAATGAAGTCTCAACTCTGACTCACCTGCCATCCTATTAAGAAAATATAATAGAAAATGATGACGTATCCCTTGTGTTTTCTTGGGTTTCAATTGTTTCCAGAGGCTCAGGCAGCATGGAAAAGTGGTTAGTAATGCACTAACACTGGACAGAATCTTTCACAAACCATGCATCCTTCAAAGACTGCTTTTTGATGTGATGTGCAAAAAACTGTGGTGGTTTTTTTTAATCTGCCTGACTCCATTGACTAAATCGCTACAATAAGAATGTAAGTTTGAGGATTCAGGTACAAAGAGAAGAGCAGCAGTTATATGCCTTTTTTTTTTTTTAAAGTGGAGAAGTGATTAGACAGATGCCAGCTGGAAACAAGTTTTGAATCTCTCTGCATTTCAGATCTGCAGTGTAGCCCCAATCTTCTGCAGTCTGCTGGTTTGGAGAAAGATTGGAGATGGACAATGACCATGACTTTGTCTGTGCGCTCTGGGGAATGGCTGCACTGGCCCAGGAGAGCCCCATGCATTGAGAGTGGATGATAAGCCTCTCTCCAAAGGCTGTAAATGAAGATCAATGAAAAGCTGCAGAGATAAAGGGCTTCACCCTTCTGTGGTGGATGGTCTCCAGACACCATCAGTGAGGTCACTCAACAGTGCTTATCGTCCCTGATGTGCCAAGTCACCAGCCTGTGAGTGGTGGCTCTGTTGTCGGTGGAACGTGCCAAGTGGAAGGCTAAGCCCTGCAAAATGTGCAATCAAGACATGGGTAAATCCCACGTGCCTCAAAGGCAGCCTCCAGTCACTGTAGGCACCTACATGGATCAAGACATGGGAGAAATCCCACTGCAAAATTGTCCACAGTAGAAGCTACTGCAAACTGCAGCAGGAAAGCTGTGTGGTGGTGTTATGGGACTGGGGCCATTCCTCAGCTCACAGAAGCAAAGGTCAGGTCCAATAGTATCTCTATTTGCTGTGCAGTCTGGTTTAAGGATATGGTTGGATCTAAACCCAGTGCATTGCCAGCTTTTATATTAAAAAAAAATAAGCCAAAGACTATTCAGCAGGAGGGAGTTTTTATTCCATTTTTGGGATGCACTGTTTCAAACAGATTGAAATAACCAGATTAAAGACTTCTCCTTAGAGAAAGGACACCAGAGTTTAGTATGTGTCTTGTGTAGTCTTGAGCTCAGCTTTAATAAATTAGAGCTGCATGAGTATTCACTGAGCAGAGATGTGAGGAACAAAGCTAGACAGAACGTGTGAAACACATTTAATACATCTCCTCTCTTTTTCATTCTTACAAATACTTTATGACTAGTTTAAACTCATGGTGACCCTATTCTTGATGTCTTGGCTTTAGGGGCACCTTGGAACTTTTGGTATGAATTATGTATTTTTAATAATTTGTTTGCAAAGCCATTATTTGCTGGGCACTCTACATCTGGCTAGGAGAGAGTCACTGTCTTGAGGGATGACATTGAAGACTGCACTGGTTGTACAGCCCAGTAGCTGCCAGAATAGAATGGAGCCCCAGTCCATTGCTCTATGCACAGAGCCATGCTGTGTTTTGGTTTATTGCATATGTTGTACTCTTTGGGGTTGAAACCTGGTCTGTAAGATTCAGTAGGATCATTTTCCAGCTCTGCCAGTCTACTCTTGCTGCTCATCCAGCCTGGAAATTCATTTTCCCAAGGATCCTTGGACTCATTTCAGGTTTGGAAAGCTTGGATTTCTGATTGCTCCCCCTCATTTTTGCCCAGTTCCTGTGCTTGGACTTGCATTTGCCCAGGGGAACCACAGAAAGTTGGCTTTTCCTGAGACATCCCTGCACCAGTAGATAATATTGTCATCAAGACACTAGTAGTATTGCTTGCATTTCATCACCTAGGCAGTGTCTGCTCAATGTTCGTCCTGTGCTGTGTTTTCAGCTCTAGGCACATGACCTCATTGGACTTGAAACGCTTGCAAAATATGATCAGGAAATAGCTTTGTGGTTTTCTTGCTCTGGAAGTCCTTTTCATAACGCCTCAAGCGCTCAGCAACTTGTGCTGGTGCATCCTAAAAATAATTGTTTGAAAAAGCAGAGGTACCATGACAGCACATTAGTTTCAATCCTTAATTTTTTTAAGTGATACACAAATAGTGACTTAGGAGAAATCCCATCTCCACTGAAGTTAGTGGCAGAACTTCCAGTGTCTTTATTGAGGACATACTGGTGTAGACCTAACCACCTATATGGTTGACAGCTAGTAAGAACTAATATCATACTATTCCTCAAATATTAGTAATGTAAATATAAATAAGGTTTACCATAAAACGTAATGTGCAGATAACTCTGATTAAGAAATACCCCTTACTCTAAGTTGTGAGCTCACATGATCCTAATACTCAAATATACTGCAGGATTTGTAAGCAGTGGAGCAGAACTTTGAGGAAGTTATGGCTGGTATCTGAGAGCTGTAACATTTACTAACATTAAATGAACAAACCCATATATTTTTGTGCTTGCCATTCCAGACCCATGAAACTTATCTGAAAGGTTACGAGACAAGGGACTGAAAATGAATCTATTACACAATTGCTGCAGGGAGTTGCTGAGCACAGTAATTAATTGCTGGTGTATTCATTTGCAGCAGGAGGAGCAGCAGAAGGAAAATATCTCATTGAATTTAGAATTGTATTTATTCATGTATGCACTGTGGTGTTACAGCACAATTATTATCTGACACATTGGAAGCGGACTTGTGCTCCGTTACTTGTTTGAGCTGTGTGCTATTATTGGGTGATCTGCTACAAAAGTGCACAAAACATTTCTTTTGAGAGATGCAGTCAGGATTATAATTGATGCCTCCCAGATCTCAGCCTGGCAGTCTCAAAAGCCAGCAAGAGAAGTAGGAAGCTCAACTTGGCATCATGTATGGTTAGTGTACAGCCCCCTGAAGTGCTGCTGTGTCCGCAGGGCAGGTAGGAGGAAATCTTGAGTTCTTGAGGTCAGCAGTGTCTAATGAGAGCTCTGGATTTTTATCTGTCTGGAAGGAGACCCGGGTGCAAGCCAGTCTGTGCTGCTTTCCAGTTTCCAGTGCAGGGCTGGCACCAGTCCACGGGCAGCCGCTCATCCAGCATTCCTGGCTAGAGGATCATTTCAGCAGCTATATAATATGTCAGCCAAGAGGAAGCAAAAAGGAAAAGCAAAGTGGAGTTATGAAGTTAAAACCAAGAAAATAAAAATTCCAGGCAGCCGTCGTGTGGCAAGGGCTGCTGGTGGGGGTGATGGTTTATTTGGTGAGGCTGCTGCATAGTTTCTAATAAAACCTCACTAATCCTATTCAGAGACTTTCCCCCCCTGAATTGTGCATTATTGTTTGCGTAAAGCTTCTGAAAGCTGATGTGACAACAGCTGATGTAAAGGTTTATACTTTGGACAGGTTTTAAGAGTAAATAAGGGCTAAATAGTGACTGTAGGCAGGAGTGCAGTGAGGACTTGGTTGGTATGCAAGTGTCACATCCCAGGAATGAGAGAAAACTGCTCTTTGCATTCCGTTAACCAGTGCTCAGTGGTAATCCCAACACCACCAAGGCCAGACATGGAGAGGGTTGTGGAAGAGCAGAGGTTGGGCTGTGCACGATCTCTACCCACATCCCAGATGTGGTATCCAGGAGGACATGGAGGTAGCTCCCCCTGTCACCTCGCAGCAGGGTAAGGGCAGAAGGCACCAGGGACCAGGCTCTTCTCATGCACACCTTTTGTTCAGTGCAAGTGATGAAGAGCTTGGTCCTGTCCTCCTGCTGCAGTGAGCAGCTCCCAGACCTGGAGAAGCCTCATGGGTGCCAACATGGCACCTTCTAGAATAAGGTTGTTTTACACAAAGGCACCGCAAAATCAGGTTTGGAATGATTATTCCTGAAGGTTTAAAAAAAGTCAGCTTCCTCTAGGTCTTTTAAACAAGCAGTCTAAATGAATGTGAAGTTAACCTCTCTTTCCTATCAGTCTGATGAAAGAAACAAATGGAAGCGATGACAGGATTGTATTACTCTATTAATATGACAGATTCTAATTTGTGAGAAGAAATGAACCTCATTCAGTGCTTTATTGCTTTCAGAAATTCTAAAATCAATGCAAGATATGCCATAAACATCATTCTTGGCAGGCACTCATTGAGGTAAACATATAACTCAAAGATAGCTTGAACTGAATTCTGACCAATTTAGCAAGTAATAAGCAAGGCAGTCTGTGATGAGAACATTAAGAAGAAGAGACAGTAACAGAGTTATGAACAGATGGTATCCATAAATAATGTTGAAATAATAATAATATTTTAAATTTATATATGATGCCTTTCAGTCTGGAAAATCCCACAATGCTTTACAAAACTGAATTTAAAACACAAACTTAAACTGGAATGCTGCATTTCTGGTGTGAAATATGACAGTTGTTTGAGAGCCCAAGCAATGCCAAGTCGTTTGGGACAAGAAGAGAATAAGAATTTTAGTTCATTGCTGCTGCAGCAAGAGCTTGGATTGAATTTTATTTTTTTCCTCTCTTCTAATCTATTTAATCTATCATCACGGATAGTATGTGGATATTCTGCCACAATACATCACTATTAGGCAGAAAGACCACTCTGCCTACTGTTAATGATGTGGGATGCAACATTGATTTTATTTATTGAAAACTCAAAATGATCAGTAATTTGGCTTCATCCTATGCAAAAAAATGACATTCTCATAAAAAAATATCTCCCAAGGCCAAGTAGTGACAGCAGTTAGGACGTCTCCATGTCATGTGCAGGGAATATTAACTCCTCTGTCAGTCTGAATTCTGAAACCTTTGTCTTTCTCTGCAGAACATAATTGCTCCTTCCAAACACTTATGTAGCTCAGCCTAACTTGAGGCTGTCTTTTGATCTGAGATAAACCCAGGCAATCCTTCTGGCTTTAGTGGGATTATGCCAACATAAATGAAACTAAAATTTACCCCGTGGTGTATGAGAGTTGATGGGTGCATAAGGTACCGTGTGACGTTTGAAGGCTGCAATGGAAAAGTGCTGGAGGATGATAGGGAAAAATCATACACTGTGTACACAGAGCAATGGAAACTATTTAAAGCAGCTCCAGCCTCGAATATTCTGTGTAATCCCTTCATAGGGAGAAAGATGTTACATGATAGCCTAGATATTTGAGTGAGTGGACTCTGTATTATAGAAATAATATAAAATAGAAAATGTTGAATCCTTTTGAGTGATGTATGACACAATTATTTGAAGGAATGCTGAAAACAAACCAGGAAGTGATGTTGGTTACAATTAATTCATCCTTAATACTTTGCCATTCAGGTCTGTAGGAACGATAGCCAGTATCTTCCCATTCCAAGCTCACGTTTCTGATAGTGACACCTGCAAGGACTCTACGTCAGATAAGCTTTACATCAAGATTGTGATAACTGTCCTGGAAATAGTAGAAATACTGCAGGGCAGTGAAATACCCAAGAATACTGGAGGACTTCTTGAAAATGGGGGTTTTCCTTGAAACAGAAAAAAAAGGTTGGTGGTGGGGCTTTATTTGAGATTAATTTTTTAACCTTTCTGAAAGGCTATGCTAGCTCACACTCACTGAACACTTGTAGCTTTCTAAAAGTCACCTGGATGTAACTATTTTTTGTGTCTAGGATTCTTGTGCTGGCACTTCACGATGCCTCTGTAGGTTCCCATGATGAAGGGGACTCAGGTAGGAGCAGATTTAGCACGTGTGCATGAGAGCCTGCCCTGGGAGGTGACACAAAACCGGCACCTCTGTGCTGCCGTTTGCTGCTGTCAGAGTTGTTCTTGGCAGAGCATTCAATCTCTGTTTTGGTGCAGATGATAATGTAGAGAGCAAAAGGAGCTGATAGGTTGGGCAGTAGTACTCACGGCTCGTCGGCATCCCTTCTGCTAAGAGGGAGTTGGAAGGTCAGTGGATTGGATGTTGTGGTACTCTCCTATCAGTTAGCAGAACTCCTGCTGGTTCCACTGGATCCAGGTTTGCTTCTGTGATTTCCAGTCAAAGTGTGTGTGTTTTGGATGGAAAGGGAGAGGAATGCAGAAATTACATTGTCACATCCGTAGCAAACATTAGCATAGGTATAGCTTCAGGTTACTGAAGAGTTGACTCAAACATCACAGAAAATAGACTTTTGTTGTTCATTATGTATAAATTACATATTGAAAATTCCACTCAATCCAGCAGGTGTCTATTTTTCAGGGAATACAAGTCTTTGGTTGAACTATGACAATTTGTGCAGAATTCTTGGCGTGTCAGCTGAGGTGGCAAACTGTAACTCACACTTAATTCTTAATACCAGCAGGAAGCATGTATAAGCATGCACATACCTACATGCATGGGCTCATTACTTCTATCTGACACTATTGCAATATTGAAAAGGTTTCTTCATTTCAGACCTGCTTTTGTAAGACACTGGGCAGTCTATATTCATTTGTTTCCATTTGCATCTTGGGATTTTACAACCCAGTGGATTTGTTTCCCGATTTTATTTTATTTGCATATCTGCA
This sequence comes from Brachypteracias leptosomus, assembly GCA_013401335.1. Taxonomy (NCBI): domain Eukaryota; kingdom Metazoa; phylum Chordata; class Aves; order Coraciiformes; family Brachypteraciidae; genus Brachypteracias; species Brachypteracias leptosomus. Next base: position 604,970 of record VYZX01015750.1, read on the forward strand.
ATGCATTGGACAAAAGTTGCAAGTTTAAATTAAAATTTATTTTTTGAGAATACAAGATTGTGCACATCAGAGTTGACTCTATTGTCACGGCTTCTATGTCACCGTTTCATATCCTGAAAGCTGGTGACTGGAAGTTGTCACCAGCAAGAGCTTTCCATGTAGGCTCTGCACAGTGAGCCTGGTGACCTCGGTCTGCTTCCTGATGGGCACGTGTCCGTAGAAAGAGCTGTCACTGTAACTGCTATCCTTATCAACAGCCTGCACAGAGAGCCTCAGTTTGGAGTGGACATGGAGATACAGCTCATCTCCACACCAGCAGCACAGGGACAGGGAACTGACACGTTGTGACCTATTCCCAGATCCATCAGACTGGGGAAACTGGTCCAGAAAACACCCTCCTGTCCTTCTGGGAGTCGCTTTGGGTTCAGAAAGAGGGGAGCTGCTTTCACAGAGAGCTATGGCTTTGCTATTACTGCTGTGCTGGACTGTAGGGCTGTGCTCCCTCAGCTTGGCCCTGTCTGCCAGACTCCACTTGGGGATTCTGACTTCTTTGGAACATTTTGGGTTTGGTTTTTTCTTTTCACCTGAACTGAGGCATGAGGAACAGAAAAATGTGTGTGTTTGGTTTCTCCTTGCTGCTCTCTCTGCTCTACCTTTCAGACCTGTCAGTGTGGTAAGATCCTCAAATGCTAAATTTGTAGGAAAACACAGACCCCAAACCCTCCAGTTTAAAAGCATTTTAATCACTCAGTGGCCTGTTTTCTGAGTGTTGTGTTAGTTGTATTTTGGCCACAGCCTTATCTTTGCTATACAGGCTTTCAGTTTTTAGCACACAGGTTTGCAGGTCTGTCCACAGGTATTTAAATATTTCTGGCTGTTTCAAAACCTCAGTACCAGTTGAAATTAAGAAAAAATTCTGAACATTAAACATACTCTGCTGCTAACTTAGTTACTTTACATAAATTCCCTCTGGATGATTTCTTTCCTCTGTCTTCTGGAGGATGACATTTGTTCTCACAATCTGTGGTGAGACCACAGTGAGCTGGCTGACCACAGTAACTGCTGCACATCATTCTGCTTGCTGCAGATTAGGAGCATGGGAGGTGTCTCTTGCTTCTCTTTTTTTTTTTTTTTTTTTTTTTTTTTTTTTCTCATTTCTCACTTGCAGAACAACTGAAAGAGGACAATGTTGAGATATTTCCTGAATGTTGCATTGTGCCTTGCCCTGCATGGTGCTCAGAGGAGGTGGGTAGAGAGGATGAAAAGAGCTATTGGACTAACTTGACTCTTGTGTCAACCAACTGCTCAGAAAACAGGGTGGACAAAGAGCAGGGCTTCAAAACAGCAAGGTTGGAGGAGGCAGGGATGTCTTACCTTCCCTGCACCAGCCTGCAGAATAGCTGCTGCTCCAGATTCTGTTTCTGTCTAGGAAAGTGCTTTCTACAGTAGGAAAAGCATTCCATAAATACTCTGTATTTATTATTTTGTTAGAACTTATTCACTATGCTGAACTTAGATCAATAAAATGAGAAAAAGGAGGAAAAATACCCAAAGATGAAAGCAACCCAGAGAGCTGTGCATTCCAGAATAAACAGAGAGCTCCTTGCCGTGGTACAGGCACTGTTTGTGCCTGGCTTCCCAACAGGGGTTCTTGCACATCCAGGAACTTTGTTTGTATTTTGTAAATTAGCAGATGGTTCTTTGATACAAAGGAGAAAGTGTTCCCACATCAGAGCGAGTATCTCTTTTTCTCCCCCTCTGATATTAGACAAATCATAGAGGAACACACGACCACAATTCCTAAAAGTAAAGGGGAGATGAAGCAAGGGAAAAAATATGTGTAAGTTAACTGTTAAAATTCAATTGGCGCTGATGATAGTAAAGCAAAGAACAGAACTGAACAGGAAATATTTTCATTTCTGAGGTGTGCTCCAGGAGACCTAGGGTACAGCCAAGTCATTTGTGTGACCCTTGGCACTGCCTCCTTCCCATGGAGGTTGCTTAAATCTCACCAGCTGAGGGAGTTGCTCAGGTAAGTGTGTCACTGCTGAAGCGGGGGAATAATTTTGTACCAGTCATGTAACCATTTTATAGAATCATTTAGGTTGGAAAAGACCCCTAAGACCTTTGAGTCCAACTATTAACACTGCCAAGTCCACCACTAAAGCATGTCACTAAGTGTCACATCTACACATCTTTAAAATATCTCCAGGCATGGTGATTCCACCACTGCTCTGGGCAGCCTGGTCCAGGGCTATGACAACCCTTTTGGTGAAGAAATTTTTTCTAATCTCCAATTTAAACCTACCCTGGTGCAACTTGAGGCTGTTTCCTCTTGTCCTATCATTTGTTACTTGGGGGAAGAGCCTGACCCCACCTGGCTCCAACCTCCTTTCAGGGAGTTGTAGAGAGCCAGAAGGTCTCCCCTGAATCTCCTTTTCTCCAGGCTAAACAACCCCGGTTCCCTTCACCACTTCTCATAGGACTAGTTCTCTTAGACCCTTCACCAGCTTCATTGCTCTTCTTTGGAAGCACTCCAGCACCTCCCTGTCAGGGTGGAGCCTGTGTCTGACTTGGTGATTTATGTAAGGCATAGTGCCTGTTTACCAGAAGTTAGGCTTGGTCTTGGCTGCAGCCTCAAGCCAGTAATTTGAGTAATGCAACAGCAATTAAATAAGACATTTACAGACTAGATCTGGCTAAAGCTTACTCCACATTGCTCAAAAACCCCCCATTTTAATTGCCAGTCTGAAATGTCTTTGGAAATAGTATTGCTGCAATAGTCAACTCTCCCCTCTTTTACTTGAAGCCTTGTCTGTACAGACATTAGGATGATAAAGTGTCATGTGTTTCTGCTTGTGTGTGTAAACTATGTGTGTGTATATATATGAGAAAGAGCGTTCTTTGGGGCAGGCCTTCTCTTTGTGACCTGTGTTTGTACAAGACCTGGCATTATTGGGTTGGAGTCCATGGCTGAACCATACAAACACGACAGTCCTGTAAATAAACAGCTACTCTCAAGTTAAAATTCCATTTACTTGCTGTTCAGCACTTTCCCCTACAGGTCTTAGCACCAGAAGTCTTGTATAAAAAAGAAGTTCCTCTGCTATTTCCATGTCTGCTGTGTCCATGTCTGGTCCCACTGACTTGGGAGCTAGGCTCTTCTCAGTGATATCCAATGTTAGGACCAGGGTTATGGGTGCAAGCTGAAGCATAGGAGGTTTCGGGTAAACATAAGGAAAAACTTTTTCTCAGTGAGGGTGACAGTCACTGGAACAGGCTGCCCAGGGAGGTTGTGGAGTCTCCTTCTCTGGAGACGTTCAAAACCCGCCTGGACGTGTTCCTGTGTGACCTGCTCTAGGTGATCCTGCTCTAGCAGGGGGGTTGGACTAGATGATCTTTTGAGGTCCCTTCCAACCCCTAACGTTCTGTGATTCTGTGACTGACAGTGGAGGATTTGTCATTGGCCCTAGTAAGAGTAATGGGTCCAATAGTTGTCATGTTTCAGAACAAAAGAGAAAATGCTTTCTCCTTCTGAAGCTTTGCTTGAAGTGTAGCTTGTGTCCAAAGGTGGAACAAATGATGGCTACTTTTCCTTCAAACACTGGGAAGTGATTAAGGGGAAAATTTGCTGAAGCACTTACGCAGAGATTCAAGGGGTAGGATAAAACTAAGATGGATTTAATGCTCATTAGCAACAAGTGATACTCTAAGCAGAAGAAAAAGAAATTAAGAGAAAAATTTACATTTTATATAAGAAATGTAACATGGAAAACTACATATCCAGTACTAAACACGGGCACAAGCCCAGTTCTTCTCATTTTACAATCATTGAGAGGGACTCCATTGACTTCCAGGGGACTCAAAGGGAATCCAGCTCCAAATCTGGCTTTCTAAACTCATGAGTACTCCTCTGGAAATTAATAGCATTTCTCAGAGTAGGAAAGACAGATTTTTGGGTAGTACAGCTCTTGCCCTCGTAATTCATCAGATATAAGATTTGAGTGAGAGCCCTTTCAGGGTAATGCCTCTTATTAACATGGATAAATTATTCAGTTTTCTAAGGATGAGAGTCTTAGGACATACATGGGAGATAGTTAAACTATCTAGAGAAGTTTAAGGAGTCACCAGTCTACCCTCTAAATGTTCCCAGTATAATTCAGAGTGTTCACAGGAGGTAAGTTCTATCTTGGATTAATTTCCACATTTTGCCTGTTTGGTGGCTAATCCATCCATGGGCACTCTTCACTTTCTTCTTTGTGTTTATCACCCGAGCGTAGTTGGGTCGTTATTCGTAAAGGGTAAATCAGTTTTGAAAAATGAGAAGACATCTCTGTACGTTGCAGACCCGTGTCCATTGAGCAGTGCTGCTGGATGAGGCAGCCACAGAGATTTTGTGGTTTTGTTGTAGTTTTATGATGGATGAACATGGAAGATCTTTTCACTGAATTGTGTTCCGAGTTAAACTGCAGTTTCTGACTCTTCTTTTGACACACAACTCTGAAACTCTTTTTCTGCAACACAAAAACACGAACTGTGTAAAAAATTGCATTTTTCATGAATATTCATTTAATATTTATAATTATTTTAGTCTTGTTTACAAACTCCCTTTGTTTTCTAATACTCAAAGCAGCGTTTTGGTAATTAATTAGAATTTTAGTACTAACAAGTGGCGTCTCCTATGAAGCCTGTTCCAAACACAGCACATTGTTCTAAATTGTAAAATAAAATAATGGTCTAGAAGTGTGACAAAATGGCTCCACTTGTGTTTGACAGGGTGAACGCCTATGTGCTTTTCAAAGCAACTAGTTTAGCAGTCTTCATTTACAAAGAGGGAAGGGAGAGCAGGGAGAAATGCTACTCTGAGAACAGCTTGTCTCATGTTGACCTACTTTCTCCACCAATCTGCGTGCAGCCGGAGCTGCTGTTGTGTTGACACTACATATCCAAGCTAAAGCAAACCCAGCAGAATCTGTGGCCTTAGAGATTGGCTCTAGAGGAGACAAAAGGCCTCTGGGTTTGATAGGACTTCTGGGCATGCAGGCACTGCGGGATGGGGATAGAACGAGCTGCTTTTCCAACCTGAGTCCTCTGCCTCCTCTTCCCTGTGAGATCTAAAGTAGATTACGCTCACGTAACGAGGCCACTTGGTGTCTAATCTCTCAGGTACATTTATGTCTAAAGCAGGTGGTGTTGGTCCAGGGAGGGTCTCCTTATCTGCATGGGGGACCTGCTCAAAGAACTGAGCTTGCTACTCTTACCAGCATTTTTCTCTCTCCTGCCAGGAAATCAGGAAAGCAAGGGAAAAGGGGTGTGCCTATGAGAAATGCCCGTTTGTCCTGCCTTGCTTTGACTCCCTTTTAGCCCCTAGAGTTTATTTGCAGACAGTGCAAATTAGAGTAGCTGAGGAGCTCCCCTAGTCCCAGGCAGAGGGGAGTTTTGTGCAGAGCCTGCAGACCAGGGAGTGGAAACCTGTTTTGTATCGACCCATCCATGCAGGGGTGAACACCTTGTTACCTCTTCTGTTGGCAAATTATTGAATCCTGAGGTTCAATTCATGATCTTCGGGTTTTGTTTTTTACTTGCTATCATTGATTTTTGAAAGGAAGTAATATTTTGATGTGCTGCACATGTATAACTTCTGCTGTCTGTAGCAGGAAGAGTTACTGCTCCTCTTCAGAAATATGAGTAAAAAAAGATGTTGTGTCAATATACATTACCACATCAGTTTTATCATGTTTTTATAAAAGCTGGTCTGTATTTTACAAAACAAATACTACTTCTTTGCCCCTGAAAGTGTCTCGTCCTTTAATTAAAATTGTACAGTTTTATTCTTAGCAGCTTGTTGAAGAAAACTCCAGTAATGTGTCTCTTCACTAAAAAATCCTTTTTATGACTAGTTTTAACTTAAAGCAAGAGCCCTCTTGATTCTGACAAGGAGAGAGTCACTAAACCTTTTGTTTCAAAACCATGTCATTTCCTTTACATGGTTCCAGAGATCTCTTTTTACACATCATTTCTTTGCATCTCCTTTAATGAGGGTATTTTTGATAGGACATTAATAAGATGCCTTGAGATCCATTTATTTGAGTCCTAAAAAATTGAGTTGACCTCAGTTTAGTAGAAGTAGGAAAATAATGAGTCAATTCAGAGTCTTTAAAAAGACCTAAATGAGGTGTAGTAGAAACTACTTGCTGCTTGGTGAAATGTTACTGGGACTTTCTTGTACCCTCCTGCTGGAACCCCCGGGGGAAATTACAGCAGAGCAGGGCAGGCTGTGAACATGAAGTGCAGGGACTGCTGGGCCCTGCCTCGCTCTGTGGAACCCTCATCCCACACCAGGGCTGCCTTTTTATGAGCTGCCTTAATCTGCTTGCAAAGTGGATTAAAACGGGCACTTGTAGGGTGGACTAAGAGAGTCCTTGGATAAGCCAGCACAGAGCACCAGTGTAGTTATTACACTGAACTTCCTCCCCACTGAGATTTGGGGATTTTAAAATTCACTCCATATTGGGGGTTCTGCTTCTTCCTAGAAACATGCAAGTGGGTGAAAGTTTGACATCTGCCATTCTGCTGGATCTGTGTTTCTGGGGTAGGGGTTCTGCCCTTCACCCCGTTAAGATTTCTCTGCTGTCATTGCCTATTGCTCAATGTTTCTTGGCTACCTGAATTTGCTCTCTGATAAGCCATGTAGACCATTGGGGGAGGAAGCTTTATGGGATGCTTTCATTGGCATGCTGCTTGGTTTTGAGATGCTGGGATTTAAGGGTTTGGGTTTGCATTGAGTCTCTTGCTTTAGGAGCAGGCTGAGCCTTAGTGTCTTGTGAAATGCCTCATGCACATATGACCCAAAAGTTCCTCCACCTCTGAGCCATGAAAGCCAATGGAGAGCTCATAGTTGGTAAGAACTGCTATTATTGTAGCACTCAAAAACTCCAACAGTTTTTATTAAACTGTCAGAATGTGTTTGATAATCATTTGGCAGAATGCCTGTGTCATACGATTTCAATTAGGCAACAACAGCTTAAGATACAATTCTTTTCCTGAGGTGACTTTCCCATTGATGTATGCTTGGAATTGGACAAAGTCAGAGGATGAAATTGTAGGTGGATCAAGTGAGTTTTTCAGTTCAGAGAGAATCACAGCAAAATACATCGGTTCCCTGCACCTGCCATTTATTTCATCTGTGCTATTGCTTAATATTCCTCTTAATTTTACATTAATTGCCTTTTAAGCTTTTGATATTTAAGCAACTCTTGTAAACTACAGCGCCACAAACTGAGCGTCACAGATTCTACTCCCAGCTTTCATTCCTCTCCATGCAGTGATGTCTGAGCTCAAGGAGCCAGGATCATGTCCACGCTCTCCATGTTGAGACAAGATCTGAGAGTGCACATCTCTCCCTTCCCTGCCTTGACATCTGTGGAAACTCACAGCTGAGAAAGAGTTTCAGGCTAATGTGACCAGGTCTCTGATGTGGATGATGTGACTGCCAGGACTTTCTGCTCTGCAGAGTGCAGAGAGTCTGCAGAAAACCTAGGGAAGGTGCTTTGTCCTCCTGCTTCTGTTCACTGTGCTGTGCAAATAGTCACACTCCTCACTGACTAGCACAAGGATCAATATCTTAACATCTGGAAGGAGATTTGAAAACCTAAAGCAGTAATTTTACAATTATGTTTAATCAGTACTGTGCATTTAATAGTAAAGTTATTATAATAATGTTCACTGACAAATGAAGGATACATTTTAAAACTCAGAAGTCAGTAAATACAGAGTCTTTGTTCATGGGTCTGTGGTATATAATCCAGTAACAGCAATGTTCTACCCTATCTTTTATGGAAGTGTACTGGAGAGATGTGATGCTTAAATGACTTCTCAATAAGCAAAGCTTACAGCCCAGTTCCTTCCCAACAGCAGAGGTTTGACTTGATTGTAGTGATTTTACTTTTGCTGAAAGCACAATCGATGCCTTGTATTTTCATCACCACGAAGATAAAGAAGTGCATTACATTTTTCAGCAGGAGTATCACTTCCAGCAGGAGTAGAACAAACAGACCTTTCTAGCTGTTTACATGAATAGACTTTCAAATGTATCTTCTAGTTCCCTTGGGAGGTTAATTTTTAAAACTTACATCAACGGGAAACAAAACTGTGTTTCTCAAGTGCCTTTTTAAAGCTGTGAATGAAAATGCAGGCTCCCATCCTGCTGGTTAGATCAGGTGCTGCATCATGAGTGTGCATGACCAGCACCAGCCTGCTCACCTGTCCTGCTGCCCAACATTGCCCGTGCCCTGCCTGCACCACCACACCTTGGCTCCTGGCTCAGGCAGGGCATGGCTGTGCAGTAGGGGCTTTGCTTCTGCCCAGAGCCCAGCTTCAGGAGCGCCCATTGTACAGGTCTGGTTTGGGGATGCTGCACATGAGCTGCCCTTCACTGCCCTTCTGCTGTGCTGAAGCTGTTCTGAGCACTGTAAAAGCTGAGGCCAGATGCAGCCACGTGCAGGCACAGTTAAACCCACACTAGCAATGTGTGTACTGCACCAAAAGTTATTAATTCCCTGAGCTGCTCCAGTAAATCTCTCTCTGCCACAAGCATACGCTGAGAGCTGCTCCTCCCAAAGAGAGCTGTGGGAGAGAATCGGTGTCAGCAAGGTTAAGTAACTCAGTCCATAATTGCAGGGACTTGTCCATAATTTGGAACTCTCTGTGCAGAGCAGGGAGGCTTTCCTTTCCTCTAGACCATGTGATTAAAGACAGGCAGAATCTGACCATTCTGTGCAAACCTAAGTGTAACAGGTTCCTCATCTGACATAGATTTTCAAGCCCAGGTGATTAATGAGTCATAAACATAATGCTACAGTGATCCTTAAAATAAACAGCATTCCTTGATTTGAAAATCCCAGGAGATGAGTTTTAATTTCTCTAACCAATCTGGGAATGTAAAAGATTTTCCTGCAGTGCCTTATTGATATAATTTGACCTTGCTCAGCAGTGAAGCTCCCTGATGGAGGTGTGTGGGGAAGAGGGGGTGTGGGCACACATGCAAAGTGCTCTTACTATGCCTGTATTCAAATTCTAATTCCATATTCTTGTAAGAACGATCTCACTGGGAACCAAAAATAGCACAGACGGAAAATATTCTCATAAGATGATTGTCACACAAATAAGAATAGTTCCTCTTTAACCCATTCTCTTATCAGCTGAGCTCTCTGCAGGCTCCTCAACCTCTGCTGGTGCTTTACTTTAGCTATTGGCCAAGAATCTAGTCATGAAAAGCAACAATTTGATAGTAATAAAATACCTCTGTGGTTGACAGTATGCCACTAAACTGGATTCAATGAGGTGATATTTAAGTGATATAAAAGTATTGCTTCAACAATGGTGACATGCCACCTTTGAAATAGGCTGTGCTTTGGAGTTTTGGTGACTGGTTTTCTGGTTCCCTCCTAGCTTTAAACATTGCTGGTTACATCTCTTCATTCTCTGTTCCTCAAATGAGATGGCACAAAATGCATGTCTGACCCAAATTCTTCCTGTCAATCACAATTTCCTGTCTAGAAGGAAAAGGTGAATTAATGGTGATGCCTTTATTTATTTATATTACTGTAGCACCTGCAAGCCTTGGTTTGGGAAGAGACTGGGCTGTGCCAGGCATTGTAAATACACCAGACAACAAGGTTGTCCTTCCAGAAACCCTGTCCTCCAAGTACTGGAAGGAAGTAACAGGGGATACTGGTAGAGAGTGCAAGGAAACCACAGAATGATACTGTTCAACACACAAAGCAATCAAACAGTTGTTTTTATAGGCACCATGGCAGAGTAGAGGTATGAGGAAGTTGAAGGAGAAGTATGAAGCTATGGATGTTTAGGGAGCTCCAGCAAAGTGAGAGAAAGCCTAAATTTGCTTGTTCGAAGCTTGAGTGAGTGGTGTGACCCAGCAACACCCGTGCATCCAAGGTGCAGACTGATCAATGCAGGAAATAGATCCATCAGAGAGGGTGCCCAAAGGCTTGAGAAGTGGCCTGTTAGAGAAGGGGCAGGTGCCAACGGGATTCAGAGAGAAAGAGGGGGCAGAGAAGAGTTGGCCCCATGAATCCCCTATTTCTTCCAGGTTGTTTTGAGGGAAATGCACTCTCTAGAGTGTTAACAGTGGTCTGCAAATGAGCTGATCTGTCAAGCTAGCATTTTACAATGGTGTGTTAATTCCCAGATTTCTATGATAGACTGTTACATATAAATAAAAGCTATCATCCTGTTCTTTTATTTTAATTTGTTTATAGACTATGGAGAAAAGCTGATGGTTGCATATTTACCACACAACAGACGTTCATAGTTCCCAAGCACATCATCTGCCCAATTGTCCATGGCTTTGTCTATTCCAATTATATTTTTTCCCTTATGTACACATTGGGTCTCATTCCAGCTCCGAGACAGGAGGGGTTATATTTTTTGTTCCTCTCCAAAGCTACCGAGGTCCTTTGGGCTTCTCACAAGGGCTGTCACATCCTGAAGAAGAGCCCTGAAAACATGCCCATGGCAGTAACCTGTAAAGGAGTGATTGACAGGCTCTTCAGGTCTGGTGATACCTCTGCTAGGAAGCTTCCATTTTGAGCATGATCCTCAGCTTGCCCATGTTGCTGTACCTTGGATATTCCAGCAAGGCTCCCTCGTACTGGCTGTGAGAGAACTGGAACAGACCTGTCCCATGAAGTTGCTGTGCTGGTAATGAGGGAAGAGGGTATGGGCAGAGTCTGAGTGCAGGGACAGTGGAGTGTGAATGCTGCCCAGACAAGCAAGGTTGTTTTTACTGTCATAAGTAGCTGAAGAATTGCTGCCCTCTCTTCTTTTCTGTAACGATAACCTTAGATGGATCTGCCTTCTCTGTGAGACAAGGGTTGCCAGTGAACTTCACTCCTCTGAGAGGAGAAGATGCTGCTGGGGACCTGCCGGGTGGTACCTTGGCCCTTCATGAAGCTGGGTGACCTGCCTTCCTGGGATTTGGAACCAAGCCCCACATGTTTTCCTTGCATGCTGAACTGCTGCTCAGCTTCCCTTTGTGCTCGTGTGTCCTTGGCAGAGCCCTGTGCTGAGCAGCTCTTGTCTGCACCGTTCTGGTGTGAGCAGGAGGGGCAAGAACCTTGGGCCAGCTACACTTGTAGTGGAGAGTGACTCCCAGAGATGTGACCCTGCGGGCAGCTCTGTGCCACCGAGTGCAGAGCAGGGCTGTGAAACATCACATGGAGCAGGGAGGACACAACCAGCTTTGACATTGGGCAGCCCATCAGCCAGGCACAGTGTGGCCAGCCTGGGATCATCAGCCATGCTGAGAGGCAAGGATAATTAGGCAGGCACAGAGATACCCTGCAGATATCCTTCTGCAGCTCTTAACTAGTCTTGGAAATCTTTCCCTAATATATGGCTTATATATTGCTTGCTCTGAATTAGAGGAATTCTTATGTTATCCGTCACATATTCTTGTTTACTGTGTTGGAAGCTCCTATCATACTCTGAGTCTCCTCTTTTCCAGAGCAAACAAATGGAGATGAAATTCAGCCTTTCTGTATAGGAGGTTTTCTTCTCAAATTTGTCTGCATTTTGGGTAAAATACGGTGTTCCAAATTGTGCCCTAAAAGAAGTTTCACTGATGCTTAATGAAAGGGAATAATTACTTCCGATGTCTGACATTCATCAGTCTTATTAATACCTCATTGAATGAGCTTTATATTTTTTGTTGCAGTGTGTCATGGTGTTGAGTCATATTCCACCTGGGGTTCTCCATAACTCCCAGCACTCATTTTGCAGTGTTTTTATTTAACCAGTTATTCTCATTTTGTGTGTGTGTGTTTGATTTCTCCTTCCTTTACTTAGTACTTCACTCTTGCCTTTATTGAATGTCTTGGTTTGATTTAAGGCTATTTATTAAATTTATCAAGACTACTCTGAATTCTGAAAGAGTCTTTCAAAGCATTTGCAACCTTCCCCAGCATCTGCACCTTCTGCACTGTCCTACGAGCTGAGTCATTGGTGAGAATACTGAATCGACCTGGTTTCAGGACAGATCCTTAGGGGACCTTGCTTGACACATCCAGATACGCTCAGTACCTGTGGGAGGAAAATAATGTTGTTTGAGCATGTGCTTTGGTTTTAAGTCAGAAACAGTAAGATATTGGGGCAGTTCATGTCGCTGTTTGAAGTGGAGCCACAGCTTCATGAAGAAGTGTGGCCAGCAGATTGAGACAGGTGATTCTGCCCCTCTGCTCTGCTCTGGTGAGACCTCACCTGGAGTGCTGCGTCCAGCTCTGGAGCCCCCAACACAAGAAGGATGTGGACATGATGGAGCAGGTCCAGAGGAGGGCCACAAAAATGATGAGTGGGCTGGAGCACCTCTCCTATGAAGACAGGCTGAGAGAATTGTTCAGCCTGGAGAAGAGGAGGCTCTGAAGAGACCTTATTGCAGCCTTCCAGTATGTGAAGGGGGCCTACAAGAAAGCTGGGGAGGGCCTGTTTATAAGGGCTTGTAAGCAATAGGACGAGGGGCAATGATTTTAAACTAGAGAAAGGGAGACTGAGATTAGATGTTAGGAAGAAGTTTTTTACTATGAAGGTGGTGGGACACTGGAACAGGTTGCCTAGAAAGGCGGTGAAGGCCCCATGCCTGGAGAAGTTCAAGGCCAAGCTTGATGGGGCTGATGGAGTTAGAGATGTCCCTGCTGACTGCAAGGGAGGGTTGGACTAGATGACCTTGGAAGGTCCCTTCCAATCCAAACCATTCTACAATTCTGTGATTCATCAAACAGGAGGAATGGGACAATACCCATGTGCATCTCCTCTGCCCTGCCCAGTGCACCAACACCATGTGCTGCCTCTGCGCCGAGCATCCGCACAGCATCTCCAAGGGGTTATAAATATACATCCTCCTTCAGTTTGAGAAGTAAGAAGAGGATGCAGATGGGTGAGAACGGTTCCAGTGAAGCTCCGCTCTCGCCCAGCGCATAATGAGATCAGAATGCAGGCAGGAATGTGTGGAGGAGTGGAGCTGGCAAGGATTCACCAGCCAGAATTATTCTAAGCCTATTCCATCCTTAATCAAACCTTTTTGTACGTGTGTGCAAAGGTGCTTTGTGGAGATGTTTCTCTTTGAACGTAAAATACAAGCTCTTTTTACTACATGAGCAAATCCTAGTTGACAGGATATTGCTCTTTTGGTGAGTTTTTGGTGCGCTGGGCTTATCATCATAGCTGCCTTTGCTATGGTTATTTCAGAGCACTTGGCATTTCCCTGCTATGTGGCCAATTTACTGGATGCTGGAAAGTATGAAATTGGATCTTTAAAAGGGTCCCGGATCATTTTTGATGCTAATATAGATCTAAAAAAACCCCCAAAGAGCAAAGAGGGTGGGCAGGACAGTATCACATGAGTTATCCAGGCTTGTTTACATCCTGATTTGCAAGAGATACGGCTTGACCCCAGCGTAATCTTGACATCTACACAGGGAGAGGAAATACTATGTAAATGAGAACAGCCCAAACAAAACAGGCAGACAGAAGCTCAGTGTGCAGAACAAGCTGGGCAGACAGGCTCTGCAGACACTCTGCTGTGGAGAAGATATGTGCACAAATTCTTTCTTTTTCCTGGGATGTAAATGTCTGTAGAAAAAAACCTCAGTCATAAAAAAAAGGCATTGCTGGTTTTACAAGATCACACTCATTTTTCATAGCATAGGAGCAACATGTTTTCCAAGTGGACCATGCTGCAAACCCTCCCCCAGGAAGTCATGCCCAAAGAAGGACAATTCAGAGAACCCAGGGACATGTGCTTGTGTCTGAGCTTTTTGGCTGCAGTCTAAATGGGTTTTAAAAGATGCCAGTGATGTCTTGGGGGCCCTACCACAGGAACAAAGTAGTGCACACTGTAAGAAAATACTTAATAGAGGCGACTGGATGTTGGTGGTGAGCAAGTCTTGTGTTAGTCTCCAGTGGTGGACAAGAAGGAGGAGAGGCGTCCCCAAGGCTGTGGTTCATCCAGGAGTTTTTCAGCAGTGGTAGGACCAGGAAGTTCACTGCCCCCAGTTCTGCACTGGGACACCTTTGTGTGACTGAACCATGAAGAGACTGAGAAACAGATCTAAAGGAAAAATAATGTCATTTTTCCAGTGAGTTAAAAGCTTTCCATTCCACTTAGATTTTTGTCTGGGCTTCCTACACATGCTCACAGATGCCTGTGTTGGTGGGGCCAGGGGGCTGCTGGCAAAGGGACTGGGCTGCCCCTCGTCCTACACTTCCACTCCTGAATTACAGCTGTGGCTCAGCCTCGTCACGCTTGCGACACTTCCTGGTGCCACGTTCTTGTGCTGAACCACCCAGGGACTTCTACAAAGCGATGCATCTTCGCTCCCAGCTCCCTCCTCGCAGGATCTGGTGACCACAGAGGTCCCACCAGCTGTGCCTTGGCACAAAGGCACCCTGAGCCTTTCTAACCGCAGCCATGCCGGGCTGCTCCCTGTCTGTGGATGCGGCTTCCTCAGGCACTCAGCCATGTTAGGAGAGTGTTATTCCTTGCCTCGTTATTTGGAATTGATTTCAGGAGAGGGAAAGTGTCTCCCATGCTGACCCCTCTTGATCCTTGAACCGACAAAACTGAATCTCTGATTTTTAATCTCTGGAAGGAGGGAACGCAGCAGTTGAGAGCAGTATTTTAGGCCCAATGAAGTACAATTACCCTCACCACAGCAGGCAAGGGCAGAGCCCAGTAGAAGTACAGTTTGTAGTCAGAAGCACGTTCACAACCAGCAAAGTTTAGGAGGCAGCAATGAGATAAAAAGGGGGCAAAAAGAGATGAGTGCGTGCCCCCTATTGCCAATAAACAGGTTCTTAGCCATGTCACTCCACTGCAGTGACTGGGGAGAGCTCTTAACCTAGCATGAGCATCAAACAGTTCTAGGAACAGCAGGTGTTTTTTGGCCTGACAACATCAACTTTCTTGCTCTCGAAGAAATGAGAGTTGTCTGTGGAGCAGTGTTGACCTGAGCTGTTGTGCTCAAACATCTCATTCCTCGGATGATCCTGGGCTCACCAGGGGCTGTACTCTTCAAGCCTTTCTCGAGATGATGTGAATGGTCCGCTTGGGGGTCAAGTGCTATTCAGAAGGAACAGCAGTGCCAGAATTTGTTCATCTTGTTGAGAAATAAGAAGCATATTGTGCGTAATGATGTCTGCTCAAGTCCTCATCACCCTTGCTTGCCTGCTGTCTCCTGCTGGCTATGCACTCACACGTGCAGTGTACACTGTGTCTTTTCTGTGTCAGAGTACAAACCATCACTGTTTAAGTGGGAAATGACATTTTGGTGTATATATATCTTTCAGCAAAATATGTTTCCTACGAATGCTAATTGGCATAAGAGTCTTTCTTTAAATGCATTGATTTTAATCCTAGAAAGCTTCTTCAGCCAATGAAATGTGTGCTACAGGAGAAATTTGAAAGAAAAAGGAGGTTTGGGAAGAGGAATGAATCTTTCAAGCAAAGGCAGGAGGGAAGTTAAGGAAATATTAAGGGAGAGTTGTCCTTTATTCCATCCCACTGCAGGTCCATCAGTTTTCAGGGGCGTGTGCACAAACACTACTCCAGAGGAGCATTGGTGGCCAAGCCAAGCTGTCACCTCCAGCACAGCCCTGGAGCAGCAGGAGATCAGAAGGAAGCTCACTAAAAGCAAATGTCTCTCCCCAGTGGAGACCACAGGGTTCAGATAAGTCTGAAAATCTGGCTTTTTAATTCATTCTCTCTTCGGATTTTGACCATGTGGGAAATCTTTATTCCTACTTGCACAGAAATTTATTAAATAAATGGGAAATGTAGCTTCTTAATATTTAATTTGCTTGGTGATTAAACAAAATTAGTTTCAACCATTGAGCAGTTTAGCAGACCTCCATTAATTTTTATAAGGAAATATTTGCCTGACTTCTTTCTGTGGATTCATATGAAAAGAATAATTATTAAATCTTCTCCCATCTGTGTGTTTTTGATAAAGACATCTCTAATGTGAGTAAGCAGAAACTGAATCCTAATCAAATGCTAATGCGTTAAGGGTAACGTAGTCCATACTTCATAAATAACACGGGGATTGTGGAGTTAAAATAGTGGAATGACAGAAGAATTTTGGATAGAAAATTTATTTTCGGACGTTTGAAGAAACCAGGCAGAATCAGGAACTTAATTGAGAATTTACTTAAGGATTTAGGTGTTTAAGCTGTGTCGATGTACGCTGCCTTTGGAAGTCTGTTTCTTTCTTTTCTAAACCATAAGTGAAGAATAGAACTTGTTGCATTCTCTTGGTTTTGAGACAGTGTTGAGATAATTGACAGTGATAAGAGTGTCACTGCAGAGCTCCAACGGAAGGACCTTTCTCTTGGTATGTGTGTAATGAAAAGTCTGATGTTTTCAAATACTGAATGATCAATATTTCCCCCATGTTTTCCAGACACAGTATGATAAAGTAGTCTTTCAGGTTTCTGATTTGAGGTTTGTATTAATCTTTTCCATCACACCTTTATAAGTAAGGCTTTTGTTATTGCTTTTTTTTTGGTACACGGAACTGGTAATCTGATCTTACTTTTTGAGACTTAAGCATTGTTCAGTAAATACAGCTCTGGGCTAAAAATTATTTTAATTTTTGACAGTTTCCATATGATTTTCATTGCTTGTGCCCACCACTGAATTATCTCAAAACGTTGTACCATGGCTAACGGCTAAATTGAGTCTCTCAGAGCAATGTTTAATTCTTAGGCAACATTTATTCATACATGATTTAATAAGACAGCATAAGAACTAGATGAATTTGAAAAATGAAAGCGGAAGGAGGAAATTATTTGCTCTTCAGCCAGAAGCGAAGGGAGCATTTGTTTTGACTGCCACCTTCTTTGCCTTCCCTTTGTGATACCCCAGTGGAGAAGATGTAGTAGTGGTGGTGACTCAGCTGTGGCCAGTGTTCAAAGCAACCACCCCCAGATAAGCATTGCATGAACTGGTTGCTTACAAGCACTATTCATTGCTCAGCGTCTGTAGGGCTGGACTGGAAGGAGATTGCAGTTGAAATCAGGGCTTTTTGTGGTGCAACCTGCTCAGACCCACACAAGGAGATTAGGGCTGCCCCAAGTGCTAGCAGATGAAATGCTGTGGTAGCTTATAGGTGGCCAGAGCTTTATACTTTTGTACCACATGAGGGAACTGAGAAGATCATAGAATCCTAGAATTATTTAAGTTGGAAGATCCTTAAAAGAGAAATGAGGAATTCTAATTTACAAGCTGTTGCTGCAAGACTCTCTTTTCTCACTAATAAATCAATGAAGTAAGGAGGAGGTAAATTTTGTCTGAATTTCAATGGCTACAGAAAGACTGTAAAAGACCAGGGGTATGTTGACGCTCCCACACTGACAGGTCCCCCAGAACTGAGCTGCTGTGGAGGCAGGTGATTCAGGTTCAGCCTGGGCTGGAGCTAGAGCAGCATAGGTCTCAGCATGGGCTGCAAAACCTCCCCGAGATGCCCAGCTCCTACAGTGAAGCGTTTCTTGCAGGTGAGACCTACTTAATGGGAAGAAACCTGAAAAAGCCATAAACAAACTGCTCATGCTGTGCAATGGACCTTGCCTGCAGCACTGGGCAGGTTTGTGCTGGGCTGGGTTTTCACTGCCCAGGCATTCCTGGGAGTGTGTGACTGTCTCTCTGATGATATTATTATTGATGCTTTCTATTAGATCACATATCCTAGTTGTTTTCTAATTCCCCCATTGAGAAAGACTTAATCTTCCTTCTTGTGCCTTGGCTTAGGACTGTAGTTGTATCTACACTCCTGCCCCATGATGGTGCATGCACAGGAGGTTGGGGGATGTCCACTGTTACCCTTCCAGAAGAAACCATGTGGGTGCACATGTATATCTCTGTATAGGGACAGCGTGAGCAGGCAAACCCATAAAGAATTTAATTAGGTTAAGTTTCAAAGAGGATATGAGCCTCTAAAACGTAGACATAAACAGAGCTTGCCATGGGGCATGTGTGTCCTGCTGCTGCTGCTGAGGACACTGCAGAGGCAGCCACTGGCTCCTGCCTTTAAAGACCAAGCTTTGGGCCAGTGATCATAGCTTGCGACAAGCTCTAAACTCAGCTCCACTCTTCCAGGCTGTGTAATTGTGGGTTTTTTGCTCACATGAAACAATAAGGTTTCACTTTTACTTTGGCCTTCGTCTCAAATTTATGTTGACCGTTAGTCATACCCTTTAAATGAATCTATAAATAAAAAGCAGACTGAAACTGTGCTCTCTCCTGCCTGCAAGTATACTACACACTACAATAAAGTGCTTCTCCAGCAAGCTCTTGCTTCTTGCTAAATAGTCTGACTCATGTTTTCTGGTTGGGGAAAGGGAGTGGCATCCTGCGAGGGCTGCGAACCCCGGCGCAGCTCCATGGGATGCAGAGAGTGTGCAGTGTGGACAGGAAGGCACAGCCTTTGTTTGCCTAGCATTGTGGTTCAAATGTAATTAATGGCAAATGGGTCAAAAGTATGGATGAGAAAATCAAGGTATAACTGAAATTCATGTGTTAATAGGGGAGTCCTGAAATATCCCTTTTTTTTCAAATCAATGTAGGACTACTAAAAGAACCCCTCTCTAGTCCGATGGCTGAAAAAGTGCAGACACATGGAAATATTCTTATAGTTTCCAGATTATTTTCATTCGGAGGGGTTTAGAATGGCTTCATTTTTATTTTAAATGTTTGTTTTGCTTGGGGAGTTATTCCTGGTTAATAATAATTTCCAAATTTTCTCATAAGCATGATCAAAATATTAAGATACTTAAGTGCAATTAAGTATGTAAGTAACAATCTCAGCGGAAAAAAAAGTGTTAATTCTGTCAATACATTTTAGAAGTAATAAAGGAACATTTGTGAAAATCCTCTCCCAAAATTGCAGTAATGACAAGTAGTTTTTTTTTTAGAAGTTGTTTTCTTTCTTTGTAAGATTTTTGATCAATTCTCTTGCTACAAGAAAAAGATCCCAGGGTTATGGAGGTCTTACTTTGTGATTTCATATATAAACCATCTGTAATTTAAAAGAAGTGGAACCAACCTCTTGCACTTGGGCTGACTAATATTGTCCAGTATTAAAAGTCTGAACATTTCTTTGAGCAGTATTATCATCGCCACAGCTTACAACAATCTTTATATAATTAGCAAAGAAAAACAATCCAAGAACAAACCAGAAAACCAAGCCTCCAAGTTTACAAACTGGCCTTTACTGGTCCAGTTCCATTCCTTTCAGCTTTAACCAAGCTGTGAGATGTTAAAAATCATCATTTCCCTTCTCTCACAGGAGATCCTCAGGGAAATCCAGTCAGTCTGCTAAAACCACTGAACTCTGCATAGCCCAGCACACGCTGCCAGGAGCACACACAGAGCAGTGTCTGAGGATGCCTGGGAGGTCTGGGAAGAGCAAGGTGGCACCATCCTCCCCTTCTAGCATCCCACCTTCATCTTACTCAAGATCTGCTCTTGGTTTTTTTGTAACCCCACTTTCGGAGCACTGTGTGAACCCAGCACGTGGTGCCTAAAAAGCAGGACAGTCCTTCAAAGATCAGAGCAGGCTCCTGTTGTGAGCTGATGGATAATTTGCCCTGTTCCCCAGTGATGGGAAGCAGTTTTAAGTAAAACAAACCAAGCCTCCTCCTGATGTTCACTCACAACAGAGAGAGCATGCTAGAAGTTGTACATGCCACAAATGTTTCCTTTAAATTGAGTCTTTAAAAGTCCAATCTAGTAATTAATATAAGGGAGATGGTAAAAATCCACCCAGAAGTTAGAAGAATTTCTAAATGATGGTGATAATACAAGCTGGATTCATTTCCCTGCATGTAGGTAATGTCAGCTTGGACAACGTGGTCACATCTTGTCTCTGACAGCCTGCTTGCCACAGTGCACAGGCTGGGTGCACAGGGGAGACAAATTAAGAGTGCATGTGCAGCTGTAAATGTGACATTTGGAAACTCTGAAATAGAACAGAAATAGCATTATTTTAATGTAGCTTTTTGTAAGCATACAAATAAGCCTGTGGCTTATGTTCACCTCTCAGGTGCTGAGGCTTTGATATTTGTATTTAGTGGCTCTGTACTTGTCACCTCTAGAAATGGGTGTTAAGCACAGTGGTGGAGTGAAGATTGAGTTCTTTGGGTTCTTAAATCTATTTAAGGTGTGTTTCACTGCACCTTGAATCAAGTTATGGTTAATGTTAAAGATATGTTAATTCATTAGAGTCAGGAAAGACGTGCTGTTAATTGTCTTCTGCCTTAGTAAGAATTTTTCCCAGTTTTCTTTTCCCTTCCTTACCTGTAATGGCCTCCCTGCTATCACGTTAGGCAGCATTGCTGTGGGTACAACTGTTTGTAAAAAAAGTTGTTCAATGAGTACCAGATTTCCTTTTATAACAAAAGGAGTATTTTTAATAGCCTTAATTAGTCAAATGACAAAAATAAAGTTTGTGAAGCTCATATTGTGTGAGCTCACATTGTATGAGCATCTTGAAAGATGACCAGGATGAGTTAGACATGGTGGCACCCAGCTACTCTGTGCATGTCTGAGCATCCCAAACCTGTACACACAGACCATGTGCTGAGGGGGTACATGGACATCACTTATTTTGAAATCTAGGCTTTGAATGATAAGGAAATAAACAAATATTAGCCTGGTTGTTCATAACAGAAGTCAAAATTGGGTTAGACCATAATGTCTCTTTAAAAGAACAGATTTGTTAATTACTTCTTAGGAAGTTTAAAAAAAACAAACATTGTGAAAAGTGAAGTCAAAACCTTACCTTGCATAGAACTTGCTTAAGTAGCTTTAAGTATAGGATGGATTGGGTGGTGGACACAAAGAGACACTTTTGGGAATGGAAAATGATATTTTTTGGCTCTGCTACCTGTGCTTAAATGAATGCTACTGATTTAATGGGAAGAGAAGGTGATAAGGAAGGTAGTGGCTGCTGGGAAATGTGAGTTCTGATCCACCTTACTCCACACTGCTAGCCCTCAGTCTTGCTGGGCTAACCATAGTCAACCTCATGGGGCTTCTTGCTTATTTTCACCTGCACTGCTAATGAAGCTTTTGCATGCTCAAGAGCAGCCATAAATCTGTGCACGAGCTGTTACTGCTTTCTTCAAAACCTGATATTTCCCCTTTCACATCACTTAACACAGGTCCAGTCAACACAGCACCTTATTCTATGAGATGTGTTACTACGCTGTGCGTGGGGCCAAGTGTTTTATTGTTTTGATTGTGTTCTAAAGCTGCATCTGTAATATTGAAAAAGATACTGCAAATATTTTGTGCCCTCTGTTGCCACAACCGTTGCTTAATTCCTTGGTGGAGACACAAATGGCTTGTTGCACTGTGGAAAGGGAAAAGAGCATTGTCTGACCATATGGTGTCATCTCTGTGCAGGAAGTTTAAAATAAGAGTGAAACTGTTTCTCATAGATATGACAAAAAGCAAAAGCATTTTACCACAAAGTGATGACTTTTTTTTGAAGAAGGTGCTCTTTATCCCAGAAACAACATAAGCATGACATGATGTGGCAGTTACCATGGCAACTAATTATTTTTTATTGAACAACAAGAATAAGCACAATAGCTTCACGAAACCCAGCGTATCTTGGCAAGCAAGTTAAAATATCCCAGGGCATCATCAACATGTGCAGCTATCATTTTTAGTTTCCTTTTTTTTTTTTCTTTCAGAGGTTTTTTATTTTTTGAATATGTATGGACAAATGCATTTGATTACAGGTCAGAGAGGTATGTGACTTTCTCCTCTGGCTTCTTCCTTTATTGAAATCTCCTCTTGACATTGTTGCACGACAGATTCGTTGTGGTCATTTAAGTTACACTAGTAGATGTCTGCCTTGGTTATGCACTTGAATTGATGAGCCCACATTTTCAGAAGCTGCCCGAGTAAGGAGTGAAAGGTTGACAATTTAGCTGACAGGAGAACATGACAAGGAAAACGGAACAGATGGGGGCCTTGAAAATACCATTCTCTAGAATATGTGGAATCAATTTAATCTACAATAATAGTACAATGAAGAATCTTATTCTGTAATTACGAGGCTGAAAGAGAGATGGTTTTGATTCAGATATTATTGATTTAGTAGACTGTGGTTAATAAAGTAATTCAGAAATTGTAGTGTCTGATTCAGGCCTGGCTGAAGTCAGCTGCACATTCTTTTACTTAGAGACCCTTTTAATAAATTGGAATGAACTTTAATGAACATCATACTGAATACGTGAGTCAAAGGTGATGTATTGACATTACCAAAGTTGGTGGAACTTTTGCTGTGTTTGCACAGTGGTGTCCAGGTAGAAAGGCAAGGAGAAAGACCATGACACACTTCTTCCTTTAACGTTCAGAAGCATGTGGGTTTGAGTAAATTACTTCAGAAATACTGACGTTTGCAATAGCAAATGTCACAGTGAGTAAAGATCCTCATCCTATGATAGTTCATATGTGTATGATTTAGTTTGTATAATCCACTATGCTAAATTCATACTCTCACTCTTGAAGGCAAGTATAATATCACCCTCAATAGCAGTATTGCTGCTATAGTTTCAGTTATGCATGAAGGCTCATCTGAGGACAAATTAGATATACTGCCAAAGCCAAAACATTTCAGGAATTTTTCCATCTCCATTTGATATATCAGAATGAAAGAAGAAAATCTCCATCTCGGTTCTACTATTTAGGCTGACCTTATAACTGAATATCACTGGTTTAATTCTAGCCCCAATTAGGGGGAAAAAATGATCCCTCAACCACATATTCAACCTCAAAGTCAATATTTTGATTTGGTTCAGAGCCGGTTGTGTTAAACCAGTTAAGGTCAGATTTAGTCTGGAGAGGCTGCAAAATTACAGGATCAAATGACACATGATGTACTGTGAAACTGAATTGCATTAGAGCTTGCATAAACAGAATTAATGTTGCTTAACTTTGCTCCAACATCTGAAGTGGTAAAAGTGAATATGATTGAGAATCTCCATCTGTAGTATAAGCACGGTTGTGTGATGGAGCATTGACTGAGACCTGCCAGGAAGGCTCATGTCTCACAGGAGGTGGTGCTCATGTTCAGGAGGATCTTTTTTCTTTGAGTCATGGCAGAATCAACAGGCCAGCCTTTGGATTAGGGGAGATGGCTGCTGGAAGGAGCAGGACACAGTATCCTTTGTCATGCTCTCACTGCTGGCTGTCTTTTCACTGGAACACAAAAGAGAGACTGACTTGTTGACTGCTGTTGAAGATTTAGTGGTTCTGTTTGTAGAGCTGGGAGTGATGATTGAAGTGCCTCGCACCAGTTCTGACTGAGATGAGTAAATTCTGCTGACCCCAAAAGGCTCCTGAGAAGCTCTATCCAACTGTGATAGTAAGAGTGACTAGAATAGAATTTATCTACTACTGACTTTGGTTAAGAAAAGTATAGAAAGTTACTCATTTTGGTAGTTAGTCCCTAGAACGTTGTTCTTTGCTTCTGCTGATGTAGATACTGAGGCAGTAACCTCTGGGGGAGAGGAGAGGTGGGGTGGTTTGTGGGGTGTTAGATACTCTCATATCCTTTTAGGGTGAGTCACTGGAGTTTCTCGCTAGTTTTGTCAGGCACCTGGTGCTTCAGTTGTTAGTGAATGTATGTAAGCAGCACTCGATCTCTCACTGCTGCTGCTGAAGAAACTCCTCACATCATCTCTGTGTGTGAGGAGACTTGGCTGTGTGATCATCAGGGGAGAAAGCAAGGCTGGGAAATAGGAATAGCTGGAAAGCTAAAGTGTTGGCACTCCCTGCCCCCCAAGTAGTTTTACAATTTATGTAAATAGTTGAATTTTCATTTATATTTGTGTATTGTATCTTCATGAAATGCTGAATGTTAAAAGGTAAAAGTGCTTGGTCCCATTGATTTGATTTATTGTAGAAAAGCCTGGAGTGTTAAAAACTGTTTTCAGAAAGATGCCTTCTCAAACCCATAAATGGGAGGGTGGCCTGCACAGAAATACTGGCTTCATTCATGAAATGTAGAGCTCTTGGTAAACTGACTCAGGAGCCAGGAGACGTATAGTTCTGTGATGACAAACTATAAAGATAAACAAGCCTTTGTGGACTTTGCAGTGAAAAGGAATCATTTATTAGAAAGATGCATGCTTCCTCAAGCCTTTCCATTTTCTTTCTGGCCCTCCAGACTCCATGAACAGAGCAATGCCTGGAGGAGTCTCCTAGAGCTGAAATGGTGGCACAAAGGGCGGGAGACTGGTCTGAGAGGATCTGTGTAACTAGGCAGATACACACCAACTGAGAATGGAATTCTGAGTGCAGGCTGAGTTGGTCATAGCTCAAAAATAAATTTGTGTTTGTCATTGAAATAAACCCATGCAGGTAGCAGATGCTGATGAGTCCACATTCCTCAGGCAGCACTCAAGAGAGTGATCCCTACTCCTACGTGCAGGCAGGAGAAGTCAACTCTAAAGCAAGTACAGGTTGTGGGTCAGACTGTCATTGACTTCTTCCCTTGCCTAACATGATTAGTTTGTATCTAGAAGGGGGATGCTGACAGTGTTTTTTCATTGTTGCTTTTGGAGGACAAGGACAATAGGCTGCAAATTAGAAGTTCAGGGCAAATCAGTTATATTATGTTTAAACATTATTTTGAAATGGAATATAACATGACATAATGTTATAAGGAAACAGTCTTGTCTGCCCAGTCACCTTTCCAGCGTGCTGGCAGGGATGGCACCTTGGAGGAATAGCATACATTATGTTTATGCCCAACTCAATATTCTTTTACAGTATTGTAAGTTTAAAGGTGCTTTTGTTGTAAATGAGAATCAGGGACTGTGGATGTTTTGCTGATGATTTTCTTTGGCATTTTCTCCGTTACTGAATTGCTAAGAATGCAATATCCAGTGCAGTGTTACATATGGCTGACTTGCTACAGATCAGCACTGGGCTTTGTATTTACCAGAGAATTACTTGGATTTATCACACAGGCTTTTGCTGAGAGATTTTGTCCTGTACCTCAGTGACATGAACTTCATATTGCTTATAATTAGTGTAAGAAAACATTAAGGGGAAAATAGCATTTGCCATTGCCTACAGGACCAACAATTTTGTTGGTAGAAGTCTATGATACAGTTGGATTTTTCTGATGATAAATACCAAGCTATATCGAAAGAGTTATGAAGATCTGAAAGGGTAAATGGTGTGTAGGGAGTTACAGCTCCTTCTGCAAGGCCAAAAATGTCTTGTCTTCATACCACCCTTTTAACCAGAAATGCATCTGAGCATGTTGTAACATAAAATAAAGAAACTAGACCAGAATTATGTAAGTTGTAAGTAAAATAATGATACGGTACTCTGAATGCCCTTCCCAAACTGGAAATCTTCATTTACCACAAATTTCTCTCCTGTCCAAAGGATTTTAAATGGGAAGTAGCAATAAGAGATGTAGCTGAAGTGTGGCAAAAGATGCAAGTGTCAACTTTGGCAAGTAAAAGTTTACATCTCATTGAAAATTCTTCTGAATATGATAGCTTAGACCTGCTCTGTTTAAATCACATTGTGGACATATCTATACTGCAGTGTAGTGGAAAATACCCAAACTAATGTTAACCAGTTGCTCATACACCACTAGCAGCCTGGCTGTGGAGACACTTAGCACCAAGTGCCTAATTAGCTAACAGAGAGCTCCATGCTGCTTCAGGCAGAACCCTGTGGGTGCACTATGGATGCATTACCTACATCATTTAATGTTCATTCAGAAAAGTGCAGCATTGCAGGAGTAATGGCAGTTGTAGGCTGTATCTTTTGACAGCCATGTATTTTCTAAGAAAACCCCTCTACTGAATAGGAGTAAACTGTTGAGTATCTGTAGAAGAGGCATTTGCTGGCAGGGAAGGAGCTCTTCATGCTCTTGGACTTGAAAGTATCTCCACCAAAGCCTTCAGTTTTCTTTAGAGATGTATAAAGTAGCCCTTCTGGGCTCATACTTCCAGTTGTTTCTGATAAAGGCGTTGAGTGCCCTCCAGCAAAAGTTTGAGCTGGCAGACAAATCTCATGTTGTTAGCACTTGCTTTACTTTTCAAGAACGATAATTAGGCACTTAGATACTGGGGCGATGATTATTCTGATCAGAATAAAGCAGCACAATGAATTGCCTCAGCAGCATGTTTTGAAGTAGTTTTTCCTCCTACCCTTTGCCTCCTACTCCGAAGTTGTAGGAGCCCCTGTGTATGTTACAGCAGAAGCGTGGTATGCACTGCCTGTGCTGAGGGACTTGTCTTACAGGCAGCCAAAGGGGTTTTCTTTCCCGAGTACAATTCTGTGGCAACACACGAGGACTATAGTGAAAGAAAAAATTCTCCCTTTTATCTGAATTTCAGCTGGAGTCAAAGCAGTGAACGATGCTGAGCAGTCTTGGTTTAGCCTTGTAGAGCACTTAACCATGTGTTCAACAGGCAGATTTGTGTACAGTCCCACTGACATCAGTGGCACTTGTACGTCCATGCTTTGCAGCATCTAAGCCAGTGCATTTCCACCTGACTGGACCAGGCCTCTGGCACACAACTCCTTTTGCTGTTACATAAATATGAGTTAGGAAAACCTACCACAGCAGGTTCCTTTGGAGAGCCAGCTGATGCCTGCATAAGTGAGCTTTTGTCTGCAGTGAGGACCTGCAGTACTGAAAGGGCGAGTGGTGGCACACGCTCAGGTCCTCCTCAGAAGTGATGTGACTACTGCAACTTGCTGAGTGGAGTAGTGACAAGATCTTTGGGTCTTGTCCCTCAGGGGCTTCCTGTGCTGGACATCATATGTGCTTATATTCACATGGAAGGACCTCCCCTTTCCGTAAGGCTCCCTAAGAACTAGCCCTAGCAGGCTACAACTGATTAATTTAAAAGATGATTATCATAATCTGTGACACCGTTCTTGGACTGCAGACATTGCAAGCACTAATGAGAGTAGAACTTGGCCTGTGAACTGTAGCTTACAGGTAATACAGTATTAAACTGAAATGTTATTTATCAGAGAAGCCCTCAGAAGCAGCTTTTGAAATCACAATATTTGGAAGAGCAGCAGCCAGTCAGGACCAGGAATGTGCCTTATGCTGGGTGTGGAGGTGCAGGGCTGCCATGCTGGTCACCCTTCTCTCCTGTGCACTCCACACTGAGCAGAGACACGTTGCAATGACCACATTTCAGTCTGGCGGCCACCCCTCTAGTCTTGTCCTCATTTGTCAGGGGCAAGAGGAGATTGCTCCTCCTGCCCTGTGCACTGTGCTTGGGAGGAACCAATCTGGCAGGTTAAGAGGCACTTTCCCCCTTACAGGCACTCTCTGGAAATGCCCCATTCTGTGCAGCAGAGCCATCTGCAGCGGGTCCATAAGGCAGATACGAGTCATTAGCATCTCCTCAGCCTCCTACGAGCTTGTCGAGGATGCAGTGGGAGTGTGTGGACTTGGCTGTGCAAAGCATGGGGTCGAATGCAGAGGAGTTGCTGATGTAGTGTTAATCCTGTAACTAAGAGCTACAAATTAGAGAATACTCTATAGTTGTTGCACATTTTTCGAGGTTTACAGGTGCACACATGCACATATAAAAACAGGCTGTTTATTTCATTAAGGAAATTCATTGTCGTCTTCAAGTATTGAGCATTTAATACAAAACACTACAAGAGGTTATGAAAAGGAATGCCTAATCCTAGTGGTGTTGAAACATTTCTTACCATCTACTATTTTAAGCACTACAAAGGGTCAAGAGAAGAGCTCAGGATCAGCTGTATGCTTAGAATTTTCTTGTCAGGATGGAGTTGACTGAACACTTTAGCTAAGCAAGGAAGGTGGGGGGGTCAACATGAAAAATTGGAAATGACATATCTGGGCAGCCTTAATGAGATACAGGCAGGCATGGGTCAATTCTCTTGACGATGTATCAAGCTCAGAATCACATGGATCCAAATCCCAGTGTATATTGGTTGTGAGTGTGGAGCTTTAGATCAGGTTTAATTGCAGTTGAGCAACTTTTGGAACATTAAAGAATAAGGCAGCTACCCATGTTATTCTGTAAGCCTGGGATGGGTAAAGCAAAGGAGTATGTGCATCATAGTAGTGTTTTCATTTATATACAATATGAATGTTTATGTGTACACACACACATAGCCAAGGTTATGTATCTGTAAGAGTTATTCTGTAGCATCATTTTATTAGATCAGTTCTTCCCTTTCACAAACATGTTTTTCTATAGGACACGGTACAACAATAACATGTCAAAATAACTGAGAGCATAAAAAATGCAGAGATTCATATAAATTAACAGAAGAAGAAGACATAATGCTTCAGCAAATTTACTCACACCTCTTTTCACACTTTGAAGGAAATCACTCAAGGATAGTGAGAACAGAAATATGAACTCTTGGAGGCTGCAGTTGTAGCTAATACCCACAAAACCCTCACCTTTCAGCACCTAGTAAAATGTTACAGGCTACTGTGGTTTTTGTCATTGGTGGGTTTTATAGACTATTTTATTGATGTGTAAACCTTTTGCAATTAATAAGCAATTCACCTGTTAAGGAGGTTGAACAACACTGTGGATAGTTGACTCATTTTGTAGAGAAATACGTTGTCAGGCATTAGGTACAGGACCTAGAGAGATTCCTTTGGAGATGTCTACAAATCAGTACTTGCAACAGTGAAACTCAGCCCATTATTGATGGAGATTAAAACCCAAACAAACTCTATCAGGGATTGAAAGGTGCATCTGCTATTTGAAAGGCACAGTTTAGTGCTCCATAAATTCAAACAGCATCAGTCATGCAATCTTCGGAATCAATATTTGAATAAGCAATTGTCACATCTGCCACTGCTGCACAGAGTAATTGAGTCATTAGTTTGAAGGGGTTCCACTGGCAACGTAGGGTCAGTGTGCATTGATATGTTTTTTCTAATCAATAACGTGGGCAATAATCAATCTTCTTGGCTGATAAGCACATCTGCAAGTTAAAATCAGATTATTTACTATTAGTTTTAGTAGATATGATATCACCTTCTATGGAAAGTAGGTTCAAAGAAGGATAATGATAAAAGCATTAGAAGGAGAGACAGGTTCAGATGACATATTTGTTATTTCTTTTGCTAAGGATAAATTTTGCAGAGCACTAGCAGATCTTCCCCGACAGACTATAAGCAATAAAACAATTACTAGAAAGTGTGGCTCTTGTGTAATTCAAAAAGAAAATAACAGCAGATGAAAAAAGCAGCAGGAAACCCCATGTGGGGAAAACTGCCTTGTGGTGTTGGTACACTGAAGTGTTTCCTTCATGCTCTTGTGGACATATGTTTAATTTGGGAACAGTCTTCCCCAAAATGGCTAAACCCCCTCTGCAGTCCATCTGTGTGCAGCCCCCGAGCAGCTCTGCCCAGGGACAGGACAGCCAGGCTCTGTGGTGGGCTTCAGCAGGTCTCCTGGGGTGCAGAGCCCAGTGAGCCTTCCCAACTGGGCAGCGGCTTGTGAGGCTCTTGGTGGTTTGCCCCACCCAGCAGTCAGATGTGGAAATACCTCCAGTTGTTCTTGGCAGTTGGATGTGTCCCTTGGCCGAAGCAGTAAGTCTCTGTTTTGCTTCTGATTCCTCCCCCAGCTCTCCTGCCTGGGCTCCATTGCTGGTTTTGATCCCTGTTGCAAACCCTGCCTGTCGTCCACACGCCCTGGCTTCCTGACACTTCTCTTGGCTTCTCATCCTGCTTTCTACTTACCCTTCGGCTCAGTAGGTTTGGGTTTCTTGGCCCAGAGTATGATTGTGCCTTCCTGTTTAAACCCTTGGCTGAGCCAGACTCTTTTTTTGTCTCCTCTGGTTTTGGGCAGAGATGGGTCTCCCTGTGTATCCATGCCTGCTTCTAAACCCAGCTCTAGCCTGGCTCTGACCCGCAGGGCCTGACTGCTCGTGTCCTGCCAGTCTTCAGTAACATCAGTGTGGGGACATCAGGAAAGGATGTCTCCCTCTAAAGATCATTTTGAGTTTGTTGTGAAAGTTGAGCATATAATGTGGCACATCTGCACAGATGTGGTTGTGTCTGTGCTGTTGGCTTAAATAGTCCCCATGTATAAAACATGGCTTATGTGTTCCTAGCACTGCCAGTACTGCTGCAGTCACTGCTTACAAATGCACATCTCTTGTTAATAGGGGTCAGGTGTAGTTTAAAGTCAGTCAGTAGCACTTCAGGGAAAATATTTCCATGTATCTTTTGAACTGAGAAATGATTTTTCATATTGCTTTGTAATCTAAGACTTAATATAATGCCTTATAACAATATAATATCCTATAACTCCTCCACTGTTGCATGCATATACCCACATTTTCAGTAGATCATATAATACCACGGGCAAGAAAAGCACCCAGAAAGCAAGGAATCAGTCGGTCTCAAACAGCATCACTCTGACATCCTGCAATGAGCTTCTGAGCAGAGGATTTGTCACCCAGCAGAGGGAATGTCTCCTGCCATAACCATAAACCTGCATCACTATTTCAAGTGAGACACAAGTGACACGTAGGAGTTGTGCTGGTGTTGCCCACAGATGGCTGCTTGTGTCCTTCTCCCCGAGCACAACTGGAAGTGGAGAAGGAGCTGGCTCTCGGGAAGGCCCTTCCAGTGTGGTGGCAGCGCAGGTCGTCCTCAGCTGCTGCCAGGTAACAAAGACCTCTCAGGAGGGTGCTCTGGCACCCACATGCACTCAGTGAAGCCTGCTTGGCTGCATCCCTTGTGCTAGAAAACTCTCCCATTGAGTTGAGGAGCTGAGTTTGTTATAGACCTTAAGATGATGTCTGTGGAAATGAGTGGTTTTGCTGCTGGAGGCCTCAATCTTGATCCTTATAGGTCTTTTCCATCTTAATATATTCAATGATTCTATGATCTCTGGCATTGACCAAGGTGGCAACTGTAGTAGGGGACAAACTGTAGCAAACAGGGCTGTATTCAGTGCATCATGGGGCAAGAGGGCAGCAGCAATCAGAAGAGGTGATCATATATGAAAACAGCTCATGACTGTGTCCGAAATGAATCATCCATAAGCTGAGGGTTTGATGTGACCAGGCATAAGCTAGAGGAAAAGCATGTTCCCTATAGACACAAATTAAGCTATTTTACTCTGGCTCTGTGTCGTTGTTGTTGGTTTTATTTGAGGAAGAGACTGTTCTGACTCAGACTTTAATTTGTGAGTGTTTCCAGTATTCCCCTGGTGAACACATATAGCACATATAGAGAGATTCTCACTACAAAGCAGAATACCAATATGTAACCCAAATCCTTGTGCTTAGGCTTTACATCTCATTTTCAGATGTTCGCTTTCCTAAGATGGATTTTTTTTTAATGGAATAACTTCATAGTTCAGCTGAATAATTCTGGCATTAACTATATTTAAAGAACTTCACATGTATGCTGAGTGCGGTGGCTCTGGGGAATGGCATTTGGGTTGGGTTGAAGTCTAGTAATACAAAACAATAACTTAGAGCTAAAAAATCCTGGAAGCAAAGGAAAATGTAGTACTTTGAAATTTAATTGTATTACATAAAAATAAAATGCCAGTGCTAAGTTACATTCATGAATTACATGTGCTGGATTTGCCAGTATGAACTAGAATTGCACTGCCAACTTCAGAGGTGGATAAAGATGCAATTTACAGCTCTGGTGGATTGACTGCAGTGCTTTAAAGAACTGTCATTGCAGTTGTCCCACCCACCCCTCTTCAGGTACCCACATATCATCGGCGGTGGTTGAAAGTAACACCCTGGGCAATAAACTGCGGCATTTCAAGCATAACTACATCCCATTTGGCTGACATTAACCTCTGGCAGGAGGATGAGGTACAGACCTAGGAACACTAATGTTTTAAACTGCCACTCTCAGATCTACTAGAGCTTGACTCGCAAAGCTCTTTCATCTTCTTCTGACCTCAGGAAAGCATCGAGGCTCGTGCAGGGTGCGGACTTGAGCATATAGATGCTTTGGCCTTTGCAGATCAGGCTCAGAATGGATAGATACAGTAGATGTGTCAAGAGACAAGAATTTTGTGGATGAAACGTGCAGCAGGCTTCAGATATTGGTGGACCATTTTTGACTAACTGCAGTAGTTTTTATATCTAATAATGTGAATATGTATTTTTATTCACTGTAAAATGCTCCAGAAAGGAAACAGAGAGTTTAGTGCAAAGCCAGCTGTATATATTTGAAAGTGAGGTCATAATTACCCATACTTATTCATACCATAAAAAGTAGTTAATACTTTATCAAGGCAAATATTTGAACTTATCAGTCTATTGAAATACTTCTTTTATCAGCATAAACTGGGTGGAAAAATATCTTACTAAGAAAAAAGAAATATTCTTTCCAGGGATTGATGATCCTATGAATTGTCATGCTCAGGGTAACACTCTGTGAGCAGATAAGCAACCTTGGAAAACTCAAAGTTAAGAATAAATTAAAAAAAAAATAGATGGTTTCATGTGAAAACCATTTTTGCGTGATATTAGAATTAGGCCAGATTCTTCTATCTTTGGCTTTACAGTACTACCAGCTTTCACACTTTTATCATGAATGATGAAATACTGATGTTTGTAGAAGCTCATCCTTTAAATAAAACCCTTATCTTTTACTTCAGAAAACAGATTTATGGCTGGATAAAAAAGCTTTAAATATGACCAGTGGTTATACAAAACCAATGTAGAACAACACAGCAAAACTAGCCCAGTCATACATCTTTTTGTTAACTCACTAATTCTTACCAGAATCTCATTATTGGGCGAACAAGACCAAGATACAATCACTCATTGTTATGTCCAGGTTCTGTGATCCAACCAGATTTAATAGCTGGAGCAGCTGAGCCTGGTAGTGAGTTGGGAAACTAAATGTAGGCTGTGATTTGTAGTCAAGGTGAAGGAGGGGAAAGTGGAGATGAAAACACACACAGCAACCAAAGCAGGGGAGCACAGGATCAAAGTCCACCTGAAGACAAGGAAATGGAAATGTCCGTGACATACCCAAGCAGTGTGAATGACAAGAGCAAAAATGAGGGGCAAAGCCAAAGAGAGACACCCCCAAAATTTCTAAGTTCTCATGATTTTGACAGGCTTGGTTTGTGACTCTTACAGTACATGGCAATGCTGTACTTAGGTGACTAGTTACCTTGTCCTCCAGGTGAATATATACCTGTAAATTGTCATTTGGGAGAACATTAAGCATTGCACAATAGATTATTGCAGAATAGATAAATAGTTCCCTATACAGAAACTGTTCTCTCAGAATAATGTCACTTTTATGTATTTACCTTGGACTGCTTTTGACACAGCCAAACTTTTCTTGTGCCTAACCATTTTTGTCATTGCTTGTTTTCTGTATGGTATAACACGCCTGGAAGATTGGTGTTTATCTTCTGATTGTCCATGGTCAGTTTTAAATGTGAATGGCACGTGCACAGCCATTTGTCCCTGCCTGTGGCAGCAGACTGTCAAGAAGGATTATAAACTATTGCACTGTCTTGCGTGGTAAAAGCTATTCTACTATCCAGGTGAAATTATTTGATTAGTTCAGGAGACTAATAGTTCATAAATAATTGGGATCTAAACTCAACCCTTCAATTGGATAAGGTTCAACATCATGAGAGATTGTATATGCTTCAGTTTTGTTGCTGAGGGCTTGAAAATATACTGTGTAGATATCAAGGAGCTGCCAAGCAAGATTTCTAACAGGCTGAGTGCATTGAGAAAAGAGTTAGTTAAAGTCTAAGCATGAGTGATAGTGTTTGCATAGTAAAGCAGTGATTATAGCACTGCTGGACTGTAAGGTTATGACTAATGTTATACTGAGCTAGTAATGCTTATGAAGCTTGAAAAAATGTACCACACAAATTATTTTTCTCTCCTGAAAATGACATTTGAAATCTACCCAGAGAAACTGAATTGGTTCCCACATGAAGCCCTGTGGGGAAAAAATACATGCCAAAAGCAGACTGGAGGGAAGCAGAGCTGTTCACAGGCATATTGCTACTGCTCAGCTTGGCTTTGGGCACACACTGAAGTTGTGTGGACAGTCAGCTGCTGATGGTCCTACTTGTTGGGTCTGCAGGGCATCCACTTGGCATTTCTGATCTGAACTGCATGGGGACGTTTCTTGTCGTTCCTACCTCAACCCTCAAGCATGGGTGTGCTTTTAAGTGGTGGCTGTTTGCTCTACAACCAATGTGCCTTAGCTAAAAAATTCTCAATAATTTACAAGAGTATCTCCTAATGAAGATGAGTGAAATTTGGGGTCCTTATTCATTTGGAAAGGTGGGAAGAACATTTCCCATGGGCTGGCTGTGTTATTGTGCTATCTGCAAGCTAAGGCAGGGGCTGGGCAGTGTGTGCTGGGCTCATGACTTTCTGAATGGTCTTAGCACAGACACCTGGCCAGGGAAAGGGAAATTTTTAGAAAAAATATGAGTAGTTTATAATCTAGGTAGTCATTTTCAGGTGAAAATGATGGGTTGAAGATGCCTTCCCCATGAGCCTTCTGTGGAGGAATGGATTTTTTCCTGTCTCTCTGTTCTATTTATAGATTGTGATTGCTACCAGTAGCAAAAAGTAAATTTTTAAAAAAGAATTTAAAGAAATTATTTTAAAGAATTTAAAGAATTTCTTTTAAAGAATTAAAGAATGATGCCTCAACAGCATTATGTTTGCCTTGCTTTCTTCTTCAACAAATTTGAGATGATCAGGTGAGAGATAAACTGAAAATACAAAATAAAGGATCATTTATTGTCAGTCAATATTTTGGCATCTTTTTGTTAGCTGTGTAGTTTTGTAAAAAAGCGATTGCTTGCTTTATATTTCTTTCTCCATCTATCCTGATTTTCAAGTGCTGTTTAGGTACCTGGGGTATTTAGTGAGCACCTGCAATATAAATACTCTTGTTATTGGGTAGGTATTGAGGAAGACGAGTCCTTTATGAAGGACTCTGCTGACTGAAAGGGTCAGGCTGCAAACCCTCCCCAGAATCCTAAACTTTACTTAGACTGGAGATTTGGAGTGTGTTGGTAATTAAAATGAAGAGATTCCCCTTGGAAGTGGAGGTTGTTTCCCTGCCTGGTTCAGTTCTCTTGTGGATTCTCTTTCTCTTGTGGTTTTTTTGAGTCACTGATGTAACTTTAATTTAGGAAGACAGGTCTAGGCATATTGCCTGAAGACTCCGAGACCATGGGGGGAGTAGGTATGATGTAGTCTTACTGATTTCAGATGTATTTCTTTAATAAATGTTTGAGTTATAGCAGTTCCCTGGGATCTAATCAAGAAGAAGCTCCTGGTGCATTTTTCCTGAATGGCATGCAGAACTATGAGATGGGAGGTAGGCTGTGTCCCAGAGATGTGTGTAATCCAGGCATCATTAGCAAGACTAGAGAAAATGCTGTATGCAAAGCATTTATGGAACTGAATTACTAACTATATGTGGGCCTTTATAAAGAAATCACTCAGGTGATGGTGTTAAAGTTTTGAAGTGCCTGGTGTATTAAGGCCTTTCTTGTTTCCTCAGAGGTGCTGATTTCTTGACTTCAGATGGTTAGTGTGTAAGCACTGACTTTGAGCCTTATAATCAGCAAAGAGAGGACAGATACCTTTTGCTTCTTGAATTTTTGTTTTGAAATAAAAGTATATTTTAAGTCCAGAATACCTCTTCAGGACATCACAATATCTGAGAGTCACAATATCACAGACAGCTTGAGTTGGGTACAGATGTTCTTGGCATGCTGCTAATCTTGGAGGCTTCGTTTTATCATGGGGCTGCAGAGTCAGTGCAGAAACTCCCCAACCATCTGTATCAGAAAATTCACTTCAGATAGAGTTGTGAGTGCTCAGTAGGGGTCCAGTTTTAGATAGCCTTAAAACTTGACCTTTAAAAGGTGCTATTTCAAACACCTTCAGTAATTGTGCCTCTGGAAAGCTTCACTCCTGCATCTGTGCAGTCCTGCAGTCTGTGATCATCTGGTGTATTTTGGTGGGATTTGAACTTTATTGCCATTTGTTTGTGGGGGTTTTTGGTTGTCCAATATCTGCATTTTCTTGGTGAATGCCTGCAACAGCGAACTGCTCTTCCTTACCTCAGAGTGTTTTGCCATATGCTCACAACCTGGTTACCTGCCTTTGAGTAATAATTGCTCTTTAACCATTCTGAAAGCAGAGATGCTATCAAGACAGAATCATTACTGAGGATTCACACAAGCACATGCTTTTTTCCCCTCTGCACTTGATTTATCTTTGTATTGTTCTCGTATAATTTGAAAAATCTCTTTGGGATTGATTGTAATTTTTTTCTTACAATTTCTTCAACTCTTAATTAAAAATGCTAGATGGTGATAGTAAATAAAAAGGAAAATCAATATCAAGATGAACTATTTTAAGCTCATTAGTACACATTCAATTAGGTATTTTGTATTATGGGTAAAGAATAAAAATATTTATTCAGAGCAAAGTTACCTCAATTAATGGAAGCTTTAATTTTTAGTTTTTAAAGTCTCAGGAGAAATACACACCATTTTGACTTTTATTTCCCTTCATGCTAAATATATGTAATCCAATCTCTCCTGGAGTTAGAGCAGTTCATTTCTACTGCTCGTTCTTCACTCCCAGATAAAGCAGCACACAATAGAGCCTTTCCTCCACAGTATATTTAGTGTGCCAAAAATAATGTCTACTTGCAAACACAAGTGTCTTTAGAAGGATTATTTCTGAAGAAAAAATGGAATACTGGTGCCTATTAAAACACGTTTATGGGAATGCAACCAGTGCAAAAAGACTTAATTTTGTTTCAAAGTTCTGGCCTGGAGCTTCACTTCTATCTGTTTTGCTCCTAGATTGTACATGTGGAAACAGAGGAATGCAACGAGGATTTACCTCCACTCTGAGTTTCTCCTCAGCCAGGGATAAAGGTAAGACCATCATCACACGCCAGAGCCTTTGTGTGGCATGGGAAGGCCAAAGGAGGAGATAAAGGGTGTTAAATATCCCATTTCTGGTGCCTGGAGCGTCGAGTGGGATTTGGGATATGGATTTAAGGCTGTATTAGAGGGAGGGGAGCAGCTGCAGAGACAAAGCTGGTGCGTGCAGCATGGCTGAGACCTCCCTTGGGAGAAGCTGTCTTCCTCTTACCTACAGCCTTCCCTTGGTGAGATCTCTTCTTCTGCCTCCTGTGGGAGAAAAAGAGACATCTGTGGAGGACTCAAAGGGAATGGTGAAACCCAGAATGGCAAAAATAATCTTCCCCGTATGTTGTCCTTGAAACCTTATCTTAACAAACAAACCCTATGCTGAATATCAGGAGAAATGCAAGTTAGGTAATGCTTTGGAACTCTGTTTTGGAGCTCTCTGTGGGTATCACAGCAGGATCAGATGCTGTGACTCCATGTTATAACATACTGCCAGTGTCCAGAGAGGTATTTTTGCCCAGAGCCAAGCTGCCAAGAAGTCTGAAGGAGAATACCCTTCCAAATGGTGCAGAGTTTCATCATTAATTCATACAAGTTTGCACAGAAAATGAACACTGACCCTGCTCTGAGAGATTTGCATCAATAATTTTTTGACAAGAATCAACTACCTGAGACACAAACAAAAAATACACAAATGATTGTTTGCAAAAGGTGTCAGACAAACATAGCTTAAAATTAGCTTTTCAGGAACAGATGGCAACAATAGGAAAAGTTGTTGCTCCCCTACACATCAAAGTAGAATATTCTAAATACTGTAAGTAAGCAGGAGGCTCTATTCCACTCAACAAACAGAGAATGAATAACTTGATATCTAGAGGACTGGACAAGTATCTCAGAAGTGGCTTCTAATCATCCATAAATGCTTTATAATAACCTGCATAATGCAAGGACTATCAGTATGGCCCTTAATAGCTGCACTCCAAAGCAGGCACATGTTCTGCTGCACGATGCCAGAGCCCATCTGTGTGCTGCTCACTGATAGTAAAGATGAATGTCAATGAGTTACCTCTGCACAATCTGATCTGGGCAGGACTTCAGCCGGCAACTGCCTGCAAAGAATGATCTGCTTGGACTGGGCTGGTCTGTAGGACTGGAGCCTGTTTTACCATGCAAATAATGACTATAACTCAATAGAAGTATTACTGTATAAGAGATCGCTTTGAACCCAAGCTATGGCATTTTAGAAAGGCCAAATTTGAATAGCATGCATAATCAGTTTGGACGATTAATTAGTTAATACTGATATAAAGGAAGAATACAATAGACCTGTTCTCCATTGATATCAAGACCCTTTTATATCAGTTGTTTGGAAGGGAGTGACTGTTCAAAGTTGTTAAAAACCACTCCAAACGTGTCTCTGTGTCTTCATACAGCTGCTATTCGGCAGCAAGTTAAGCAAATGTTGTAAAAATATCCAAGAAGACCCATTCAGGTTTGAAAATTAATGTTATGAGCCATGTTTATAGCTCTTTTGTGTCCCTTTTCCATGAGTACAATGGAAGTGTACCATCACCATGCCCATGGAAAGTGCTTCCACACTCAGGTGCTTGAGGGGATGGAGTTGTTTGTATGCTCAAAAACTGATGGGGAAGGAGCGCTGCTGGTGTGCTCAGGTATGCGCACAGGTTTCTGTCTCCTTGCAACTTTGGTTGGGTGAACTTTAAGGGTATGCGTTCAAAAATCAGTTGGAAATTTTGTCTATAAATTTGCTTTCTGTAAATAAAGTTTTTGCAATGGAGCTGACTCTAAAGCTGAGCCAAGTGTATTAGCTCTCCAGAGCAGCCTGGTATAATAACGTGTTAGTCAATTGTTGTGATATTCATCGTTAATGAGAGACTTAAAAAGTTTAAGGAGTTTCTAAATAACACTTAGATTTATCAGTCTTTGGTTATTTCCAATTCTGAAAATAAATTGCATAGAGTGAGATAAATGCTGATTTATTTTTGGAATTATAATGTGTTACAATTCAAGATCAGATTAGGGTCAATTTACACTAAGTCTGCTTTGAAACTATTATATAACTGAGCCAGAGTAGGTCACTATGTCCTGCTCCGCATACAAAAAGCTCCCAGACTCAGTGTCTATAAATAAAGATCAAGCTAAACCAGACAACCAGCTTGAGTCTAATATTGGGAAGATCATTTTGTACTACCTTCTGCAAATAATTACGCTGGGGTCCAGGCGAGGAGGAGCAGCTATCATCTGCTGTGTGCCACGCACACAGAGTGAAAAGATTAGCTTTTAGCATTAATGTCAGCATTAATAAATAACCATTCTTAGCTCTTAGTAAACTCCAGGACTAAAATATGAGCCAGAGGAGTGGGCGATGTTTGGTTTTTATTTACCTACCGTATTTTGTGTTGCAGTGTAAGAAGACAAAATAGCCTGGCACAGTTCGTTTGTGAGATGCTGTTGCCCTAGTTACCGGCCTCATATCAGGGTTAGGGTTGACAGTGTGGGTTCATTCCTTAATCTCACCTCAGGTTGCTCACAAGGGAAAAGGCTTTAATGTTAACTGAGCCTGTCTTTGGCTTGGGGAGTTAGGCCTTTAACAATGCACTGGGGAATATTCCTTCTTTGCGGCTGTCATAGCTTGTCTGGGGAATGGGAAAGGGAATCGCGTGGTGGGGGAGGGTGAACCTTATTAAATTATGGAGGAGGGGATTATTGGTGGGAGCAGGGCTGTGGGCTCAGGCAGCCGGCGGAGGAACCTTTTGTGTTCCAGCCTGGCAGAGGACAGGTTTTTGTTACAATCCCCTTTACACAGCTCGGATTGGATTGCTTGGTGGCGTGCGCCGTATGGCCGAGAAGGGTTTCACTGCAGCTGAGTAACAGAAGAAGGTGCAGAGGTTGGCTGTGAGATGGCAAGGGTATGCAAATACACCCTTTCTCCCTTAGAGTGCTGAGGAAAAGGATGAATTATGGAGCTGGTCCTACTCCCAGCTCTGCCAGTCAGGAATGGTTCAGGATAAAATTGTCATCCTGGGTAGGCACCTGCTCTGCTGGAATTAGCTCTGTGACTCTGGAATTAAGTCTCTCTTAACTCTCGAATTAACTCCTTTTTCTGGGTAAAGTTCCCTGCAAGACACAAAAATGCTTTTCATGTGCCATCCAAAATCTTTGAT
This sequence comes from Brachypteracias leptosomus, assembly GCA_013401335.1. Lineage (NCBI taxonomy): Eukaryota > Metazoa > Chordata > Aves > Coraciiformes > Brachypteraciidae > Brachypteracias > Brachypteracias leptosomus. Next base: position 645,166 of record VYZX01015750.1, read on the forward strand.
AATCCAAGACATCAAAATGTGTTGATGGGACTGAGCATCTGGTCCTGATCTGCAGTGAGGTGCCTCTCTCTCCACACACGTCACCTAGAGGTCTGACCAGGGTGACTTTCTCAGGGGACATGTATCATGATCAACTTCATCTCAAAATACACTGATAAATGTTGCTTTCTTTAAAGCTTGGCAAGGGGCATCGGGCATCCTAGTGACAGCCCCATCTCGTACATTAGCCCAGTGAAGGAACCACAGCCAGGCTGTTGGAGCTTCCTCCTTTACCTGTGGAAGTCTGGATTTGCATCTCACTTTCCCTAGGTATTACAGCTTTTAAGCTATACCATGTTGGAGGGGATGGTATAGAGAAAGGAAAAGCTAGGCTAAATTTTAGGGACAAATGGTCTTACCAGGGCAAGGCATTGGAACAGTTAGAGATGGTTATTGCCCCGCTGGGCTGGCCTGCCCTGTTCTTTCCCCTGGCATAAGAGATCCTTTGTATCCTCATCGGTGAAGTCATTAGTGCTCAGGGAACAATAACCTCAATCTGTAGCTAAACATATGGGAGATACAGGCCTTCAGGAGGGGCGTGTATGGCTGGAAGGATCCACGGTCATTTCCTCAGCTCATGGAAGTGCCTTATTAATTTCTTCTTGAGACATTAATTTTCCCAACCCACTGTTGCTTGTCTTGAGTCATCCATTACAGAGGGGACAATCTGGGTTATTTGCGTGTTATCATGACAGATATTTCATACTTTTTACTGTTCTGTAAAGATAGTGCCATGAACAAATCACTTGAAGATAAGACCCTCTGTGCTTGATAACAGTTAGCCGGAGACATATAAATCATCAGTACAGTTGCTTTTTATGGTATCTTTTCTATATGCTGGTTTTGGCTGGAGTTGAAGCTGTTTGCAGGGAACAGGTTGCAGGCTGGGGCTGCTCTGGTCTTTGTGCTCTGTGTTTGCTTTCCTTCATCTCTCTTCCTTAACAGACTCTTTGAGTTTACACACCAAGATAAGGTTTCCTCTAACTGCCAGTCAGGCAAACTTAACCCGGAATCTGATAATTAACTTGTGTTCTGCTTCATACATCAGCAACCACAATCAATACTGGGGTGAGAACTGGAGTTGTTGCCGACTGCTTTTGCAAATGATGCTCGAGGCCAAACTGGAGCAGAGTGGCTGTCACAGCTGTGTTGGCTCCAGCTGCCCAGGCCTCCCTTCAGCAGGGAGCTGTAGATCAGGGAGCTGATGTGCAGGGGATAGAAATCATCATAGCTCTACTGAGTTCAATAGAGGATCTTTCTCTTTCTTATCCATATGTTGGTACGAGAGTTTGCACCCTTTCCCTTCTGTCTCTGTTCTTTCTCTGCAGGAGACCAAAAGCATGAGGTCCCTTCTGTGCTGGAGCAGGCACAGAATGAAAAACTTTTGGATGGTGCCACTTGTACATGCAAACTACAATAGCTACATATTTGATGTGCCATGTAGTTAATTAGCTGTGTGCATTCACAGCGACTGGGCACACAACAGCACACACATTTCTTAAGAGAGATTCTGAAAATCAATACTTTGCCTGGCAAGGAGAGAGAAGTAGCAGGGCCCAGGTTGGAGGAGCTGCAGGAGCTGAGCGGCCACAGTGGACATGGAGATGAGAGTTGGTGTTTAGGAGCAGGTGGGATGCATTTGGCCCAGTCTGATTTACTTTGCATACCCCTAAACGTATTTTCCAGGCTTTTCATATTGAGATGATTTATGATTGTTGCAGATGGTGTCTAGGCCAATCCCTGATGAGAACTCTCTTAAGCTCCTGGCAAATCTGAATCTGCAGCCACGTGTAACATCAGGAGTGTTGAGGCATCTCCCTAACATGCTACAGAAATACAAGTGACAGTGACTGTGGATGGACAGAACTGAATCAATGTAAACACGTAACATTTTAATAATAGCAAAGAATGAAATGTTTCCTATTTTAATTATTAAAAGGAAACATAATTACTGGCTGATATTATCTTACCTCTGAACAGTTTTCTTACCTAAGTGGTGTTAATAGACCGTCAGATAATGGGGTAAACAACAGAAAGGGGATGCTGCAGAGCCAGGGGTTGCCCTAATGTAGCACGTTAAATGAGGCATGTGGTAACAGCAGTAGCACCTCTCCAAGACCACTGTAAAACTTGGCCACTGAGTAACCCTAACAATGGGAGAATATCTCTATATTTTGACTCAGTACAAATTGTTATTAGGACAACGTGCTGTTCTCTGCAGAGAAAATCTGTGGTTTTCCTCCAAAAGTAGGTGATCACAACCCACCAATTGTAAATATTCTCCCTGGACACTCTTAAACAGCAAGAAACAAACGGATGAAATTCTTCCCACTTCAAGCTTTAATGAATGTCTGAGCAATATTGAGCCACTAATTGACTCATACTGTAGGTCAATGAAGAAGTGAAGTCTGCAGTTAATGTCTGCTTAACTGCGCCTCTCTGGAAGCCTGCATCAGGCCAGGAGGCTCGGTGGAGGCTGTGGTATTGCTGAGCAGCCAGCAAAAAATCAACAGTTTCATACATTTTAATATGACTACATTGCTGTGGACACACAAACAACATCTGGCAAATGGTGCACAAACAGTTACATGGATGACAGCCCACTTAGTATTCTGTACCTAATAAAACATTGAAGAAATATCTCTACAGATCAATATTTTTTCTGGTGGGACTCATTCTAAGTGTAATCTAAGGTCCTGTTAATGATGGTTTGGATCTTCTGTTAGAAAAGGTGTTAATTCCTTGATGTACGGGGGATGTTTCTTTCAACCGTAACAACACTGGAAATAACTGTGGCTTATTCCAAGAAGCTTACTGCTGTATTTAGTAGAAGACATCAGCTACGCTAGTTATCTGGGTGATGTGCTGATCCCACTCAAATAAGTGGTGTATATTTGATGCAGTAGTCTACATTCAGAGCCTTGTGAAGATTATTTGGCCTCCGTTTTTACCTTGGAAATCTATTTCTTTGCCTATTTGCCTTTCCACTGTCCTTTTGCTTTTTAGGCTCCTGTGTCCACCTTCCTTTTCATCTTTTCTGAGCAGGAGAAATAGAGGACATTAGCAAATTGCTTTTATGTGATGCTTGTTCAGTCCTGTACTTACCTATGGCTCAGATTATGCCTCTGAGACCTTGGCATAAGGGAGTGATGAGAACCTTTCATCCTAGCACTGCACTGAGGACAGGCTTCACACCAAACTAGAGCAGAATGGGTGCTTTGCATTCAAATACACGTGAAAGATTTATCACAGTTTTAATTGTAGTAATTCTGAGAAATGTCTAAGGAATTCTGCTTTCTTAACAATCAGCAAGGCCCAGAAGGTCTCAATCAGAAACATTCTACTACTTGTGCTGTAGTAAATCCAGAGTAATTCCAGTGGCTTCAGTGGTGGAAGATGAGTTTATACTGGAGCATCTACTATCAGATTCTGGCTCATCAGATACTTAAAACTCCTGCAGTATTTGGATGTTGTCTACATAAACAGAGTCTTTGAAAGATCCACATCTGAACACACTCAAGGAGGAAACACATAGCTCATGCTGATGGGGACATTACTAGTCAGTGCTGAAGGTCCATGGTACTAACTCTTACTAATTCAGGTCTATGTTCACATGAGAATGCCTGATGATTTTATGAGCATGGTAATTGTATACACAAGCAAATTAATAGATGTATGGTTTTGACCAAATATCAAGTTGTGAATGCCCAGCATATAATTTCTAAATGTTTACAACTAGCAGCTCCCAAATAACTACAGATCAAGAACTATCTGGAGGAGGTATTTGGCAAATGACTTTTAATAATGAATACAGCTCAGATGATCATGATCTACTTGCAGGCGATGCTTGCAGACAAATGTAACTGTTATGAATTATTCAGCCAATTCTATTCAGAATGATATATTTTTTCTTTTAGAACTATAATTAATGATCCATAAGAGTAAGTATGAGACATACTAACAACAGTGTATTCTGTGCTACGTCTTCTGAAAGATTAAATTGAAATGCAGACAGTTTGGAAACCACAGACCTTGTTTTAGAATTGTCTGCTCTGTTTACTGACAGTGACTTTTGCTGCTTGTTTACTGCAATTTACTTAGTTACAGCATAAGTTACACATGATTATCTTCTCAATACCATGCTAAGCTGACATCTGTCAAGTTTAAAAGTCATAATAGGTGCTGTTAGTCACTGAGATGATCCGAAAGCATAATGATTGGTATGACAACAAAACTGCATAGTTTGTTTTAAAGGCATAATAATTTCTAAAGAGAATTTTGGGTGGTCTTACCTGCTCAGAAGTGAGATGATTTTGGTGCCTTAAAGGCTAGCAGAAGCTGGTGAGAAATGTACAGCTGGTGTTTGTGGAAACAGGTATCAGAATAATATCAATTAGCTAAGCAAAATAGATTGTGTGCGTCCTTGTTCATTTGCTGCAACAGAGCGGTAAGTTTAAACTCTCTGCTATTTCTGTCAGAAACTTCATTTCTCGTGAGTTTATAAAGCAGTTGTTCCAAACCCATATCAGACTGAAATTGCTGTCCAGGGAGAGCTCCACTTGGGCTCATCCAGTGATCTGTTGGTTAAAGATCTCGTTGCTTCAAGGAGCAAACTTGAGTGGCATCGCAGCGTAAGGGGAGATCCCCGCCATGCAGCCACACTGCCCAGCAGGGAGACCTCAAAGGAGGCTCGCTTGGGCTGTCATATTTATGGGATGAAGTGCTTGGCTTGTGGTCAAATTGCATACAGTGGGAGAGGTATGCATGAGGCTCCTTCTACCCACAGCTTTCTTTGTTCCATGATAAATGAGTCTTGGAGGATCCACCTACTGTTCATGCATTAATCTTATGGTTGGTGTTCCAGGCTCATACACATCGGTGCTCACTGGGTCACTCTGCTCCTCTGGAGGTTTCCTAGAGGAGTTCTTGGCCTGGTTACAACTCAGGCCTTTACCTCCTTGGGAGCCTGTACCAAACTAGTGTGAGTTTGGTTAAGGGGGGTCGAGTGCATCCCTCACAGAAGGAGGAGGTCACAGCAGTCACGTTTGAAGCATGGTGTCTTTCCACAGTCTTTGAAAGTCTGGTCAGCCACCCTCATCGTGCCTGGCTTTGCATAATGCACGTCCTGTATACAAACTCTGTAATCACATGGATGATTGCTCTTCCAGGGTACCTTCACTTTGCTGTGAATCTGCAGATTCAGAAGGCTGTGCAGCTTTTGGGGAGATAACCTGTTATTTATTTGAAAGGTAAAATATTGGTCTGCTGGAAGGAAGCAGGAGAGAAACAGACCCCACCAGTCACTCAGAGGGACTGAACCACATTTTCTCCATGAAGATCAGTAGCATGGCACAGAGGATGTTGCCTTGTTGGCCATGTCTGCTCTGGTTCTGATCTGCATTTACAGAGCCCAGGGTCTGAGTGTGTGTCTCAGAGGTAGCCAGGATGACAGGCAAGCGAGTGCTGGAAAAAGTCCTGCCCAGACACCTACGTGTTGGCAGAGCTGGGAATGTCCTTCATGGAGCAGAAAGGGGTGTTTGCTTGTAGCCCCCCTGGGTCAGGGGCAGTGGCTTTTCCTGCATGTGAGCCGTGCACAGAACTTATGTACTATAATAATACCATAATAATGGTTTTCTTTTTCAGATCTGTGTTAAAGGAATTTGTTGAAAAGGGTTTAGTCAATGTACTGACAATTACCTGATCTATTTTTACCATGTCTTCCTGTGTGGAGATTTTTTATCTTCTTTTTCCCTTTTCTCACATTCTGTTAAATGGTCAAACTGTAAATGGCCAAAGCCAAATGCTCAAGAAAAGCCAGAAAGGAAAATCTGGACTAAATGTACCAAAATGATGTAGCAAGAAAAAATTAATGTATTAATGAGAGGAACCAGTCAAGAAATGAAGTGGACAACCCAGCCAATGTCTGAGGAAAGCATGAAGATAGGAAGGGAAATACCTTCACCAGTGTGGACGGTGTAGAAAGAGAAGTGGTGAACATTTGATTTTAGAACAGTGATGACTGATTTAATAATTCATATGTATGGATGGAAACATGATGGAAACAGGAGGGTGTATTTGTCTTGGTGGAGCTACAGGGAATCCCCCACTGCATCATGAAACCACTGTTAAATTAGTCATGTGTAGTCTAGAACTAAGAATAATGGCTTTTGAAACATTTTAACTGAATTTATCCATCATGAGGTCTTTGTGCCTTTGTTCACTGTATATGTAAAACATCAGCCAAAAATAATTTGCAGCAATTATTTCCAGTGACAGGCCAATGTAAATTCTCTCAGGCAGAGGATGTCTATGTGAAAATAATTATACATGAATATCCAGCTGAGATCTTTTGAGCCACTAGAAAAGGGTGGTGTGTAAGTGGTTCTGTAACAGGAGTGATAACACATGCACTTGCATACTAATGCTGTAGAAAAGTTTTAAGACATCCAACTGGGCTAGATTGAAGAATTAAACCAGGAATATTTTTGCCCATGAAATTGCAAGTTCAAAATTTGGTCAGGATTTCCAAAAAGTCTCAGAGAAAAATGCCAAAACTGATTCAAACACTTGGGCTTTAGTCATGTAGGCATGTTTGAAAATTGTAGTTCTGGCTCATATTAGAGTGTTTTCAGGATAGTACAGCACTGAACTGGCATTAGTACAGTTCAGCAAGGTATGCAATGTGTATTTCAACTTCATTAAAATTTCTAGTGCTGCTAAATAAAGTCATATTAAATGAAAATCTGTGCCTGCAGTCCAAATAAGCAAGGAAAGAACTAAGGTCTGATGAGGTAGTGGTATCATGGTGCAAGAGTTAGGTCTGGAAATCTGGGATATGAGAGTCCCAAGGACATAGAAGGCACAAGCAAAGTGTGATGTCTGTGAATGATCACATCTATGATACATATTGCTCATGTTTAGTCATTCTCACTGAACAATAACCTGCATTGTTGCCCTTTTCTGTGGTAATTGAAAGGGTAGCCAGCTATGTCGGGACGTGTTTTTGAACTCATAGTTTATATTATGAGTAAACTGGTTTTATACTGCAGTCATGGGAACTCTCAGTCTTCAAGCACTATGCGTAATGAATAATATATTATGAGACTATTCACTAAGATTTCTTGTGTGCTATAATATTAACAATTTCCCACATGTGGGTTTCATATTTATCCCTCTGCATGTTGAAGGATAGCCCAAGTAGATTTTATCTATTGTGCAGCAAAAACACTTACTCTGATGTAGTATTTATTAAAATTATTTCCAGAGCCGTGTGGAACACGGGCCATATAGTACCTCCTAATCTCCTAATATTATTAATGAAATAAAATAAAATAGTGTTATTCATTACCCACAAGGAGAATTTAAAAATAAACTCCACATTTAACTGACAAGTTCCATGATAGCAGCACATAAAAGGCTGCATCCAGAGGCTGACAGCAGCGTGTGTGAAGGCTGCCCATGGTTGTACCTTGTGCTCTGCTTGGAGAATATGGTGCAAGAAGCTTTGAGCTGTACTGACAAGCTTTGAACAAGGTCCTGAAATATCATGTAGCACATTACCAGGCACTCACAGCTGTGGTCTCCAATTCTTGGGCAAATTTTCAAATCTCAGCGTGCCAAAGTATTAATTTCTGATCAAGATAATGTAGCACAGCCCTTGAGTTTAATAGGCAGAAGTGCTTGTTTCTGCTGCAGATGGCTGAATCCCCAGCTCATTGATTAAGTGGGTGTCCAAGTGGGCAAGGTTGGTTCGATGTGTGGGTCAGTGTTGAGTGAGAGATGAGGTCTTGGCTGGTGAACTTCAAATCCAGACCCTCGTAGTGTTGGAACTGGGAGCAGTGTCTGTTCTTGGATTATTCAGCTGTGCTTAAGGACTGAGCTGGCCTGGGAACCAAGCAAGGTGCATGGGTGCAAATCAATTGACAATCAATTGGTGCAGTGGGTGGAGGAAGGTGAAACGAGTTTTCCCAGTTCATAGTAGGGCAATATGGTACCTACCCACCTCTTCTTAACACGCTCAGCCCCTTTTCAATTTATCACAGCATACTGGGGTCTTACAGGGAAACCTTGTGCTTGCAGAGTCTGACCTGGGCATGGTGAGCCAACAGACATCTCTACAGCCCAACACCTTTAAAAAGAACAGAATTCTGAGAAGTGTGAGTGCAGAAACATAACTGGAGAAAGAGTTTTTTTGCAAAGTGTAATGTTGAGCTTCTCTTCTTGCAATTTTAGACTCAAGTTTTATGCTTTTTGTGTTACTTGAAGCATGCCCCTCCATGCTTCAGGTGACAGCCCCTAAGTATTCATTTCTTTTTCTGAATTTAGGATGGTTGCAAAGCGTCCTGGAATTTTAAAGAAAATCTTTTGGAAGTTTATTGTTGGATGGGATACAGCCTGTGAATGACTAACAGATTATGTTGATGTCTGTTGATATAATTTTTGTAGTTGTGTAAATCACTATGACTTTTATAATGCCTCCAACCTCTGCTGTAAATTTGCTCCTGTAGATACTTTATGCTGACCACGTTTGCTGAAGCTGGCGTTGCTCTCCATGCTGACCCAGAGGAATGTGCTACGTGCAGCGGGCACGGGTGTATTTGCATTATCCCCACTCTAAATGTATCCCACAGATAAAGACTCCCATTAACTTACACTTGGCTGTGCCTCATACTGACATTATTCAAACACATCATGAACTGGACTGCTGTAAAACCCAGCACAAACCTGGTACTCCTTTGTCTTACAGAAGCTTTCGTGGACACAGGACTTACTGACATTTAGAAACTTGCCATGAAAGGCTGTGCAAGAATGCACTGTGCAAGAATGGGGGTTTTTGGTTCATTTGGATGCCATTTATATGGGGTGGAGGCTTTAGGTAACCAAGATGTGTATGCAATGCTGTTTCCACTGCTTACATTGGTGAAGGTCTCTTTTGATGTTGATGTGTGTGTTCACAGATCTGTCACCAGTGAGAAAGCCGCAGTACCAGTCACACCTCATGCAAGTTACCATGGATGGAAATTTCCTGTTGGTGATGTGACAGAGGGGAGCATTTTTCCATTAATCTTTTGGCATTCTTCAAAGATTAACAATGCAGTTACACCAGAAATGGGTTTTCATATGAGTGTATCTGAAGAATGGAAAGGGATTGCATTTATAGGACATGTTTCCATGCTTGTATTTGGTTTTGTGCATTGCAGATGTGCTTCTGATGTCAGCAGGTGTGCAGAGATGTTATCACCTGCTTGTGAAAACCAAGGTCTGTTTGGCCCAGGTAGATAAATACCCTTGCAAACATTGCAGTGCTGTTTCAAAAAGGAGTGTGCAGTTATGCTCCCTTGCTTAGACAGCTCTTTAGGAGGAGAGCAACGTCAGGCGTTTTCTCATGCTGTTGAGAAATCCCACCATGGGGAAATCACTCATAGTTCAGATGAGACCAATTACTTCCTTGCAGAGGTTAATCGTGAGCACAGAAATGGTAGAGAATGGAGGTTAGGATGATGTTTTCTGCTAAAGTTGAGTGCAGCTGACCGTCAGGGAACGAGGAAGAAGTGGCTTTTATGTGTTTTTATTACAGGGTTTGGGTTGCTGCAATGTATGGTTTGGGAGTAAAATGAAGGAAGGAGACTTTGAAGGCCTTTGGGATGCTGTGTACTTCATCGTTAGTGGATGTGAAGCGAGCTAATTTAGAAAGCAGCAGCATTTTCCTGCTTATCTCATCAAGTCAAGGACACAATGCACGGCAATGGTCGCTCAGTTGGCTGCCATCTAATGGCCAGACAAGAAAGCAAATGAACCTGGTTTCAGCCTGTGGGCTACGAATCACTGGGGATTCTTGAGCTAAATATACATAAAAATAAAAATGCAAGCTTTTGCTCACAGGTTTAAGTGTGTTACACAGGGGCTTATGTTACCATTAAAAAATGCTGTCATGCCACAGTAAAAAACTGCTAAAAACTAGACAAGATTTCCCATCTTTGCCTGCAATATATTGTTTTTAAACACTGCATATCTGAAAGCAAATATCAGTCTGTATATGAATGAGAATGCTTAATTTGACACATTTTAAATTTTCCTTTATTTACTTATTGGGCATGTGACTAATTCTGTTCTTCCTTCTTCTCTCCAGCTCTCCCCTCCACTGCCACCCTCCTCCCCCCATTCTTTCATTACACTGAGCACTATCTCAGATCTCCCACTGCCGGGGATTGTTAACACACACCTCTGCCTTTTCCTCTCGGGCAGACCACGGTGGCATCTGCAATAACTGACACCAGTTCCATGGCACGGAGAAAGTGCTCGAGGTAAAGCTCTGCTAGAATAACAAAGCCTAGATGGGGAGATGTTCCGCTTTAATATCCGCTCCATCTTGCTTATCTATATTAGAAACGGCTGTCACTAAAGGTGGCTGAGTAGGGCTGAAATTACGAAGCACCTTCTAGATTCCTTTATCTCCTGGAGCAACATTAATACTTCTAAGTAGGAAAGGATACTGGGTGAAGGAAAGACCATCGCTTGCCTATGCTGGTGCCTTTGTTTAGGAAACAAGGCTTTTAATTTCATAATGTTATTTGAAATGTCTTCCTCTGCTCAAAGAAAATCTTCACTTTTGTTATTCTTTGTGAAACAGAAGCTGAAGATAGCAGGCTTGCTCACAAAAGCCCTGATTTGAATATGCTAATGTTAATTTAAGCATTCAGTTGCCAAATTTTCATGTGAGGGGTTTTTTTTTTGTAGTGTGCACATTTAATATTTGTATATCCATTGTTCCCCATGCTTACCTGATCCACAGGCACTAAATATTGTCTTTGAGTATGATCTACAGCAGAAGTCAAAAAAGACACTTAAAATGGAACTCCTCTTCCTAAATATGGGTCTCCTTTTTCCTCTACTTTTCCCTGAAAATTCTGGGAACCCATTTCCACACCCAAAGGTCTTATGAATGGTTGTTGATACTTTCAATCTACAATTACAAATTAGAGCAATTTCTAATATAGCATTTGGCTGAAGTAATGGTGTGTGTGAATAAATTCCATTCTCCTTGTAGCTCTGTTTGTTTCAAATGCAAATGGTACAAGTAGACATCACCTCCTTCAACAGGAAACGGTGATCAATGGAACACTTAAAAATACATTTATGAGTAATAAACCCATGACAATAGGAAAAATTTCATACCTTATCTTACAGAACATCAGCAGGGGAGGCAAAATGGGTGAAAAGCTTAACTATGAGTTGCTGAAAACAAGATCTGATGTCTTTAAAATGTGTTTTCTGATGTTCTAACCCAAAGCAGGAGGTGAAATATGTTACCTTAAGTGAGATACTATGTGTGTGAAATACATGAAAAGCCAGTAAAACATCCCCATTTTGCAAAGAGAAACCTCCCAGTTAGCTGCCTCCTGTAGTGCTGACTTCACTGAGGTCACAATGTATGAAATTTTACAGATAATCAGTCTATCAGTAGTGCCTTGTCTTTTCAATAGGCCAGTGGCTTCAGAGCTGCTCTTTCTGAAAACCACAACTTATTTCATACCCCAGCTTTACAGTGAACCTACAGCTAAGCAGCAATGTCTGCTCTAGAGCATTAGCCTGGGCACCTCTGCAACAAATGAGGGAAACTAATACTGCTGGTAGCCAAGGGAGAGTTACACTGGTCTTATTAATGGCTTTTGGAGGGTAAATAAGTAGAAATTGTCTGTGGTTCCTCTGTTTCCCTAAAGGAAAGGCAGAAAACTTGTTGAAATAAATGCAGTGATGTTGTGCATGCACTAAATTTTCTTGACTGTAACTTCTGGTTTGCAGTTTGCTGAACCATGAGCCTTTCTCTTATTTCTGAAATTCTTCCAAAGTGGAAGGCACAAGGGGGAAGTAAAGCTCGTATGAATGCAGAGTAATTTCATTTAAGTCAGTGAAGTTATTCTGCTGAAACACTGGTGGAAAGAGGAAAGCTGGCCCTGCAGACCATTAGTCTGTTAGGCCAAGAGTGACTTTGTCATGTGAGGTGACTATGGCAAGTGTACCGTGAATGCTCCTGGAATAACACACTGGGAAAGTCTCCTTAGAATATTCTACAAATAACAATAACCTGGAATTGTAAAGATTGTGGATTAGTCCGTCTCTTTTTGGTCTGGATTCTGGTTTAGCTATAAACTTCCTTTAACAAATCTTGCAGCAAATAAAATGTTTGTTTAACGAGGGAGTAACTCTTCTCACTCCTCCCTCTAGCTCCACTCTTTCACTTGCTTAGAGATAAGAGCATTTCCAGTCTCTCTTCCACAGTGCTGACCCATGTTGGCACTCACACAGTTGGCCAATATGGAGCTCTAGCATCTGATCTTCCAGCAGATGAAAGGGTGATTCTAGCAATGGGCACTCTCTCTTAGAAATCACTAATTAGTAAACTAGAAAGAAACTGGCAGCTTTTCACAAGTGACAGCAAGAATTGCTTACAGAAATGGTACAGCTTCATTACTAATTTAAGTATCTTATCATTATTTATTATTTCTCTTTGACTCTGCTGTTCAGGGTTTTAGCTGGAACCAGACATAGCGAGATACTACAAGGCACTCATAGCTCACAAATCTTGTAGAAGGTGGCTGTAAGATTTCCAGCTGATTTTAGCAGAATGTGTTTAAGTACTCAGTTCAGCAGCCACAGTTGTATGGTAGGCACTGAGCTTTAGTGTGTAAGAAGCAGACACTGCTCCTGAGACCCGATTCTGAGGGAGCCTTTAGGAAAATGAGGGACAAGTTTGTCAAGCAGATGCATTCATCCAACAAGTGCATCCTGCCCTTAGGAGAAGGGGCAAGAGGGGGAAGGAATGATTTACTGCATCCTAGAGTTTTCCCTCCATGTTTGAAAAGTCAATTTGAATTGTTTGAATAGTGCTAATGAATGCAGCACTCCTCTGCAGTCATCTTCATTGATTTAACTGTGGAGTCTGTAAGTAAAAATACTGAAGAAAGCTGAAACTTTGCTTCTTCTGGCCTCTGTGATATCTCAAGTACTTCAGTACAACATTCTTCTCTGCATTCCTATAGCGCTCTGGAAAAGAAAACTGCCATTGAGTGCTGTTTTTAATGATGAGCTATATAAGGAGCAAACTTTCTTAGCCTGAACCTCTACTTGGCTATTTTACTCCTTGCAGTCATGGCCTTGAACAATACTTTGTAAGCCTGTTGCCAGCTGGTAACTAATGTTGACTTCTGTCCTCTGCACCCAAGAATGGTCTAGTGCAGTTGTCTTCTTGCTCAGGATCTTTAAAAACAAAGCAGTGAAAGCGTGTCGAGATTTCCTTCTGACCCAATTGGCATAGACTCAAGGTGATGGTATCTTTGGTGTATTATTTTAACTGCTTTAGATTGAAGCAATTTCACTGAAATCAATGGTGCAGAGCCAGGGCAATTCAAAGGGCACTCAGGTCAAAGGCAGATTAGGTATTTTTGGAAAAGAGGAAGAATCCTCCTTACTACAGCAGCACCCAAACCATGCAGAGCCAAGAGCCTCAGCTGTCCAGGGTGGGCAGTTCCAACACGTGCCCTCTTGGTCTGCATCCACTTTGGAGAATTCTGACTTAAATCAGTGTGGCTTTAAAAAGTGTACCCTGTTCAATGTACTATTGGAAATTCTTCAGAAATAAATTCTGAGTGCTTTCATCATTATTTAAGGATAATTTGCAGAGATGGCTGAAAATTGCCTGTATTTGGACTAGCTGATTTTCTGCTTGGTTGCATCCTGAAGGAGAATTAACCTTTTCTCTCTCAGATTGCCTGCACAGCTCAAGGAATCAGTTCAGATCCCCCCGTGGCCTGTATTTCCCTGCTAGATGCCATATTTTTTACAGGGGTCTGTTTCTAGTCCCACTGTGTTCCCAAATGTGAGTGTCCTGAAATTCAGAGAGATTCAAAGCATTGCTACAATCTGAACAGATATATGAAGTACCTCTGCTGTTATGCTTAATTAACTTAGGGCATTCTAGGCTTTCTCTCCAAGCATCAGTCTTTCTTCCTTTCTCCCATGGATCCTGTGAAGTCCCGCAGTGAACCTTATTGTTATGACCTAATTTTTCTACAAACTGAGAGATTTAATTTGTTCAGGTGCCAGGCAAAGGGAACACAAATTTGGAATTCTCCTGGTTTCTCTAATTTAGCTGCCTGAGATTAAAAAAAATCAATAGGGGAATTATCTTGCTGTCTCTAGATGGTAACTTAACAATTAAAACATAATTAAAAGGATGACATCAGTTTATTAAGGAAAACTGTGGCTTTTTCTGCAGGTCCACCCCAGAACTTGTGTCCTGCTGAGTTGAGACAGTGGAGCTGGGATTGATTCCTCTTGCTAGGGAAACCCTCTGTTGTTGAAAATGCTGCTGTCACTGTTTAGTTCCAAAACTACCTGAATAACTCTTGAAAATAACATTAATTCCTAACTGCAGATGATTGTGATATTTTATTAATCTCCCCTTTTCATATTCACTATTATGAACACTTAGATGTTTTCTTCAGAGAATCCAGTGTGGTCCAACAAACACCTCTCAGGAAATTAACAGTTATTATGTATACATGCTTTATATGCATATATACACATATATATATGCCTATCATATATATAATACTGCTGTATACAAAGCCTTGAGTCAACAGTAAATCTGAGGAACTTCTCACTGAAATTCTGTTGGCAAGTACAGTTAATATATGACAAATAGAGTCTGATCATTCATTCATTGGCTGTAGAATTTATTTAACATCTTAGTGCTTCCTACATGAACTGTGAACATCCTTAGTGAATACTGTCCACTTCAGACCATTTTGACTTAATACCACCTTCCTCACCCTTACGCTCCCTTCTAGGAATCCTTTTTGAAAGTGGGAGAATCTCTGAGAACTTTCTACTGTAGTTTATCCTGAGGACCCCAAACTCATGACACTCTGCTCCTTGGCTGGTTGCCTAACTAGCCTGTTACAGTTCAACCCAAGCACTGCCTTCCAGTGAGCAACAGCCACGCTTGACATTCTCAGCATTCCCTTGCCAAAATGATCACCCATGAAATTAGTCTCTTTCATGCTACTCTTTTCCTCAGTTAATTGTTCACTGGTAAAATCTTTGCTGGTTCACCTACGTGACAGCTTAAAGAACTTGGTGTAACACTTTTTTGATGCTCAAGTAACTTAAGCATTTATTTCCCTGTATTTTGTCTGGACAATTCCATTTCTTTTCAGTGGCCCACCTTTGTTCAGATCAATGTGCTGACGAGGGATTTCCACCAGGACAGTTAGAGACTTAAATATTGTTCCATTTCCTAAATGAAAAGTTTACACGTGCTCAGCTTGCTTTTGCTAACGGAAAATAAGAACAAATTACCAGGGAATGAAATGGAGTATTTGAATTTATGCTCCCTGGTGAAGATGTTGCCAAAATTGTCTAATAGTACAGTGCTCTCAAGGCTGCCCTGGTAAGAGCAGCTGGCAGCAGCAGAGCTCAGCCTGTGTGTTTGCACAGCCTTTGTTACTATGCACATCATTATCAACGCACCAAACTTTGCCCTCTTATCTGCATCTAGGTCTCTCATAGGAACAGGGAAAGAAACTAATTTGTGAGCAGTATTTGACCCTTGGAGAACTACCCGCATCTGCTTATGGCCATTTTTCCACATAAAAACACTTTTCAGCAAAATGATTTAGCATGTGTTTAATTTTAATGATTTGGCTTAAGTGTCTTCTGGAGTGCTTTATCAAGCTAGAGCAATCATCAGCTGCTTAATAAATATTGAATTAAAGTCTGTAAAGGGAACTAACATGTGTATCAGAAAGACAAAAATGAAAGGATGTTGCCAGACCTGAAGCTTTTCTGTGTGCAGCTCACCACTGTGTTCTTTGGGCTGAAGGACATTTTTCAACGATGCTGGAAATTGCAACACCAATATTATTTTTGACAATAGAAAAGGGTAACAGGGACTGTAATTCTGGCAGGTTTCTGGGCTTAACACAGTGAAACCTTCCCAGAATTTAATGCTGTTAGGGAAAACTACGGAAACAAAACTATTAGTCCCAAATACACATTAACAGTAGTTGGAATTCAGCAATAGTTTTGGGTATGTGCTGAAATGAGAAATTTGGGCTTTGAATGGGCAGGGGTTTGACATGCCAGGATATTAGTAGAATAAATGTTCACTAATGCATAGCAATAAATAGGTTGGAGTTTTAAAATGATCACTACAATAGCAGAGAAGATAATAAAGAAAGGTTTTTTTAAAGCCTTGCCACATGTCAATATATTGGTTCATTACAAACAACTTTAAATGGTTGTTTTCCAGTGCACAATTAAGAAACCCTCCAGTGGCAAGGAAATTCTTCTGACACAGCACTGACTACAGTGAGTGCCACCAATAGTGTCCCAGTGGTTTATATATCCTTAAAATTGGGGCCAGCCCTGCCCAGCTGGATTGCTGTGCTTCATTTCCATCCCTCTGTGCCTCTGGGCTCGCTTCCTCTCCACACCCAGCAGCACTGGATCTGTGCTGCCTGCTGCTTGGGCACGGAATCCTTGCTAGCCTTTGGGATCTCGGTGCTCAGATACCTTCAGCTCCCAGGAGCAGGACCAGCTCTCCCAGATTTTTCCATGAAATACAGCTTTTCCAAGCTACGCAGTCAGAGCAAACAGGTTTGAAAAAAAAATATCACTAGGCTTTGATACTCTCCTTTGTGTAACTTTTGAGCGATACATAACACAGTCCTAATAGCAAATTGCTGACTCCATATCCACCGAGACACTCGGTGATTTATCAGTTTCATAACCTCAACCACAATTCATATGATGTACTACAAAGATCCCTGAGCAGTATTCAACAGATTCATTTTTCCTTTCATCCTCGCAGCCACCCCACACATTTGTTGGTTCTTCCTAGAGCTAGGAAAAAACCTTCTTGTGACCAGCTGAAGACAAACTGAAGTTTTAAAGTTTAAATAATTACTTGATAAAATTTATATGTAATCTGCATAACCTGAGATGATTTGTAGTACAAGTACATTTGCATTTTTCAAGCAGAGGATCAGCTCAAACTCCCTGCACTGTCACTCCACCTCCACGTACGCTCAAGCGCAAAGCTTGGCGTGACTCTGGGATCGGGAGGGAGGAAAGCCCTCAGCCCAGGCACCCAGGTCAGGGGTGCTGCACCCCATTCTGTGCTGCCCTCCCACAGCCAGGAGAGCACAGCAGCCCTGGGACACATCCCAAGGCACTGACAGAGGGATGTGCAGGTTGCTTAACCCTACAGTGGCCTTTTATCAGTGCTTCTGTTTTAAAAGCACTCAGGGATGCGTGTCTGATACGGTGCTACTGCATAAACATGATCTGATTTGGGAATGTTCTGAGCTTTAACCCACCCTTTGTCCTGTGTCTCTAAGGTGTGTGGCTTGTGTATTGGATCTAAAGGCTTAAGTAGTTATCAAACAGCACCACAGTGTAGTTATCAAAAAACACTGTTTACCAACAAACTAACTAGCTCTGCACTACAGTGCAGGCTCAACGTTGCTTGAAATTCCTAATACTCAATATATTAAATGAAGCTACTGTTTCTGTCCATAGATACTGGAAAACAATTTAAAAAATACTTTTTCTTTCACTTTGCTTCCCTTAGAAAACTTCACAGCTGGGGATAAAGACAGGGTGATATCCAGTCCATCATTACTGGCATGAACTACACTTGTGTGCTTTGGTTCCTGTAACTGGTTACTCGAGTTCATAGGGTCACATTTATACATATATAAAAATATATATAGATATGGATACACATGATCTGCGACTTCCCATGAGCTACAATTTCTCCTCCAACATAATGTTAGAAGTGTAAAGAGAATTTTGTAATTGCAAGAATAGCTTGAACATCCACTAAAGAGAGCTTTAAGGATTTTGCTTTATTATTGCTTTTCTAAGTATCAAGATAAACAATATTTTGATATCTGCATTATGATTTGCTCCAACACAAATTGACACAGCCACAACTGAGAACTTTAGATGAGCAACATTTCAGTCACGACAGTTACACAGTATGTAAAATTATTTAGTGCTATGTTGGATACTAAAGATCAACAGGTCATACTAGTTTAACAAGTAGAACAACTGCACTGTCTCTAGAAGTATTGCCACGTAGGACTATTCATGTGGGTTCTGAACAACAATCAGGAGATAGTCCTTATCTGCAAACAGATTTTAAAATGTTAGTTAAAATATATTATCTTATTTCCTGATAAATGCTTTTTATTCATCTATTCCTCTCTAACTTTTTGTTTATAAGCACAAACAAGGGCATTTATATAAAAACCATTTAGAACATGTAAGCATTTCGTACAAAAATCTGAGATTAGAGATTAAAAAAAATAAATCTGTGTCATAAAGCTTAACTATACCATATTAAAACTATTTTAGTAAGCAGTAGATTTGCTTTCAAGAGGCTGTAAAGATATTTAAACAAGATGAGAAAAGTCACAAGATAAGCACCTGGAAGCTAGCACTTCTTCTAATAAAAAACTTTTGACATCTGCAGCCTCTTCTGCAGGTGCAGAGAAGTTCTTTCAGTTCACTAACTGGTTTATTCAAAATTGAGAACCCCATTTAGAGATGAAAACAGCCCAAAAGATTTGAATAGACTTCTACTATGAATAAATTCTAAGCATGCCAGACTTCGCCTACTAATTCTAAAAGCCTGGGGAAGTTTTTGGAAACAATTCAGTCGGATAGCTATTTAACAGTATCTACTTTAAATGAAACATTTCTGGGAAGTATCCAGTGAATTTAGCAGGGTCATGTCTGCTTTGGAGAGTTAAGGAGCTGCACTCCTGCATTGTCACCTTCATCCAAATGCAACTTAATATAAATCACAGGTGGGTCATTTGCCACCTTCTATTATAGTAAAATACTATCAAGCCTTTGAACAACTAATCTCCCTGTTAGCAAAAAAAGCTTCACATTTTATACCACTTATTTTCAAGTCAACATGCTTTTATTCTTACTAGTCAAAAAGTCACCTCTAAAAAGTAAGTGAAGGGCAGGCACAAAATAAGAATCAAGTGCATCAGTTTAAATCAATGCAAAAAACATGACTTAAAAAATGCATTAGGTTTATACTCCAAAATAGAAACTAAACTGAAATTTTAATCTTAGTATCAGCTGGTGACTAATGTTAACACTTAATGACAGTGCCAGTTTCTTTCACACATATTGGTTTCATGGCAGCATCCTAAATAATTCCAGTGAGGTGAGGTCACAGGGACCTAGTGCAGTGCCTGGGCTCTGCCCTTGCTGTGCAACCAGCCTTTGAGGAGTACCCCAGGGAAGGCTCAGAGCCAACATCCTCCCCAGCTGCTCAGGAGAGCCCTGAAGCTTCCCTTCTGTTCTATATGCCTTGGATATTTCAGTCAAAATCCTGCATACCATTAGTCATTACCCCCAGCCAACCACTTCCACCTTGCCTGAGTCACCTTGTACTGGTAACTGACCACAGCTCATCTGGCCTCCTCTGTTTGAGAGACACAACTAACAGATTAACAGATATTTGTGTTTAACATGAGTGAGAAACAGGTTGGTTGTTTTAAGGAAAATAATTATATCACAGTTACTATGTTTTGGGTCACATCTGTGACAGGAAACCATGATAACACACCATGTAAAAAAGAATTTTTAAGAAAAAAAAGATGATTTTTTGCGTTCGTTTGGAGCTAAAGTGGATTTGCTGCTTTTATTCCTGTATATACATACAGACTAGTCGATATACATATTTGTGCAGTTTTCCTTTGGGAAAACCCACAGAAACCAGAACATTAATCAGATCTAGACTTTTGTGATTCTCTAAAAGCTTGAATACTATTAACTCTGTACATTAAAAGCCTAACACATCTGGTTACGTGGTTATATTTTCATACTCTTCAAAATGCATTTTCTATGGTAGCCTTATTCATGAAGACTTAAAAGAAACTTAAAAGAACATACAATTCTATTGTTATTTTCACAGAAATATTACCTGGAGCTACCATAATTTCTTTGATCTGATCCTAAGGAAGGTTAGATCATTCTGAGGATCGATCTCCCTCACTGTGCTCCTGGCTTTCATGGTGAGCTGATGGAGAAGGCCTGCATACTGGACTGTTGTAGTGTTATCAAGAGTTGTTCTCAGTGGAATTCCTGCAAACAAATAATTTTCTAATAATCATTTGGTTACATTGCATATTTTTCATATACAACACATCATAAGAGAAACCAGAAGGATTTCATAGTTTTTTCTGGTTAGCAGCAGAAAGGAGCTATGCTGATGTCAGGTATTTATATGGTTTTTAAAGTGTATTTATATTAATCACTGGCAATTAAATATTGAGTTGCCTTATGAAACTTCCGAAAGAGCCTAATTGCTGTTTAAGGCTCTTAAATACCCATGGAACTCCATTCTGCTAGACTTACGCAGTTACGGTGCTTCAGCAGCTTAAAAGCTGTCACCAAGTTTGTGTCTTGGCTGCAAGAATCTAACCCCTGCTTTAACTGAAGCTTTTGGCATGTGCAGTGATGGAAACCACCCACCCCCAGTGAAACACCCAGAGCAGTCAAAGGGCAGAAGTGCCATGTTTGCATTTGGCACGAAAAGCCACCCTTGGAACAACCCTTCCAATTAGCAGCAGAACATTGACAATTGGTTGTACACAGGGTATTGATCCCAACTATTAAAAATATGATCACATGTGCCAAGATTAATTGTTAATGGATCATTGTTTATCAATGATCTGTTAAATGATGGTTTTTTATATTAACAGGCCACCAGGTGAAACTAAAACCAGGGTTCACAGAAATCCTACAAGTGTAAAACTGTTTGGCTTTCATAAGGTTGTTTCACTAATAAAAAATTTATTTGACCTACTAACAAAGACAATAGAAGACAAGCTGGCAAGGCAATTTTCTCTTTGCATACACTTCTAGATGGACAGGATGGGAATACAAAAATAGACTAGTACACTAGTTGAAGAATTTGATGATGAAAGAATAATTAACATGCAAAAATAGTGCATGCCAGGTAAAGGAGTAGAGGCAAAGAAGTAAAAGAAATAATGAAACCCCCTCAGCTATTAGACTATTCCACAATTTTCCTAGGAAAGTGTTATTTCAATCACTTGCTGTCCCTTGAGAAATAATTCTGTGTTAGTGGATGTGTAGTGTAGGGGGGGGCACGGAATGACCCAGTGCATCCTTTGTGTCTAATGTTTATTACATAGAGATTGAAATGGATGTTTGAATGGAACAAACAGGTGTTCCCAAGCACTGCATTAGCCTGAGAATATCTATAGAATCACAGCATTAAATAGTAAGTCACTTAAAAGCAGCAATGAATTAGTGTCAAGTTTATATGACCTTGTATCTAAATGACTGCTTCAACAAATACAGCACTTTTAATGAAAATGGTAAATGTTAAATGATCCTCCAAGGTCTAATAATAACATGAAAATGAGTTGGCACTAGTGACATCTTTAGATTAAAGCCGAGCTGTGCTTACTTTAGGAAATTCTCTTTGCCTCTGCCACCCAAATTAAAGAAAGGCAAATAAATCCTTCATTAGAAATGCTGCAGTGTGATCCTTCTCTACTGTGAAGGATAGCAACAGTTGATGAGATCTTCCAGATAAACAACTGCTTATATTAGTCTCATCTTTTTAGGGAACCTGAACAGCCTAAGAAACCTCACTACTGCACCACTGCTTTGAGTATTTTTCCTGTGATTAAGTTGTACACTTGTTTGAAAGGTTTCAGTATAGAGAGAAATAAAGTATAATTTTTCTACAGGAAGATTTGAAGTAATTCGATTGACCAGTGATAATTATGGATATTTGGAGATGTTACAACTACACACCTACTTTGAGGTTTAGTTTGTGGAATCTAACTTCTTGGTGCCTTGAGTGCATCCTCATGGAGTACAGACTCTTGTATTCACATCTGGCATTGAAATGTTTCTAAATTATAAACTAAACCCAAAAGTCCTGTCTGTCAGCTTCAGTCTGGCCACATGTTCTACAGGCTTGTGAGGATGACAAAGTTTGCACAGGATATGGGGGGACTTTACACCTTACTGTGAATGGTCTAATGTGCAAATAAGGGAAGTGGAATGTTCTTCTTTCTTTGCAAATCAAAATTGAGATAGAGGGAATCCAAACCAGCCTTTTAAAAAAGCACACTATGGTCCTAACTCTGCACAGCTATATCTGAGCTTTCCCCCAGTACCGTAGAACCTCCACAGGTAAGGATGGACTGCAGGAGTACACCTGAGTGGGAAAACATCTTGACCAATATTGTGCCAAGAAGTCAAACGTTCCAAGCAACAGAACATAAGAAAACAGGGTTATTTTTCCATTAGATGACATGGGTGGTTTTGCCTAGAGGAATGTATCAGTCTGCAAGCTCAAAAAGGATCAGTTGTATTATCTAAGTGCTTGATTCTGTTCACTTCTCTTTTGCAGCTTAGTCCAAGTGCTCATTGGTTCCAGTCACATTTTATTTACTGAAACAGAAAACAGGAACAGCCAAAAGAGTATTTGTTCTGAGACCAGGCTGTGTTTCAGCCTAGTGAACAGCCACATCTAGACACCAGCATGTGCAGGCACAAAGCAGCTTTTCAGTTTCTGTTTGCCAGGCTGTGCACTCCTCTCCTGACCTGCATCATCTATTCTGTGAACAAAGGCACATTTTACTTAACGTGTCCAGGCACACTAATTAAATTGTCCACATTTTCTAAAGACTAAATAACATTTAGGCTTCCTTCTTAGTCTTCTTTCCTCCTGTAGCTGAACTGCTGCTCGTGCAATAGATTTGGGGGGGATCGTAAAAGTGAAGGAGGTCAACGACATTATGGGCAAGGTGAAATGAGTGAGCTGTCTTTTTTGTAAAGCAATGATTAAAAGAGATTAACCTGAGAAGACTAGCTTCTGAAAACTGATTTCTGTGACCACTTTTGCTTTTGGCTTGTTATCTTCAGGATCCCAGCCAAAGCTGGCCAGGTTGGAGGCGGCTTTGAGCAACCTGATCTTGAAGGAGATGTCCCTGCTCATAGCAGAAGGGCTGGAACTAGATGATCTTTAACCCAAACCATTCTATGATTCTATGACACGAAATTTGTTCTTCCTCCTAGGAGAACACACACAATGTAAAGAACTTATGGATATTTAGCAGGGCCAAGGAATGGCTCCCACAGTAGAAGACCAACTTTATTTAGTAGATACTTTCTCTTGATGTTTTTGTTCTATTATAACGTCTCAGGGGAAGAGGGGAAAGTGAAGCACGAGTAAATTTTCTTGCCTGTACAAAGAACTTTTGTCTAAAAAATTGCCCACAATAGCAACAGCTTAGTGCCACGTGCTCTTCCTTTCTGTAACCTACCAAGAAATGTTCAGGGTCTGGTTCTGAAAAACAAAGTATAGTTTAGTTAAACAAGGGGGATAAGTAACAACACAACTCCTTAAGTTAAATGAAAATTATAACACTTCTAGTTATTAATTCAAAGAAGACTTAGGCCAAGGCTCTTGGCCTGTCTGCTTTCCATTAACCTGAATGAAAAACTACATCATAAGGAGAGCTCCAAGGAAAGGCCACAAACCAAATGTTCATGTCTTAAGATGAAACGTGTTCATGAAAATCATGTTGTCACCAGACATGGCAAGCGGATGGTGCTAACCCCTCACACTCTGCAGTGTGGCACTGAGGAGTTGCTGCACTCGCTGCCGCTACCACGCCTGTGACTCGCAGAGAGCAGAGGCTGCTTTACCTCCGGCCTTTACAACCATAGTTGCGATAACCCCTTGGTGGGTCTGAATCCTCTTTAGGACTTTCTCCGCTTCAGCCTGTGAAAAGAGAGGACGCTGGAGGACCCCGCAGCCCCGGTCGGGCGGGTTCCCGGGGTGGCGGTGCCCGCCAGCAGCCCCGGGGCCCTGCCATCTGCCCCCTCAGCCCCGCTCCCGTCGCCGGGCGGGCGCGGCGCCATTACCATGGCCTGGCTGCCGCCGTTGCTATGGAGCGGCGGAAGTGACGCCGCGCCGGGGCCGAGCGGGGCCGGGTTCGCCTTGCGGCGGCTGCGCCCGGTGCCCGGGACCTCCTGTGGGGACCGGCCCGAGTCTGTGTGGGGACTCCCCCAGATCACACCCGAGGGCAGCCAAGACACACACACACCGGGAGGGCTCAGGACAAGGGCAGCTGCAGCAGCGCCCGGGGGGCAGCGAGGGCCCGGGCCTGGGCTAATGAGCCCTGAGGGCGTGAGGGGAGGGCCCAGGTGGGGCTGATGAGGGCAGCGAGGGCTCATTAGTGCCCTCAGGGGCCTGCGGCCCTCAGTGGGCTCCTGCTCTGGGCGGTTGTGGCTGAGCTCTCGGCGCTCTCTGGCTGGTAGGTGAGGTGGGATGAACTCAAATGTTGTACTAGAGGGAGTTTTTATAATTTTAAAGCTGAGACCGAAACTGACCAAATCCTAAAGACACCAGTTTAGCTACTGCTGTTCAAAATAAGTATTTTTCTTTTCCCTGTTTGTAAGCGTTGCTCTGTCTGCTCTCTGTTCATCCCCAAGTGTTCCGTGCTGTGTGGGTGTTCAGAGCTTGCTCACCAGTAGAGCTTTCCAGTCTAGCTGTACAGTTACATCTGTGCATAGATAAAGAAGTTGCTTTCCTAAGAAATGTTTTGTGTTGCTGCAGTTTACTAGATTTTTCTAATTAGTGTAGGCCACTTTTACAATGCGGTGATGTGAATAACTTAGTGTTTCTGCTCTCCTTTGCCAGAAGAGTAGTGGAACAGAATTCACATGCAAGGCATTCGAAGAGTTATTTTTCTTCATATACACAGTCAATAGTAATGATGTGTTCCAAAGACTCTTACATGCTTTTTCTTAAGAGAAGGAGGTTAGTCTTACTGAGTCTTCTGTGCTGCATATGAAGCTTCTTGGACTCTTGTCATTGGAGTGACTTTTTTTAGCTGCTTTGCTCTAAAAGTTGTCAAGTTTACAAAGTTTGGTGTTTTGGGAAGCCAGCAGCTGTCCCTTTATTTTAAACAGAGAAGTCTTAAGAGCAAATTAACAAGCTTGTTAATGTGCCACTCCTTAAGAACCCAGTTGTATTTGAAACTTGCAACACTATATCAGCACATAATTTAAGGCAGCTTATGGCCCTACCTTGGAGAGAAAATGGCTTCAGTGTGTGGGATTGCCCTATCTATTGCAACAATATTATTCCAGCCATTTATTAAGTTTCAGACTGGCAGGGGCCATCATAAATCAGGAGTGTTGAAGTTGCTGTGCGTTCAGATAAGTGTATAGCTGAATTGAAAATCTGGCTTTAGAGGGAAGGGAGAAATTATCAGAAATGCCAGTATATTTATTTCAAAAGCTGCTATTTTAGGAGTTAACCCCCCACCTTATGGTGTGCTGTGGAAGGCAATCAAGGCAGCTGTGCCTGGAGCTGATACTGGTCTGAGCCAGGACCTCAGCTGTGTGAGCAGTTTCACCTGTGAGCATTTAGCCAGCAGTGAAATCTACATTGCACCTGTGACCTTTTGTCGCAGTAAGGAGCATGGTGTCCTGAATTTTTGGAAATGTGGTATCTTTACAGATATTTTTTCTCTTTTTTTTTTGAACAACTGGAAGCACTGGTGTGTGATTATTGAATCTGACTGGAACAGCTGCTGGGCAATTCTGGTTTAATACAGTTAGTAGATGCTCTTAAATGAAAACGTATGGATTATGCAATATAAACCTGGTCTTGGTGTTGGTCACAGGATTGATCCTTGCTATTACAGTCCAATTAAAGTCAGCACACTGTAGGATAACATATGCTGTAAGGGATAGTGGTGATCCTACCCCCAGTAACTGGACTGGCAATTCCAGGGATTTAGAAAAATGAAATAGAGGAATTTTTCTACTTACTCTGCTGCCCCTTTGCTGTTTTTTAATTTTCAAGGCTTCTTTCAAGACCACTGTTTTCCTTCATAGATGCAAGATACCAACGTGTCTTTTTAAAACCAATAAAAATATCAGCTCAGCTTTGCAAAAAATACTGAAGTGAAGCCAAAATGACAGCTAGCATGATGCAGGATTATTCTTGGAAGCATTACTTATGCTCAGCATGAAAGACAAACATGCAGACTTTTACAGACACTCAGATAGGCTTTGTCTTGGACTTAGACACATCACAAATGAAAATATTTTCTTGGCTACTTGAAATTTAACCTAGAATTCAGATTCCAAGCAACATAATTATTCTTTTGATACACAGCAGTGAATGCAGTATTAGGAACAGAGTGATACTGCTTGAGAACCAGAAAATCCTCATAATCTAGGACTGAATCTTGCAAATGCTTGTCTCTGTGAATAAGTTTAAATATTTGCTGGTAAAAGTAGCAAGTGAGAAGCTTAAACTTCAAGTGCTTGCACTTGTAGTCCAGTGTTTGAGCTACTTTCTGCATTTATGGTTAAGATTGAGAGGAAAAAATCAGTTGAAAGATGGAAAATACTGAAAACTATTATCTTTTTATTTTTTTTTTAAGCTATGACAGAAGATGTAATTCTCCATGTGGAAACTAGGAGGAGGATTTTGCTGGTAAGTAAATGAGAATTTCATTCTTTCCCTGCTGATTGAACCTGGAGACCCAGGAAGAGGTGGGGAGGGAGCAGAGCACTCTGAGGGACTTGAGCTACACTGAAGTGCTGTAAACAATCTTGGTTTGCTGCCAGCCATTATGAAATAGCATAAATCAATTCAGGAAGAACTTTGCTTTTTATACCCAGTAATCTTGATTACAAGTAGCTGTGAAGGTCTGCAGCTATTACAATAGCTTCCTTGGCCATGCTGTAGGTTATCTCTGGAAGGTTTCAGTTTTGTTGGCCTATAAAGTGGAATGAACTTGCTCATGACCATTAGTGATGCTGTTGATGACTGCACAATTGGTTCTTTCAGTTTTTTCCTCTATGCTTGTATTTCTAGCCAAACAGTCTCCAAAGAAGTTTGGTAGAAGCAGATGATGTGGTGGCATAGTAGGTGAAAGCAGAGTCTGTTCTTAACACACAGCCCTTACAAATAGCCAAAATAAATAACTGATTATTTGATATTACATGATTATTTTGATACAATACCGAGAGAAAGAAATACAAATTGTGTTCAGGTGTACAAAAATGTGACCTTTTAATGCAGATGTGTCACTGTAAATCATGCTGCTGGTCAGTCATGTATCACCAGTGAACCGGAGCTGCACTTGGGCTTTGCCCACAAACTCTGCGGAGAAATCGTGTTGTGAATATTCTCACCTAATTCTTGGTCTTTCAGTCTCTGAGGAGCTGGTTCAGAGTTATGTAGAAGTAGCAAAAGGATTGAACTTTGCTAACTCCAGAAGGCTTCAGGAGCAAAGGTGCTATTTTGTGGCAGTGGCAAAGTTAAGGGGGAAGGTGTGCCAAGCTGGAAGTAGCTAAAGTGAGCTTTGAGGTGTCTGTGGATGGGGAAAAAATGAGGCTGCACCTGTGCATCTGCTCCTCTGTAATAATTCTGCACTGAACAATCAGCTGTTGTCAGCACCTCCCTCTGTGTGTGAAATATAAAATACATAATCTCTAGTATTCAATTAAACTTCTTCTCTTTCTCTGATTGAAATTTGGCTTTGGTTTTAAGAGACCTCCTTTAAAAAGGTGGAAATTAAGGAAAATGGAGTAAAGTTAGTCATCCTTGCAAGGTTATGAACAAAACCGTGGGGAAGGTCCTGCCTTTCTTTACCTTGAAAAGGTCTTGTAGCATGTGACCTGGACTGCATGAAAACAAGATTTTTCACAATCTGACTGTTGATAAAGTTTTATTTGTTCTTATCTTCTGTTATCTTCATAAATCCAAGTACCATAAACTGAGAAAATACTTAAGAAAACCTGTAGGTAATGTAGCCATGTATGAACCAATTAAAAAGTTACTCTATATAAATGTTAGAATGAGAATTTGCTCAAAATATCTTTTTGTGTATAGATTTTTTTTCATAACTTTGGAGAGCAGTTTTCCAGATTTTTTGCACGTTGTGTGAGGTATTTCCAATTCAAATCCTCTAGATGGTGCTGCAGCTACAGCACATTGAAGCAGACTCACCGTTAGGTTTTGTATCTTGTTAAAAAGCCACTTCACTTAAATCACACGTATGAAGGATTAATGAGTTCAGCTATGATACCATTTACAGGTTTATGCAAAGAGAAATCAGCATAGGTGGGTCACCTGTCCTCAGCTATGTAAGAGTAGAACTTTTTTCTATAGATACCCTGGTCCTGCAGGAACTGTCGTGTGGTCAAATCTTCCCCTCATCTCTTGAAACTGTACCTTGAGTGCTGACAAGGGCAGAGGTGGCCAACTGTAGCCTGTGGTGCTGATTAAGTGACAGCAATAAGCCTCTTAAAACTCCCAGCAGATGTTGCTGCTTTTGTATGCTAATGGGAACTTCACAAACCATTTTCTCTTCCTTCTGAGAGCAGATGTAAGTACATGAAAATTGCTTTCTTATATCAAGAGCAAATTGATAATAACCTTGGTTCAGTTGTAAGGCAGAAGCTGTAGAGACACTTTATTAGGTAACTGCAGAAAGCTTATCATCAAAATTAATTTTTTTTATATTCTGCTACTTTTCTTCTACTGAGGTAGTTAAGCAAAGTCTGAATTGTGAGCACATTGCTACCTGGGCAGCACAAACCATCCACTCAGAGGCTTTCAGACCAGCAGGTGCATCTGCTCCAGTTAATTGCTATATCACCTCTATAACCACTCCTGTTACCCTGGTTATTTCAGCGGGTTAAGATTAGAACAGGCTTGTCAGCTTATCAGTAGTGATCCTGAGCCTTTGGTGAGCTCATATGATGCTTTGTGTGGTCTGCTGTGAATATACAGTAGAAGATGTGCATCACAGAGGAGGATGTTGTGCCATGTGTGCTACTGTTCCCCAGTCCTGCCTTGATAGGAAATACCCAGTGAAGCTGGAAGAGTTTAGAGAATGGCTCTACTGATGGCTGAATCCTATTGAGGTTAGAACTGCTGCTGACAGTGAGGGCTGTGTTTGTGATTGACTTGGAAACATGGGGCCTCAGAAGTTTGAAAACAGGAGCATAAAGTTTCAAAATATCATAGAGAGTCAGTGTTTGTAAACCAAAGAAATCTGAAAACACCACAACAAGTGTAAATGCCTAATTAGATATCATGAGATTTCTCCATCACTAATAATACCAGCTCATTTGCTAGGGTGAGACTGCTTGGAGCAATTTTGCTATTAGGAGTTTCTCCTAAAGGCTTTTTTAAATATAAAGAAAGTTTGCAAAGTTAATTTTGAGTGTTACTAGGACCATTGCTCATGGAACAATGATGAGGGAAGAAGTTATTGCAGAAGTGTGTATGAGGCAGATTAAATTTTAACTTGAATTTGTGGTTATTCTGGAAAAATTAGAATTCCTGTTTTTAAAGAAAAGCAAATGCAATTGTAGAATTTATTTTACATCACTAATTTGTTTGGAAAACCTCTACATTTATACATGACTCTGACTCTTTCCCTAGACACTGCCCCTTTTGCATGGAGGGGAATTCTGTAACCAGTAACTCCCAGCCTGGATTAACTGAAAAGCAGGAGAAGGGGAGCTCTTGGTGGAGACACTTGTTCTGAGATTCATATCCATTACTTGTCTGACAGAACTCAAGTTGCTGTAAACTCTCAGCCTGGTGTGAAAAAAGATTTATTTTAATTTTTTTTTTTTTCCTTAATGCAACTACAGACTTGTTCTTTTCATATTGGTGCTAATCTTGTATTGTTTTTAACCCTTCTTTGTAGGCTTCTCATGATTACATATGAGTCCTAAACCAGAAATAAATTCGGTACTTAGCCAGAAGGTACATGGCCAAACTTTTTGGAAGGAGCAAGGATTTGTTCTAGGTTGAGTTACTTTATAACCCAGCATTGCAGCCTCACCGGTTACAGCAACACACACAGAGAATGTAACATAGTGAACCTTTAAATGCTTACGTCACCCTCTTTACCTCCATGTCAGTAACCAGCAAAGTGCATTATTGAGTTCAGTCTTTCTACAGCTAGAAACCTTAGAAAAATGCCAGCAGAATGATCATTCTAAAGATACATTGAAGTGGTGTCAGAGCAGCATCCTGTGATGAATCTCTGTAGTGCTGTTGGAACTGGCGAGCTCTCAAGGAAATGTAAATGTATGACTTTGACATCATGAGAGTGGAACCAGAAGCCGCAGTGAAATGCTGTGTGCTGTCTTTCATGTGGTGGAAATGTTTCTGTGAGGTTGGACATGTAAATTAAAAAATAGCCATTGGCACCTGGTTTCCAAGTAACTGATGTATAAACATGGGTACATGCTCTCTAAACACAACTTGCGTTACACCATCAATCATGATTCGTGGGATTCTGTGTTCTCTTTCAAGTGGTCGCTTCAGTGCATCATCTACAGCAGTGAGCTGTGATTTGAGGGCAGCAGCTACTGCCAAGTACCAAATGTTGAGGGCACTTTTCAGTCTAATCCAGCTCCTTTCCCCCTCCTTTGCATGTCTTATTAATGTTTTCTCAAAATAGAATACCCCATTTCTTCAGTGTAAGTTTTCACAACAATTTACTGAGTAGGGGAGTTTATTTTGTTTTTCAGGAAGATCTCATCTCCTTTAGAAACTTGCCTTTCAGGAGGTGCCAATTATCAGTGTCTGAACAGATCTCAGGCAGAGATAGTATATCCCAGTATCCCCTTGAGCTTGGGAAAAGAAGTGAAAGAGGAAACTGAGGCACCAGAAGGTGATGATGCTCCTTCCTTTTATCCTAATATCTTTCCTCAATTTTATGCAATATCCATGACTCTCTATTTGATGCAAGTTTCCCATCTTCTGAGCAGTTGTTTTAAACCTATATTGCACCCTGTGTTTTGTCTGACTTTCCTCCCAGTCTCTCCTTCTGCTGCTATTTTACTTTGGCCCATTAAATATTTCAGTATTTCTTTAGAGAAGTTTTCTAATCTCATCCCCTGAAATTGCACATGAATGAGAACTCAGAGCTGTTCCCAGCTTCCTTATGTACAGCAGCTATTATAAGAAAATAAGTTCAGTAGCAGCTCAGTGTTAAAAGTGTTATCACGTTTGGTAAGTGGTGGTGCAGAGAGCTGGTATTTACACGTTCTCAGGCTGTGATTGTCTTGATCAAAGAGACAATCTCTGCTCTGGTATGAGCCTGGTTTTTGACAGCATTTGTCATAGTGTCTTCTTCCTCTGACAAGTGAATATGAGTCTGTTCAGCTTTGTGCAGCCCAAGGGTTTATACTGAATAAACTCTGCTCTGGAGACTCCTGTCAAGATAATAAACAGCTTTGGTTCTAGACTTAAAACCCTTTCAAAAAAATGCCAGTGATAGTTGCCAAACAAGTGTTAAAAGGATACCTGAGAGGGTCTTTCTTTTGCATCCAAATTCCAATAAAATTTTGTATCATCTGATGCTAGACTAAGCTCATTGGACATAACTGAAGTTTTGTTTTCAGTATACCCACTGTGCAGGGAGGATGTGATTCAGGCAAGTAGAATGTAGCTGTTCATCAATACTAGCACAGTTTTTAAAAAGTAGAAATTAAAAGAAAAAGTGTAGTTTTGTCTTGTTTTATCAGATGGCTGTTATCATCTTTAAAAAGTCAGCTTTTAACTCTATGCTGGCAAGCTGCTATTCTGTTCATTCTGATCTGTTCCTATGTCTTAATCTAGGGAACTTTTTTCTTTTCACTTGCCAGTCTTAGGATGGTTCAGCTGTGCTGACTTCACTGGCTGTAACTTTGAGTGTTTGAGAGATGGGAATTGGCTTCAAGGGCTGCTAGGAGAATGCAAGGACACCACCTTAGGTACTGATCCTGGGACGTGCTTATCTGGTGTCCACAACACCAGCTAAAATCTGTGTAGCCCAGGTTATTTAAAATGTTTGATGCTGTACATTGAGTGTGAGTCTTCTTGTGAGGTTTTTTCTCCCTCAGCTTATGGTGAAGCAGCAATCATTGTCTGTGACAGTGCGTTAGTGAGAAGTGTGACAATGGCAAGTCTCTTGCTGCTCAGGGTGGCATTAATGCATTAGGGGTGATGTTTAAATAGCACTTAATGGTCAAGCAAGATTGACATAACGTGGAGCCATGAGGAGGTGAGCCCAGCTACCATGCCTAAAGAAGGCAAGCAAGCTGGTGAGGTTGTAGTTTGGCCCTCAGGTGCTGGGGGTGTACCAGCATCAGTCAGCTCCTTGTTGTGATCCCTTCATGTGCACATATGTGCACTCTGCCATCCTGAGCAAAGTTGGTTTGGTTTTTTTTTCCCTCTTGTGTAATTTCTCAAGTGAGTTTCTGTACCTTACCCCTCTCATCCTGGAATAAACATAGTCCTGGTAAATTTTCTATGACACAACTACCACCACACCTCTCATGCCTTCAGTGCACTTGACTCCTTGACTGATAACATGATGAAGGTGGAACAGACATATGGTTCTGAGACAAATCAAGACTTTGAAGAATGTCCTGAACATATTTTACTGGAAGTTTTACAATTTCTGGGAAAGAACTAAGTCATGAGTGGTTCTTTAGTTGGGTAAAATGCTTTAATGTGGCCTTAAAAAGGGGAAACTTCTAGGACACTTGCTGCTTCATAAGTGACACCCTTGATTAATGTTCACTTTGGTCAAAAGTAGCTTTTTAGTTTGGATTTAATCAGTCAGTTATGCCACAAGGATGTAGTTCTATTACTGGCCTAGTTCTGTGCTCGAAGGCACAAATATCTTAATGACTTTAACCACATGCTAGCTTTTCTAGAGAGTGTACTTAAGAACTAAAATTGTAAACCATTCATAAATGTCTAGCTAGTTGACCACTCTTTTGTGAAGATCGGAGCTTTGAAACAAGCCTGGACTTTTTTGTGCAGCCTTTTGAGTCCCAGCTGGGGCCGAATGGTCTTTAACAACAACGCCAACCAGGGCTA
>VYZX01015751.1:1703-30125 GCA_013401335.1 Brachypteracias leptosomus
GTGATGTCTCCTGGAGCTGGAGCATGAAGACTTCATCAATGGCCTCCCCTTGATCAGGTGGCTTGTGGGAAACACCAGCCACAAGGTTTCCTTTGTTGTCATGATCCCTAATACTTGCCCATAGACTCTCAGCCTTCTCATGGCTATTCTTCAGGGACAACTCTTCACAGTTTATCCATTCCTTAACATAGAGGGCAACACCTCCACCCCTTCTTCCACACCTGTCCCTTCTAAACAGCCTGTAGCCATTGATAGCCACACTCCAGTCATAGGATTCATCCCACCAGGTTTCAGAAATAGCCACTATGTCATAGCCTTCCTGTAGCACGGTAGCTTCCAATTCCTCCTATTTGTTGTCCATGCTGAGTGCATTTGTGTAGAGGCACTTCATCTGGGCTGCCAGTCATGTCACTCAGTTCTCTTTCTCCAAACCTGGAGCACATGAAGATGTTGTTGGCGAAGCTCCTGCAAAGCCAGCTGATGCTCTGAGGCAGGCTGCTCTCAGCCAGTCTGGAGAGTAATGAACATAACACTCACCTACTTGTAGCAGGGCTAGCTTTAGGGGGTCCATGTTATTCAAATGGTTGTCAGGCTGATTGCTTTGCATAACTGTTTGGAACACTAAAAATCAACCTCACATTAATACTAGAGTTATCACTTCCACTTATCATTACAGCTTGAAGAACTAAGTGTGTATGAAGAGGAATATGTATACTGGGAAAAATATGCCATGTCACTCAATAACATTCAGGGGAAACATGCAGAGCCCTGTGAATCTAATGCAACAGACTGCTAAATAGTTCAGCTACGTACATCAATAAACAGAAAAGGGATTTTTAATGGTAAAACAACTTAATCAATAAAATATTTCTGTTACTGAAAGTAATTTTATTCTGTAGAGATTTGCATGCAGAATTCTGCTTAAAGTGTATTTTTAAAAATTACAATAGATTAAATAGCCTACCTATGTTGAAGTGATTGAGTCTCTTTCTGAAAATCTAATTTGCCATTCAACTCAAAACACATTTTTATATATACAGCACGAATAAATAGTTGGAAAACATGCATCCTATATAATAATTTTTATGTCAAGGATTCCATAGCTATCTGGAGTGCTCATATCTAAAGGTTAAGGAAAAATACGAATTACCAGGAAATTTAATAAGTGTACCACAAAGATTCATTCTTGGTTAATGGTACTAGGCTTGACTTTTAGCAAAGCCAAAGAAACAGAATGTCAGGAAACATGTCATTTGACACCTTTTGCAAAGTTTATCAAACTAATGAATGCACATTACTAGGAAATGTATACCAGTGTAATAAAATAATGCAGCTTGCTGCCAAAAAATTCTTGCAAGTTACTGTTTGAATACATAACTCTAAGAAACTGTGATAACTCTTATCTACTAATGCTTTTAAACATCTGACAATTATACTGCAGATGCTTTCCAGTCCAAATTCTCATTATAAATTAGAGATGGAGTCTAAGTAGCAGCTGGACAGAAGCTTACTAAGAGGGCTCACACCTACTGAATTTGTTTTGTGTTATTTTATTAATATAACTTGTTTCATATAGTAAATCAATCTGTTTGGATTGCTTTGATTTATCTAAAAATGTAGCAGGTTTTTTTTCTATTTTTCCTTTTGTACGTCTGCTGTTAAAACTCTAGTGTTCCTGGTAGCCTATTTTTTCTCTACTCATACTCACCACAGCACCGTTCATAATGTTTTCTGGTTATGCCTGAAATATCAACCTTGAAAGTAAGATATCTAAAAAAAAAGCTTCACAAGTCTTCTAATCACTGGACAATGTGGTGAGTCATAAATGTTATTTAACTCTCAGAAAATTCATTGATTATGGTCACTTCAGGTTAATGAGTGAGACCGTATTTAGATTACACCTTTTTATCTTTTAAAAATTTCAGAATTCACTTTTCACATATTTCTATTCAGGTTTTTTTTGTTGTTCTTTACTGGTTTGATTCTTTGATAACTGTTCATAAGCCCAACACTCCATCTCCAAACATGTAATATACATGGAAATTACTAAAACTGAGATGATGTGTTTTAGAAAAAGAGCATCTGAAGTAACCAACATTTTGAGTAGAGTAATTTGTAATCAAACAAAGAAAGCTAAATATTTTAACTTTCTACGTACTTTATTCTACCTGCAGGTAAGTTGTAAGTAAGGTGAACCAGAAAACTCATGAGAGGAAGAGACATAAAGGAGAAATGGATGCCAGAAGTTTGAGAACTTAGTTCTCCAATCTAGGATGTCTTATGGTGATATCTATCTACATAGGCATATCATTAGGAACTAATTTGGTATGGGAACATCATCTGGTACAAGCCACAGTACTCAAACATACCTTCCACTGAGATAACCAGTGTAGGCTGAGAAAAGGTTTTATCTCAAATGGAATATCTTCACCCAGTAAATCACAGAATCACAGAATNAACAGTGTCTCTATGTGTGCTGTTTGAAGCTGTTCAAAGAACCAGCTTTGACTTGGATCCTTATACATTCCTCAGTAGTTTGAGCACAATTAATGTGTGTTTGTATTGGAGGTTCTGGTTGATTTTCCCCTGGTAGGAATTTGTCCCATGAGTGCTTTGTGAACTTGAGCAATCTATATAGTAAGAGTGGATTACTTCCCTCAAAACCACATTACTGCACTGAGTCAAAATGCTAAAGCAGACGCAGTCGGTGTGGAGTATGTAACAACTACAATTTGTCAGAAGAATGTACCTTGGTATCTTGTCCAGGCTGCAGTGGACGGATTATCCAGTGAATAGCAAAGGACTATCCCTTGACTTTTTTTGATACACTTGCTGAAATTTGAATTCATGCTCTTGCTCAGCAGCATGGATCGCTTAAAATTTTTAAGAAATAATTTGCAACAGAAAGCAAAATAGCCTGAATGATTCATACCTGGAATAATTTTAAATGTGTAAATAAACAAAAGCTCTTTAAAAAAGAGGTGTCAACAGCAGTCAGGGAAACATCTATAAATATAATTTTTGAATACTTATCTATGTTCATATGCAATACGTATGCCTTTAATACTTTCTTGCTGAGAAATTTAGGCATCTTACAAACATTAGCTATTTAACTTCACAGGAAAATCCTAATTAACATCTATTGAAAAGATACCATTCCGATAACTAGCCATACTACTGTCTGATTGTCTCAGATTAGCAGCCAGGTATAGGTTAGATATTAACATTAGCATCACCTCTAGGTAGAAACAGTGCTGGCAATCTAATTAGAGTTTCCAGCAAGGTAGGGGAATCGAGCTAGTTACTCATTTTAGATGCCATCTATTCAGTTTGTAAGGCAATATAAGAATTACTTGCATTTCTGCCACAGCCTGAATGGTACTTTTTCTGAGTCATGTACCTTTTGTCTTTTCCTGCAGCTGGGTCTGTGGTCATCACTACAGCAGCAGGACTTGGCTCTCTGTAGATAGAACATGAAAGAAGACAAAAGATTTCCAATTGCTTTGGTGAACAGCAGCAGGTGAGCTGGGAGATACAATACAGTTATTGTACTTCTGATCAGAGCACCAAAAAACCAACGGCAGTATGTGAGTGTGCTGATCTGAACATGTTGATTTCTCTTTACAAATGCGTCTTAGAGAAAAAGAACATTTATCATGAAATGCTTTAGAATATAATTAATACAGTTAGTAATTTCTTCATAATAGAGAAGATGTAATAATAATATATAATATTAATACAAATAATTTATAAATTACCCCTCACACAGGATGCTTTTTTTTATTTTAGACATTGCATGGTAGAAGAACTGATGTCAGTGTTTATCTGTGACTTGCAGTGCCATTGGACAATTATGGCCTTTGGATTTTAATAATGCTCAGTGTGCACCCAAGCAATCAATGCTGAAACACTCATAGATTTCAAAGGACATCAAAACTGACTAAATGCTTTCAGTATTCATTCAGACTTCCTTTGAATTCGGTTCTCAGATTCAAGAATTGTAGGCATATTGCCTTAATATTTCTAATATAAATCACTTTGGGGTGATATAAAAAGTAATGAAAAATAACAGAGAAACTTCAGTCAATCTCACCTATTTACTTCCATCCATGATAAAAAAAAACCAACAGGGTTTTCAATGTTAAACCAGTTAATTTTAAAATGTAGAGAAAAACAAATATTTACACAGGGAATTACTGTGTGGAGATCATTAACAAAAGAGGAATTAGGTATACAGTCTAGTAAATTTAAAAAGCATATTCTAATATCATGTAAATGAGAAAAAACATTCTCTTTGTACTTTTAGGATAAAATTTTAAGGGCTATCAATAAAGTTTCAGAATACAACATATTCAATAATTAAAGCCAGGAAGAAATATTTGTTTCCTCTGGAAGTGTAATATTTCTAATGTGGAGCATACTGAATGACTCAAAAGCAATTTGAAAACTTCACAGTGAGGTCACTTTTTAGAACATCTAGGAAAAGATAGGTTCCTGCAGGTTTATTTTATTGTGTTAGAAGCATGTACAAGATGATAGTTGGATTGTTTTATGAATAGATAGAACAATAGCAATCAGACAATGAAGCTGGAATATGCAAGTGTAAACGGACTTTCATTCTTTTATTTAACAGCTTGGAGAAACTTAGTTTTCTCCATTGATCACTGGCTATTTATTTAATGTATTTCATGTCCAAACATGTCAGAGAAAACTTAAGTATTAAGCTTACTTGAATTTGAAATATATGGTCATGATACATGAGTGTGAATTTAGTTTGGAATACCTCTTTGCAGCTGTAGAGGTATCCTACAGACTTCACCACAATTAGTAGCATTCCAGAAGTCCAAGAATAAAATTCCAAGACTGTCTGTCTCATCTTTCCCAGGGGTCAAGACGGTTACCATATTTAATTTGTTGTCTTTTGTTATGTGTATAGGACTTTTACAGCCCTTTTCAAAGTTGCCTCTTCCTACATTTCATATAAAAAGGAAGATGTAATAAGTTTTTCTTCTTTGGAACATTTATTTTACCTCACAACTTCCTGCTGGTATCTTATTTATGTAATGTTGAAAATCACTGATTTATTCTGAGTTTCAAGCACTACAGAAAATTAATTGAGTTTCCTTTTCTGCTGAGAAGCTGCAGATGGTTTTGTAAGCATTTTTTTTTAAGACATATAACATTTTAACTCCTTGTAATTCTTGCTGGTGTGGGAGGGAAAAAGGGGAGAGAGAGAAAGAGAATGAGGATGAATTTCCTCATGTATCTTCAAGTAGCAATTTTATTTCTTGTGATGTCTACCTATATTTTGGGACACTTTATTTTATAAAGTTTAGGTAAAATCTTCCAAAGTATATGAGCTAAGAACTAAGTCCACCATTAATTTTCCAGTAGCAGCTTTTCTTTTCTTTGTTAATAATTCCTTCCAGATAAGATCATCTGAGCAATTTTCTTTTGGAGACTGATCTTCAAAATTGTTAGGAAGTAATATTTAATTTTAAGCTGGAAAATGGCAATGTAAGTGAAGAGTAGATAGAATAGTTTAAATATAGTAAGACAACATAAGTTCAACCTTTGGCAAATGTCTCGTAAGTATAAATTCCTCCCATCCCACCAGCATTTTTGTCTTCAATATTTTGTGTGGAATAGGCTATTTGAAAGGGAGTTATTGACTAGATGCTCAGAGCAGGCCAGAGCTGATTTTAATACAGCCAAGGTTGTATGTATACAA
This sequence comes from Brachypteracias leptosomus, assembly GCA_013401335.1. Taxonomy (NCBI): domain Eukaryota; kingdom Metazoa; phylum Chordata; class Aves; order Coraciiformes; family Brachypteraciidae; genus Brachypteracias; species Brachypteracias leptosomus. The sequence continues at coordinate 7,435 of VYZX01015751.1, forward strand.
TAATTCATCTGTTAGAGGTTTTGTTTGTGTAAACCAAGTTTAATAAAGTGGTTTTCTCAATGGAGTTTCTTCATTCTGATTATGCTGCATTACATTTATAGCTGCCCTCTCAGCTAGACTTCAGGCTTCATTATATGAGATATCTATGATTTTATAGCATGACGCAAAACAAATTCATGGAGACAAAATTAGACTTTCAGAGGGCTTTATAGCTGAAAGAATATTTAAAGTGATGTTAAAGACCTATTGATACAGAAATCTAGCATTTTTGTTTGAGTAACTGGTGGATGGAATGATACATGATAATAATGAAAGTATTCAAATAAATCTGAAGAACAGATTTGATAGTAATCTTTAAGAGTGTAAACTTCAACTTAATGCTATAGATTATTGAAGGTTTTTGGGGCAACCTGCAAACTTTAAAAAAATTAATTTATTTTCCACATGCTTTATACTTTCACATATCTATATGAAACCATTTAGACCCCAATTTGAAACTGATTAGTCTTAAATCAATAGAGACATGTGCATATATTTTCTATGCTCATAAACCCCCATATTTGTACTAAATTTTTTCTTGCATGAATGTAGTTTTCAGGTTATAATGTTCCTTAGCTTTTCAGGATAGCTATAAGGATTTTTTAATTAATTCAATCTGGTCATTCTCCTCCTTCTGAGTAGCAGCAGAAGTCAGATGTCTTATCATTGGAGAAAAATTCAGTAATCTATATTCTGGGTATATTTAGAGTATATTGTATTCTGATTCCATACATTCCCCAGTACTGGAATAGACACTACCACAAATAGTATATTAAAAAATTAAAATTACTTATCTGTTAAAACTAAGAATGATTCAAAATTTCTTGTTTCAGAAGGAAAAAAACCAAACCCAACCTTAAAAAATGCCATCTCCCAAACTTGTTTCCACTGTTTTGTTAAAAAAAAGGTTTTAATGAGAAATTATAATCAACAACAGTAAAAAATATATGCTATTTGAAACAGTAGTTTTCAAAATCAATGTTCAACCTCAAAATTCGTTGCACTTTATAGATTGACTCTTCCTATAAAGCTATCATATTTATTCCTCATTTTGTTCATTCTGATAGGACTATAGCATGAAATTTTAGATTGCTGATCTGAAAGAAACAGAGGATCCCTCTACATGAAAATGTTTAAGCAAGATAATAAACATTATTGCCTAGAATACTAAATTTATACCCTCTGGCAGTCCAATCATCATTTTGTTACTTTTGGAGTATTCCAAATTACATTACAAATTCAACCAATATGAATTTATTTAAAAGATATTGCATTTCAGTTTTGGATTTAACAGAAACATATGTACAGCAGCAACTTGACATATGGGCAAAACATATAAGGATATCGGTGCACTAATCTAGCTAAACTAATTTATCCAACTAAATGCAATGTTACAGTTAACATTGAATGGTTTATGCACAGAACTACCTCCCTTAAGACAGATCTCTAACACTATTCCTGGAAACGTGTTTTCATCGCTATGGCACTTAAATGTTCTAATTATTGACTCTGAAGGTGTTCCCTCTCCCAATGAATTTAAAACCAACCCTTCCCTCAGGCATGCATGACTTTTCCATAGATTATTTTTTTGCAACTATATTGTGAGTAAAATCTTATACAAGCATGAATGAGGTGTATGTAATGTAAGACAAAAGTGATCGAAGTCAAATTTAGAATTAATTTTGAACAAATGTTTTCTAAAAAACACTTAAGAGCTTAGCTGTAGTAATTGATTCCAGTGGAAGTTTGGAACTAAAACACTAAAAAAAAAATCTTATTAGACACTTGTCTTCATCTTTATGCACCAAAATGTCTTTTAAAATCCATTACTTGGCTCATGGCTTTCTAATAGCTTTCTCTCTAGAACAGAAGCAGCACAAATATGCAAACATGATTACAGGCTGAAAATCCTTGCTGAAAGACAGCTCACTAGCTGAGGTGTAATACATTAACTGTATAACTACAGTGTATGGATAGCCAATTTTTTTCTTGTGCATGAAGCTTCCCCTCCTTCATGCGAATGCACCTTTTTGTGCAAATTCTATTCCGAAGACCTGCAGCAGGTATTTTTGAGCAATATACTGACTTTCAGCGTATACTACCATTAAGTGTCACATTTCCATTGTTGTTCTGATCAAACAGATATATGCTTCTTAATTGGGTACTCTCTACTAAATATAGTCATAAAAAATGTAGGATTTATAAAGTTATTTTCCACTACATTAACTTTGGGGAAATATTAAAAGAGAGGAACACAATGCAATCTTTTGCAGAGCACCAGCTAGGGTAAGATTAAGCAGATTCCAGTTAGTTACCTAATATTACACATGCATAAAAACACTGATGGCAATAGAGTGCCACAGGTGTCATTGAAAACATAATCAGAAGACAATGAAGCTACACATTTGTAATTGAGGTATAATTTGGTCTGCAGAATCTTTATTACTCTATTAAATGAAGGAAGCAGGTTGGCCTTCAGGTTGAGTTTGTGTGGCTGGCAGTTAATTTTTTTTCATATTCATTGCTAGCAGTTATAATATTGGAATCACTGAGGCATAATGAACAGAGAATTAATAATCACTTTCAATGTAGGATTGCATTTTAAAGAAACCTGCCCTGTGGCTGAGGGAAACTACAGTAAATCTGGTCCCCCACAAATAACAGTTTGAGTAAAACAACTGCAAGTTTAAAAGAGGAAGGGAAATCTTGTGTGTTATAGGAAAGAACTGCCTTCTTTTAAAGTAGTCATTTATGAAGGAAATAATATTACTACCACAGTTTTTAATTCTGTTTACTCATGTCTCTGCCTCATTGTGTAACTTTCATTGTACTTCTAAGTGTGTTCCTAAGTCCTGGTCTCTGGCTGCAAGGTAGTTTTCAAATGTCTGGGATGGGACAGGAAAAAACAGTAGACTTTCTTATGGATTCTTTGTTTATATCGGTTTAAGGAAGCACATCTGTGATTTAAATATTTATGAAGTGCTATGCTGCATTAGATCCTGGGTTCACTTAATCCAATATCTGCTTTCTGACTAATCAGATTACCAGAAACAGTGACAAAATATTTGAAAGGCAAGACTGGTATAATCTGGTGTGTGAAAGATTCAGAGTAAATTCCAATGCTTAAAGATTAATGTTAATGGATGAAACTTTTTTTTTTTTAAGTCTTAGTTTTCATAACTCTGAGTGTAATGTCTTTTCCAGCCAACAGAGGATTTAATTAAGTGACAAGAATATGAACATCAACAGAAATATTTGTTTTGAAACTACTTTTCTTAATCTAGTGAGAATGAAAGTCTCAGTCTGATGATACTTTTTTTCCCTGATGTAAACTGAAACTTCAATGACACAATCTTTTGTAAGTTATATTAATCAAATAATAGATTAAAACAGCTGCAGCAAAAGAGTCTAAGAAATCAATCCAGATTTGCCTTGATGTTGATGTAATGATTTCTGAACAACTATTTGCCCTCCCAGTACTATGACTACAGGTAAAATTCTAGGTAGCATTCTTGTAGGAATAATGGCCTTCATGCATTATTTTCTGTAGTGAATGTCTTTTCTTCTTGCGTGTAACATAAAGACCTTAATATAAAAAGGCTGAATGGGAGATTGGTACTTACTAAAACATAATTAATTCTCTACTATACAATGCATAACTGCTACAGATATGGAGGTTTGCCTCTTGGTGCTAGGGCAAAGACAGTTGCCACAAAGACATAATGCAGAGGAAAATTCAGAAACTGTTTGCTTTTGTGTTGCATCCGAACACTTTTTCCTTTAAGAAAAAATACATTGTTTGATTTGGAAGTTATCATTTAAAATGAAAACAGACTTTTTTTTTCCCCTCTTTCTTTTTTCTTTTTTTTTTCCCCTTTCATTTTCTTTCCTTTTCCTCTTTTTCTCTTCCTTTCCATTTCTCTTTCTTTTTCCTTCCATTTCCCTTTCCATTTCCCCTTCTTCTTCCTTTTTCCCTTTCTCTTTCTTTTTCTTTTTTTTTTTTTTCATTTTCTAATTTTCTGCTTATTTTTCTTTTTTTCCCTTCACTTTTTCTCCCACAGAATAAGACTATCATCTGCCACATGGTAGAGTTCTAGTTGATTACTGGGAAGTTCCTAGGTATTATCATATTGGAAATAAGAATATTAATATTCATAAAATCACAAGCATATTATTCCTGATTGATGTTCGCTCTTGGAAGGTCTTCCTTCTCAGCAGTTCACTTTCTCAAGGAACTTCATGCAGTGAAAGTCTGCAAAATTAGTTATGACAGTCAAAGGAAGGGAACACAGGGAGCGGTGTGCCAGGGCTGGGTGGCAGTGGGAGTTGGGGCTAGGGAGTGCACCTTGCAGCTGACCTCAGCAGCTTACACACCCTGCAGCTGTACTGCCATGCTATAGCCTCTGACTCTACCCTATGACCCCAAATGTCAGATGCTTTTGATCAGTAGATCTAATATAATCTGATTCAGTCTTGCCAGTGACACAGTGTGGTAGCTGTACGTCAGCCAAAGATCAGCTAGGATTGTAAAATATGTGAAGGTACAAGGAATGGAAACAAGACCATAGAGCTCTGCTGCAAAAGCATGAGATATTATCATACTACTCATATTAACTAGCAGTTTTTCCTGAATCTTAGATGTGACTGCCATTTCTCCACAAAATGGAATACAGATTATTCCCTTCATGTGCAGATCCAAAACAGGATGTGTAGGGAAGAGTGAAAGAACATGAGGAATATACTCAGTCTATTGTAATTTCAGGAGTTCCCTCTGATTCAGTGGAATAGCAAACTATACCCAATGCAAACCCTAGTGTAAATACTAACAAATGACTGGTGTAGTAACTGAAGTGAAAGCTGTGGGTATTGTCTACCTGGTCTTCAGTAAGGCCTTTGACAGTGTCTCCCATAAGTTCCTCATAGACAAGCTGTTGATGTACAGGCTAGATGTATAGACAGTGAGGTGGATTGAAAACTGGCCAAATGGTTGGGCCCAGGTGATGGTGATCAGTGGCATAAGGTCTAGCAGGAGGCTAGTAACTAGTGATGTAACCCAGGGGACAGTATTGGGTGCAGTCTTGTTCAAGTCTTCATTAATGATCTGGATGATGGGGCAGAGAGGATCCTCAGCAAGTTTGCTGATGACACAAAACTAGAAGTGGCTGATATCCCAGAGGATCATGCTGCCTTCCAGAGGGACCCTGATAGGCTGACAGGAACCTCATGAAATTCAATAATGGGAAGCACAAAGTCCTGTACCTGGGGAGGAACAACTCCATGCACCAATATATGTTAGGGATCTACCATTTTAAAAATCATCCTTGCTGAAAAGGACCTGGTGGTGGACACCAATGAGCCAACAATATGCCCTTGTGTCAAGAAAGACTGATGGTATCCTGGGTTGCACTAAGCAAAGTATTGCCGGTAGGTCTCAGTTGGGAGAGACCGCAGCTGGACTACTGTATATGATTTAGGGCTTAGTACAAGGGACATAGCCATACTAGAGATTCCAATGAAGGGGAACAAAGATGATTAAGGGACTGAAGCATCTCTCCTATGAGAAAAGGTTGAGAGAGATGGGACTCTTTAGGTCAGTTTGGGGGAATTTTATCAGTATACATAAATACCTGAAGGGAGAGTGCAAAGAAGACAGAGCTAAGCTCTTCTCAGTGGTGCCCAGTGACAGGACCAAGAGGTTTTTGAGTTCACAACAAAATCAACATCTAAGAATGAAGTAATGTGTCAAAGGATGGTATTCTCAGGTTCATTGCACTTACCATTGTTCACCTGAGCAATATTTCCCCCAAGAGTTATTTGTGAAGCTTCTTCTGATACATAGCTTATTTATGTTTTGTCCTTCCTATGCTTTTCTCCTTTATAGTTTACAAAGGCCAGAGCACAGGAGAATTTGGCTCAAAATTTGCTGTCTGTACTTATGTCTGTATGAACTGGAAAAAAAAACCCCTCATGTTCTAGTTCAATCAATCAAACTTGCTTTTAAAAATAAATGGCTAAATAAGAACAGTAATAGTAGAAAGATGGAAAAATCTTGGAAGGATCGCTGCAAGGTCATCTCATCCACTCTTTTGATGCAACACAGGATTCCTTATGTTTATATAATTTCTAGTGCATATTTACCTAATCCCTTTTAACAACCCTCAGGGACATATACTTTAGATTCACCCAGCCAACTATTCTCATGCTTTACTTTTCTTACTTTTAGAAAACGTGTTTAAAGTTTCAATTGTTTTTGGTACAAACAAACCTATTGTTTATTTTCATACATGATAAACATAGAAAACATAACTCCTATGGTCTTTGAAGACCTATTTTTTTAACTGTAAAACTCCCTTCTTTAGGATAAATATTTCCTTTTAATTTTTTCTTGGGGACAATATTTGTTCTTTTAAAATTCTGGTTAGGGTTTTGTTGCTATTGTTGTGGGGTTTTTTCCCTGGTTGTTTTATTTTGGTTTTCCCCTGGACTGCATTTTGGCATAGAATGTCTTAAAATTCACTGTCCAAAACTGGATGAACTACTCCAGGTGAGGACCTACCTTGGGGGATGGGTGAAAAGTTCATGACTTTTCCAGGAAAAGTCCTATTTTCTGCCTGTTAGAAGACATAACTGCATTACAGTCATTAACACTATTATGATTTACTCCACCTAAGGTGTGGCCAGGTAATCAATACAAATGATTTAAAACATTTCCAAAGGTAGTTTAACAATTTAGTCGAGTCTCGACCACGTGTTTCTTTCAGTTATGTCATTTCTGAATCTTAATGTATACACTAACGTGTCAAATTTTAATGACAGGACAATTTCCCAGTTGCTATTGCATGCAAGAAGCAGAAACATTATTTATGAGCAATCTGTAATCTTTAACCATTATAGTAACACTTCTAGTCTTTAACTAAAAGTAGATTGGAAACCTTTGGAGCTATTTTGATTATACCACAGTATGATGTTATTTGATCAAATAGGGGGAATAGGGGGAGGGGGAGAAAATATGGTTTGTATGATTAATTTGTGTAAATAAATCATTAAAATACTTTATTAACATCTCAGGTCAGCATTCTGATGGGATTACATGCCACTCTTTGCTGCCATCTTTAGCTGAGAACAAGAACCTTTAAAAATAGTGTATTGGCTTCTTTAAAGAAATTTTGACAAAATACTGTAAAGAAAAACCTGGTCTTGGCTAGGCTAAGGGATAGCTGATCTGATAAATTTCTGCCATGTCTTATTTTTAATAAAATTGTTCTCACATTCCATTTTTCCAATTATTATTGGTGTTCTTTATAATAAATCCTAATCACCAGAAAGACCCATTGTAGTGGGTCTGTCTGAGCTGATTTTCCCCATACAGCCCTCATGCAGCAGTACTAGGACCCAGAGAGTGTTGATAACACACACCCTTGTTATGACTATCAGTGCCCACACGGCACCAAAGGTACGGGGCGGGGGCAAGATCTGGGAGGGGATACAACCCGGACAGCCGACCCGAGCTGACCAATAGGATATTCCATACCATATGACGTCAGCTCAACTATAAAGGGAAGAGGACGGAGGGGATTCGGGGGAAGACGTTTGTCCTCCGAGCAACCGGTACGCGTTCTGGAGCCCTGCTTCCCGGGACAGGCCTGACACCGCCTGCAGATGGGAAGTAGAGAGTAACGGCTTTGCTTGCTTTTGCTTCGCGTGTGCGACCTTGCTTTCTCTGCTGTTTATTAAAACTGCTTCTTATCATAACCCACGGGTTCTTCTTTTCCATCTTACTCTCTCCCCGCTTGCCTTGCTGACGAAGGTTTGGGGCGTGGGGGGTAGAGTGATAGAGGTACTAGGGGTGGGCACCGGGCACCCAGCCAGGGTAAACCCACCACACCCATACACATTTCCAGTCAATTATGCAGTAGCTTGTAACATAAGGGTGTATCTTGAAAAGTTGCATATTCTCCCAAGCATTTGAATAATATCATTGGTGATACAGATAGCTTTTTGGTGATAGTTACTTTTAGAAATTTAAACATGCATTTCATGACAAAAACATGCTGATTTCTAACAGTTAAACTGGTTAGAAAGAGCTGGTGGATGAGAGGAATCTGAAACCTTTGCAGTCAGCTTGGCAGCTAGCTGGCTACATTTGTATTTGGTTGCTTACATTTTGACAGAAAATACAAAATATTTGTTTTCAAATTCCTTTCTGTTTAGATGTTGGTTTCAAGGAGAATGAAAAATTATTGTCTTTGCTCCAATTCAGAAAGAAAACAAATTTTGTTATCTTGAAATTCTTTATGAAGAAGAATTACCTGTTTCACTTGATCCTTAGTGTTCTCCACTTTACCAAAAGTTTGCCTCAACTTTCAGGGTCATGTTCTGTTGTTGATAAAGTTACTTTTAATGTTACATTTGGTTAATTTTCATAATATGTAAATTAAATTCCTCTCAAAGTGTTTTGCCTTTGATAAAAAGGCAGACAGTTTGTGACTTTAAAAATAAACCTAATGAAATTAGACTCATGACTTCTAATGACTGTGTACTTTATTTTTGTTTTTTAGTTGGTGAAAATTTCAATCTTTATAAGTTTTGCAAGTATTAGGACATATTCCATGCTGGCTTACACACTGTAAAATCCTACGGAAGGAGAAATTTTTACAGAGTGGAGATGACTAGAGATGAAACTCGAAGGAAGGTCAGTTTCTAATACACTCCTATTTAAAGGATTAAATCACAATATTGATAAGCACTAAGAATTTAATCTAGATGACAGTTGCTAAAATCTCAATGCTGACTTTAGTGTTTACACTGTCTCCTATCCAGGCCAGAAGTCTGTCACCTTTTCTCCTCCCTCTCTTACTTCTGTGGACTTACTGAGGTGATTTCCTTTGGACAGTGTTGGCAATCAATCAGCTTTATTATGTGTTTAGACAGGTTTGATGACATGAATTCACATCTAGCTCCCTACTTAAATCTACTAACTTCAACTTCTTCAGGGACATGAGTCCTCTATTGCATATTCCTTGGTAACCAGCAATAAATGATGAGTGTCTGCTGAGGGGCTGAGCATAGAGTCAATTCTAGAGTGGTGGCTCTTCATTAGAGGAAGGATGTATGTAACAATATATGTTAAATTACGCTTTTATCATTCTTTAAGACACTGTTATGTTCCACCTTTTCATCGTGGCCTAACTTAGTGGCCATGCATTAAAGTATTTAAATTTAAAACTTTCTTCTGAGGAAGTTCTAATGACTGAGACATGCAGTCTTGACATCACCAGAGAGGGATTTCAGTGATGTTAGTGCATTATGGATGTCAACAGTGTAACTGATCAGTAATGAAAACATGAGTGTCTTACATTGTATCCCTTCTGTCTTCTAAAAAAGATGAGATGTTCAAACTATATTTTCAGTTACAGAAACAGAATTAGGGTTAACACATATGAAAAGTGAAAAGTATTTCTGCTTTACAAAGATGGGATAAAAGGTTAATTTCTTTTTTTTTTAGAAATCTTCTTTCACTTGATATGCTTTTCTATGTGTGGATATTCAACATTTTGAGTTAGGAATCCATATCACCAAAAGCATGTAAGGCATAAAAAAGGAGTAGATGTTTCATAAAATAATTTGGAAAACTCAGTTCCAACTTTCTTGTGGTGTACATCTTGCCAGACTGTTAAGGATCAGAAATTGCTTGTGCTTCTAAAATCAGTTTTTCATTGGGATGAGTACACACTGAATTGTGATTGTGAGTTGATTTTCTGGTTGGTTTTGTCTCCCATTACCAGGGCAGCAGACTCTACTTATTACGGTAGCTAGGTGAATTAAGTAATATGCAAGTTTGAGATACAATTGCAGACAATCAGAGGTTTATTGAAAGCAAAGGAGATAGTTTCGGTCACAGTGTTCAGAGGATTTAGACATTCTGGAAAATGTGTCTGCCCTTTTTGTAACATTCATTACTATTTATGTAATCGATTTTGTGGTGACTCTGTTTAATTAGTTTTCAAATGAGTTCTTAGACTGTGCTTAAGCTGTGTCTGAAACTCAGGCCTTAGGCACTGGCTTTTATATTGCAAGGGTATAACTTCAGTGCTACCTCCATACCAAGTACTAGGTAGCAGCCAAGCTACTCTGTCTAATAGTGTTTTGCTGTGCTGATCCTAACAGAAACAGAGAAAAAGAAGAGAGCCTTGAAGCTCAGTGGAGTTCTCTGCTTTCTATTTCTGCTCCTGATGGCATCACTGTTGCATGACTGGATGTCACTCCATTATCTCACAAGCCTCAAGACCCAGCCTCCTCTCTTCCATTCCTAGAAAGGGAATAATTACTTATCTGGTGATTTCCTGCTAAACTTTCACTCTTGTGAATGCTCTCTTTTTGCATAATTTACATTCCCTGTTTCCTAATTGTGATCTTTTTGACATCTGGCTCATTGATTTTGGCATTACTTTTTTTCTCGGTATTCATTATCATTTTATTCATCTTAGAGTGTTTATCTCTGTAAGACTAATACTTATTCTCTTAAAATAACTACAATATCATTTTTCTTAAAGGTCACATTATTTTTCTGGGGGCTTTAAACTACATGAAGTCTTGGGTAGAGGAAACACCTGGTATCAAATCAAAGCACTTCAATTTTGTTTGAAGGAATTACACTGAACTTATGTGTTGAATTATGACCTTGCCTCTTCCATAACGTACCTACTTCTTGTGTGTATCTTGAAAGACCTTAAGTAGCATACATATTTGTGCATATAGAAACCTTCTTATCTTTTTAATGAAATTTTCAAGAACTGATCCTACCCTAAAACCAGGAGAGTTTTGGTAGTATTTTTGATATAAGTAAGATTTGGTCCATAATTTTGTAACAGATTTTTCTGTCTTCCATGAACAAAGTACAGGTGATTGTGATTTGAAAGAAAAGACATGGGATCTGTCTGTTTTGAGAAGAGTAGAGGATTGATGTTTTAAATTTCTCTGACTAGCAATTTTTACTTTTCTTCAAAGGAATAAATAACTATTTAAATATTATTTGAATGAAATTGCTATTTTGACTGGTCCTTTTTAGGAAGTTGCACTACCTTAGTATACAAAGATCTAATAATTCTGTACTGATAGCATATAAAGCTCTGTCAGCTAGCTTCTATTTTAATTGCTGTGGTATGTCTGAGGATTAAGTTTGACACTCTGTGCATTAAAACCACAATTTTTATGTAATTTCTAATTCCTAGCATCAATTTCCATTTTTTACTCAATTTTACAATGTGTCCCAATCTTATCAGAGACTGGTCCAGGGATCCAGTAAAGCTGGAGTGCAAAGTCTTCACATGTGAAGTGAAGAATACTGTGAAAAGGGTTTCACAGTGTTTGTCTTTTAGTTTGCACTCAATGTCTCATGAATACTGTGGCTGTGAGGTCCTGTGAATGGCAAAAATATACATGCAGAAAACTTACAAAATAATAATTGTTGGGACTATAGTTTTCATTTAATAGTTTTAATTAAATAAAAAAGGTACTGTAAATCTCAAGTTTCTATTGTGAAAAATGAAGGTCACATAGGTTTTTTTAGAACACAGCTGGACTGATACATAGAAAGCTGCTTTAATTATAAAGAAGCAGGCTCTCCACATTAAATGGTGTATGACCAAACAAGCTGCCTTCTTTTGACTTCACAGACAGCTGGAGTTGAATTCAGAGGCAGCTAATTGCCTTGGGGACCTTTCTCTGGCATGTAGCCCATTGGTACTCTTGAGAGGTGGAGAGGCTTCACACAGAAAGCTTAAAAGCATCTGGGCTGCTGTTGTGCAGAATGCTACTGCTGACAGATTTACCATCTGTCTTTGAGAAAGACAACAGTTTTGGGAACCCAGATACCACTATTCTTCAGTAGAAAGCCCTGTGTCAATCAAAACCTCCTCATTAGAGAGCAGAACTTGAATTATAGCTATGTGCACTAAACAAAAAAGAAATATCAAGACATTAGTTTACTGTTATTCGTGTATGACTAGATGAAAAATCCTGTAACATTAGGAAACAGAAAACTGTAAACACATTTGTATATCCCATCAGCTAAGCTTTCTCTGTGCAAATAGTTTTACAGACATACCAACAGCAATCATGTTCATATCCCCACAAGAATTATGGTGTAATAGCACAGAATAATGAATTCATAATATTCACTATTCTATTTCAGATAATTCAGATATGCATTTTTACAAATTGTCTTTGACTTTAAAATGTAATTGGTTTCATTCCTATGTTTATAGCCAATAGAATGAATTGTATTTACCTCATAAGGGAACTTCAAAGCTCTAATCATAGGAAAAAGGAAAGGATGTGCTGTAATCCCTGTACACTTTCATGTGTGCTTTCCTATACGTAAAATTATGACTATGTATTTTGTCTAGTGCAATTTTAAAAGAATCAGTCAAAGTTAGGAACAAAGCATAAATGTTTTTTCTAAAAAGCTGCAGTACACAAATATTTTCAGAACACAAATGCTCATCTATAAACACATGTAAATACAGACTTATTTTAATAACTACAGGTCTGAATGACATGCATTCATCTCAACAGCTCATAAAACTGTTAGGAATTATGATCAATAGAATCACAGATTCTATAAATACTACTCTTTCTTAGGCCTGCAAGTGAATCTATGTTTCTGTAAGACTTTAGTGCCTTCCTGAAAGACGTAAAAGATAAGTTATGTCCAGTTGCTTTCCTTGTTTGCTGTGATTGACCACTAAACATATACTAGTTGTTTGAAGAAATAAATATTTAGTTTGTGATCCATGTTCTTGAAAGCCAAGTTTCAGTTTAGTGTGAACAAGAAAAACTTTAAATATATTATATAGTTATCATAAACATTTATTTTAAGCATAAATTTATATATCTGTGTATATATGTGCATGTATATTGCTTATCACAAATATAGGAGGCTGGATGAAGGTAAATGTTATAATTTTATTTTTTTTTTGTGAGAAATTCTCATGTTTTCTTACCCAAGTACTTTAACACAAATCTAGAGGGAAAGATGAGGAATATGTGCCAGGATGTTCCTTCAAGTTCTGTGGCTACAAAACACTAAAACCCAGCTTCTGCATCTATATGCATGCACATTGCCAGATGTAGAAAAAGATGCAGTTTAGTAATGAGGCCTCAAAACTCTAACCAGCGTGCTGACACGATGCCACTACGAAGCACAAATTACAGATTTGTTATACTAGTCCACTGATTACAACTCTCCCATGAAAATAGGAGTGCTGGTTTCCAGTTGCTTTTTCTAGAATTGTTTCTGTATTTTAATGCAGAATGCTTACCCTCCAAGCTTATGGTTGGGGCATACATCTAGGAGATACAAAAGATCAGTTTGAACATTCCAATGCTGAGGAAGGCCCTGAGCTTAAGTGCTCTAATGAGATACAGCTTTGTCACTGGCCATATTTTAAAAGAAAAAGGAAATGGGCTTCTCTTCTCTCAGAGAAGCAGCTTAGGTTTTTACTTCAAGGGAAAGGTTCTAAACTTCAAATTTCAGCCAAAAATGGAAAGTTTAGAAAGACCTAAGATGTTCAGATTAAGCACTGTATCATCATTAAAGGGAGCCAAGTGTTGGCTTATTTTTTGTGCTGAGATACTTGCAGTAAAGAGCTAGACAATGTACTTCTGTATTCTGTTGTAGTCTGCAGAACTGATATATCAATGTCAAAAAGAGGTGTTGGAATCAAGCAATGTGCTCTCACCATCATTTCCTATTATCCAATTTAAGTATATCCCTGGTTCAGCATGATGAGTGCGATGAATCTTTTTCTTGAATGGTTAATTTCCTCCAGGAATGACACGGAAAGTTTATTCAGAGCTTTGGTGGCCCTATGCCAAAATCTCTTTATGGGTCTAGCTCTTAATCTATCTCTCTGTTAGCTTTCCATTACTGAAATGGCAATCACCGCACTTCCCCATTTCAGAGAGGGTAAATATGTTATTGGTAATCTAGTTTCCATAGTTATGGAGATAAGTAAGTAGGTATATAAGAGTTTTCTTGCTTGACAAATTAAAATGGGAATATATTGGTATTTTGGAAGGGATCTTGGCCATTGTTTTTCAGTCACGTAAAGGCTAGATGTTCCATTTTAATTCAAGTGTGTTGGTCTAGTTAAACTACTGTAAATCTCTGTGAACATATGGAAATTAGTTGCTTACTGACTTATGACAAGTGTGTTCAAGAAAATGCTTTCTTTAGTTTTCCTTGTTCAGTCAAATAACTAAACAAAAAGCAAATAAATCAATGCCCTGTTTATGTGCAGCTGAGGTATAATTCTGGGACACATAGACAGGACTTCTTGTAACATAGAAATTCTGATGTTTATTCCAAGGATACTGAAGTCCATCTCTGATAATTTACAGAAGATTCACCTATGTACGATTGAGAGTATAAAGTGAAGAAAATGAGACTAAACAAGTAAAACTGAAAGCATCATTTGACTTCCAGATGATAAGAAGGATATTTTCAGGTATCCACAGGCTAATGAGTAGGACTGGCAATTAGAAAAAAAAAAGTCTCTTGTAAACTGAACTCATTAAAAGACTCAGTCAATTAATAAAGGTAGAACCCCTCAGTTTGCCATTTTGGTCTGTAAAGTAGAATCACATTTAAAGTACTCTAGCAACTCATTATGATACGAGCTGTGGCTATATCATGACTTAAATATTTCCTCTGGGAACATCTTCTACTTCTCAAGTATGTCTTACAGCAAACCTTGGGAATCATAGCAATATCACATTTTGTGCATATTTTACAGGGTGTAAGACTTCTATGCAGATTTTGTAGGAAGATTGTCAATATATTAGTTGAAAAGCGTATTTCTAAAGGTCACTAAGATCCTAAATGGACACCTGTGATAGAGTGCACAACTGGCATTCCTTCTGCAAACCTGAAGAAATACGTTGTTTTTTCTTGCTACATTTTTATATAATACAGATTTATTTTCCCTGAAGACAATATCCCAGATTCTGAAGGGGCGTGGAGCAGATGAAGTGTAATTCAGGGAATGGGAGAGGCATGGGGATTTGCAAAGAACCATTTATAGCCTTTGATGTGTTGTTAATGCTAGCTGTCAATAGCAAAAAGGCATGATTCCAGAATTCAAACATCATAGAGCATAACCAGGCCATAAATCTGATTGTCTAGGTACATCTCTAATATTGGATCCAAGAAGAGAGGGTAAAACAGCTATTAAATCAGCTGTCTTCTAAAGTTTCATCAAGGTAGGCAAATAATCTTGGTTGCTTCTTCATGATTCTATTGGTTTGTCTACAGTAATTGTAGGCAAACCATGATTTTTCTCCTGTTTCTTCCTACTACCAAGATAATGTCTCCATTCCTTCACAGTTCTTTTGCATACAAGGAAATGACAAGGCAGGAATTGCTTTCTCTGGGTTTTTTCTTCCAGCAGGTTATCCTCTGTCAGAGGAATTCTTTCATGCCCAAGTAGGGAAGAATATTGTCACAAGACTTAAGTTGCCCCCATCTATCTTAACTATCTATATGACATTTAGTCTACTTCTCCACTGACACATTGCTGTATTCTCTTGATATTATTTAATTTATTCTGCATTAAGGGCAGTTGAAAAAACCCACAAGAACCATGGATACACTGTGTTGTTACTTTAGAGCTCCAGTTCCTACTCAGCTCAAAATTTCCTGATTGTCACATTGCTTCATTATGGCTTATGTTATCGTCAAAGCTCAGAGGAAGCCAAAAAGGAAGACAGTTTCCTGAGAGTGAATACTGAATCAGCTCCAAAACCCCCAATGGGTGTATGGACTCTACTGACTGAGTCCCCATTATGTGACAGGTAAACACAAGTCTGCATTTGGCTACAATCAATGAAAGGTGTGTAGATATAGGCAGATACACTGATTGCTGCAATTCATCATCTACAATGAGATGTATGTAGGAATTTGAAGACAATTTAGTCTCTAATGTACCTATAGATGTTATTTAACTTTAAAGGAAGTCTAAAGTGAATAGACATACAGTTTTCTGGTTTTGGAAATGCTTGGTGCAGTTTCAGTCTCAACAGCTCTGAGTAGATTGATATATATTTCACTTGTCTCCCAAGAACTCACAGACTAAACATTACTGTTTCACATTTATGTACCCAACAAATCATGTTTGTCGCAAAGCATAGAAGATAACTATCCTTTATTAGGAATGGTTCAGTGGTTAGATGGCAGAGACGATAATATGGTGATTCTCATTTTGTGTTCTCCGTTGAATAACAGTACAGTGGAGGAATATATCTCAAGTTGCTTTTTATATAATACTCAGAATATGAAGAGGGAAAATGTCTGTGCTTGAATATCTTCTCCAAGAAATTAACTTTCTATGTTCAAGCCACTCTGTAGAGTCTCTAGTGTATTATGTCATATAATTCCTCGGGGAAGAGAATGAAACCCAAAGTTGTACTGCTTCAGGCAAAAAGCTTAACGTTTTTGCTACAAGCTTATGGAAAGGCCCACAGACTAATTAGTTAGCCTAGTTAAAGAGTAATAGTTGTGAGGAATGTTGGAAGCCTCTCACAAGACTATCTGTTGGTACAGCACTCTCCTGGAAACATGTGTTTGGATTCTTTCAAACTTGAATCTAGTAGTCCTGGGTACTCTGATAATCCCATTTGGTGCTATTGTGTCTTTCCATGATCTTGGGTTCCAAAAATCATGAGAAGGTTCAGGATTATGAATATTTAATGGAGCCCTATTCTGAAAGTGGATTTTGCAAACAGCCAGCTGCATGAACACTGGGTGCTGCAGCACAGATCTATCTTTGTTCTAAACCATAGGGGAAATCTGGTGAAATGGGCAACAGAACTCCACCTCTCTTGAAAATTTTTTGGTCTGTACATGCGAAAGTAATTAATTCTTATCAATGTTGACAAAAATTTTTATCACTAAGACAATGTAGTGTCTATTTGAATTTTGTTAAAATTATTAGATCAAAATACATCTTTAAAGCATCTATGAAAATTATGTGCTCTCAGACATCACTTAAACTATGGGGTAATTCCTATGGATAGTGAAGATAGGTGAGAAGTAAATAGAGAAATTATTATATTCTGATTCATTAAGTTTTCTGGTTTTTTCTAATCACAACTGTGATATCAGAAGCAAAACCTGTTCTACCCAGCCATTTCACTCTCTCATCAGGGACTGCTCTCTGAGCAATGTGCATGCACTTTAATTCTATTAAAACCACTAAATCAGTGAGCACACCAAGAAGGGAGTACCTATCTTTGCAATATGTAATGTACTCTTGGATAGTTACTTAGTTCAAAATATATTTTGAAATAATGTGAGAGATAAACATGTGGAAGAAAGCAAAAAACTTAAAGGTCAAGTGTTAATTTTTGCATGACAGCAGCTCAGTTGGAGTCATGAAAGAATACTGGAGATAATTATGACATGTTAGATTTGGATAGCATACAAATATTTAAACGTTCTCAGCTATGCATTGTAGGATGTTAACAAAGCATGTATTTCAAATTAATTATTTGATTTTTTCTGCAACTTGCCTGTATTCAATCTAAATTTACTGGAAAGAAGAAAAAAAACCACAATACATTGTCATAAACTACTATCCCCTGTCCTTTAACAGATAGTCCTTCATTTCAGGAGCTTCCTTCACTTGATGACTTGGGCCTCATCTGTCAAGGTGGATGTTCAGGTCAGGTGAAGCAGTATGTCCAATTGTTGGGCACCAACACCGGCTAGATCTGGATCCTTCGCTGTACTCATCTGGTCCTTCACGAAATTCACTCTGTTATTCCAGCTCCTTCCTACAGCATCACTTCCTGCAACATACAACTCACATTCCACATTATCTTTCTGCCAAAGTCAAATCTCCTTGGGGTACACACCGGGTCTCACCATCTTCCTGCATTACCCACCAAGTATACCCGGGTCCTTGAGCAAAGACAATCCCACGAATGGGTTTGCCTTTTCCCGAGGGTGGAGCTATCCACACTGCCCTCCCCAGCCACTTCCCCATGTGCACTACAGGGACTTTATCTCCTTCCCCAACAGGCAGGGGTTTTGTTTGGGCAGGGCCAGGACGGTTAACAGATCCTCTGGTGTTAACTAACCAGGTAGCCTTTCCTAGGTGTTTATCCCAGTGTTTAAAGGTCCCACCCCCTAATGCTTTTAATGTCGTTTTTAGCAGGCCATTATATCTTTCAATCTTCCCGGAGGCTTGTGCATGATAAGGAATGTGATAGACCCACTTGATGCCGTGCTCCTTGGCCTGTTGTTGCTCAGGGCCCCATTCAAAGTTGTTCTTCTTCCGGGTCACGTGGTAGAGTGGGCTCATGATTAGACAGTAGTCTGGGATGTGCATTCTCCAGAAACCCACAGCACCCAGGAAAGCTCTTTTAAATATTTTATCCTATTAACAATTAACATTTTAAAGAGTGAAAAATAGCCTCAAAATTATGAAGTGTATGGATATAATTTATGGATAACATGAGGTCCAGAAACTGAGGACATGTTGCATTATAAGCCCATTAGAACTTTGTAAAGAAGTAATAACAAACGTCTGTATTCTTGTTGCTTTTAAGAAACACATTAAAAATCAATGTTTTCATCATCTGAAGAGTTCATGTGACTGTTTAGGGATCAGAACCCTGCTCTTCTGCATATTTTGTGGATATTTTAGTCCACAAAAAGCCTGTAATTTGATTGAAAGTAACATTTTTCTCTCTCTTTGTTCAAGACTAATGTTTGAGTTCTGCTAGTGTCTTCTGTGTCCTTTCCAAGCGATAACTGAACTTCATGTTGACTAAGACATAAACCCTTACTCTGAGTATAAGATTGGTTGGAACATGATCATTGTTCACCCACAATGGAATTTCTACTGAAGGTCCTCATCTGCAGTCATCTACTCATGGAGCGCTTGCAGCATGGATGTCTCAGCCATCTTCAGGAAGTGTGAAAAATCCAGGGAACTGCAGACTAGGCAATCTCACTCTGGTCACTGAGAACTCCTCAAAGTCTTTTCCAACCACATGAAGTAGGAGAAGCTTGTTGACAGACAGCATCAATTTACCAAGGGCAAATTATGCCTCACTAACTTGATTGTCTTGCCTGATGCAATGACTGGTTGCAAAGTTTAAGAAAGAGCAGTGACTGTTGTGTACCTTGACTTTAGCAAGGATGTTGACACTGTTTGACATAATATTGTTACAGGTAAATAAGTGAGATATGGAATGATAAGTAGACAATAAGTTAGTTGGAAAGTTGGCTGGAGTATTGCACTTAGAGGGTTGTGATCTGCAGTACAAAATCCAACTAGTGGCTGGTTGCAGGTGATATCCTTCAGCGATGGCTGCTGAAGTAAAAATGTTTAACACTTTTGTTAATGACCTGGATGATGAGATAGAATGAGACCAGCAAGTTCATTTTCTCTAACAAACCATGAGGATAGATCAGTGTTGTGGAGGATAGGGATGCTATTCAGAGAAAACTTGACAGATTGGAGAAATGGCCTAACATCATGAATTTCAACAGACTAATACAAAGTCTGCATTTAATAAGGAGTAATGCCATACAACTCTTCCAGCTGGGAGCTAACTGAATGGAAAGCAGTCTTGCAGAAAAGGATCTGAGGGTCCTGCTACACAATAATTTGAACATGATTCTGCAGTTTGTCCTAACTACAGAAAAAGACCAACCATCTCCTGGGTTGTATTAGCAGGAGTGCTGACAGGAGTTCTGGGTATGTGATCCTTGTTCTTTATTTGACATCTATTGTGAGATCACATCTGGAACAGTGTTCTGTTCTGGGCTCCCTGTACAAGAAAAACATGGACATACTAGAACAAACTCTTTGAAGAGCCGTCAAAATGATCAGAGAGACGGAGCATATTACATGTGAAGGGAGATAAGGGAGAAAAATATTTCTCCATGAGAGTGGTAGGGCACTGGAACAGGCTGTCAGAGAGGTCATGTAGTCATTCAAAACTTGCCTGAATGTGGCCCTGAGCAACTTGCTTTTATTGGACTTGTTTTGAAATTTCTGAACCCAGCATCTAGAATAAGAAATGTAAGAGTATTCATCTGCTACTTATTCCTCGTATATTCTTTCTCCATCTTACTGAGTTTTGCAAGCAGGCAGAACTTATTCTTGAAAGGTGTAATATTGCACTAATTAAAATAGGCAAGCTTGATTTCACATGCATAAAATAAATAAACCAGGTCTCATATATAAACCATAAAAAACCCCAATAGTATATTCATAGTAGCAATATCTCATCAGAAAGGGAAAAACTATTACAATACTTTCTTTAGGTTATGAGGAATGAATGTAACTTCAGAGGAAGAAAAGCAGAACCATTTTGGAAAAGAAAAAAAAAGTACTGTGTAGATTCCCATCTTTTTTATTGTATGAGAAGATTTTCATGAGTAATTTCATGTCCCTGTGAAAGATTGTGACATACTGCCATGGTCAGACATTTTCATTTTTGGCCATTTCTTCAACTTACTGGAAAGAAAATGAACTGTAGAAGCTCTTGTTAGCAGAAGAAACCTACAAAGGCTGCAGATGCTTCTTACTTGAATTGTTGTTATCAATACATTATGGGACAACTGAAGCAGAACAAATGTGCACAGCTTGTTAGTTGCAAGTTATTTTTCTGTTTTGGAGAAACCACACAAGAAGGTGCAGCAGTTGTATTATTGCCACCTAAATTCAGAAGAAGTTCAGAATGACAGAACACAATTTGAAACTATCACATGTGGATACATTTGCTGTAATCTCCCTTCTTAAAAACATACCTGAAAGCGCTCGCATAGACGTGACTTCCATTTGAAAGAGACTCCATTCATAACAACAACAGTTTTCTGCGTGGTCTCTGAAATATGTATAGAAATCCACACTATGCTTTTTAGATTTTTATGTCAAATACTTGCTAATGTGAAGTTACAGTCTTAGTGACTTTCATAAATAATGCAGTGTGATAATGCATTGGCTGTATCATTCACACCTCCTTCACAAACCCAGCCCGGATGCAGGCCAGCTGTTGGTAATTGGATCTTGCATGTTATTACGCTTATATCTTTGGTATCACTCAGTCTTCTTTTTACATTCCATTGCTGAATTTCCTTTGTGCTGTAGCTTTTTCTCTGCTTGTTATTTGTGTGTTTAAAATGAACCATGCAAAGAAATATTTCCATAACCATGGTGACACTTCAATAATATGCACGTTTACAAAGTACAAAGGTAACTCTACCAGACTGGTATTTTTTGTGATCACTTGCTGGAAAATTTATATATATATATATATTTATTTTTTTTAATAAGAGAGAGAATGGAATGTGCTGAGTATTTCCAGATCTACTTACACTGGAGTTACTACTATAAATTAATCCAATACTTCTTCAACAGAAGTGATGAACTGTGTGTTGCTGTGCCTGTGTTGCCTACTATTACTAGTTTTTCTTTTTTTTTTAAGGGCCTGTGCTTCTGGAGTCATGTGAATACATAAGAATTTGTCAGTAAATTTTATCACCCATACTTCTGTTACCTCAGGTATTTATATATCTACTTCTGGTAGTATACAAATGCTTAACATATTTATTATTTTTTTGTTTGATGATCATCATTTTCAGCTGGGAAGCTGGGGTACATAGAAGGTAGGGCCAAATCCAAAATGACATTTGCATACCTTACACCCACTGTCACTGATGGCTCTTAATAGCTTGTATTTCTGACCACATTGAGCCTATATGACCTAAAGTTTCAAAAAAAGCCTTTTATATACTAAAGACATTTAGTTTCACCTTTAAGATCCTACACTGCTACCTTTACTGTTTTTGAGAAAAGAAAGTGTCCCAAAATTTTACTTACAGGGTACCTATTCTATATTATAATTTCATCAGAAACTCTCTAAACAGCCAACAATATTTAATATTTCTGTATGTTGAATATTACCATTAAACCTCAATAATTTCTTGAGATACTGTTTTTTGTTGTTGGTAAACATAGTATTCTACTGTAGTTCTGTTCTACCCATGGTTTCCAAGAACACATCATATACATAATTTTTAATGATCCTTGAAGGTGTTTGTCTACACCATTTAATAGCTGACTTGTGACACAGACAGCTTGTGCAATAGGACAGTCTTAGTTTATACATAGTTTTGATAATGATAATGATAATGCAGCTTAATGAAATCATGCAACTTTGTCAGAGTAGAAACCATAGCACTAATTCTACCTAATTGTGAATGCACTAGTTTTCAGAGTAGAAAAATAAAACGTTCTGTATTTTTAAAGGGATAATGATGATTGTATGACTGCCCCCACTCCCACTCCATTTCCATTTCATAAAGCGAGCTTAACAACAACGCATCTCTGGGAAAGGATTTATGAATCTGAAGAAATCACTAGCCAGTAAACCCACTCTAAAATCAAGAGGACAATATTGTTTTCAGGAAATAGATAACAGTGAGAGCAGCAGGAGCTGGGGTTATATTTCATCCAAATAAAAGTGGACAATCACTGATTAAATGTTGCAAAAAGATACATCCATTCTGTCTCTCAGAGCACTTGACTATTACCTCAATTAAGAGGTTATTATGCAAGTGTCCTGGTTCAGCC
>VYZX01015752.1:0-75035 GCA_013401335.1 Brachypteracias leptosomus
GGATGGTGAGACACTGGGAGAGGATACTCAGGGTCATTGTGGATGCCCCATCCCTGAAGTGTTCAGTTCCAGGTTGGATGGGGCTTTGAGCAACCTGCTCTAGTGGAAGGTGTCTCTGACCATGGCAGGGGTGGCTAGATGATCTTTAAGGTTCCTTCCAACCCAAACAGTTCTATGATTCTCTCCCAAGTAACCAACCCACACCTAATCACTTTTTTTAATATTGGTCACAATTTTGCTATGTCCATGCCCAAAGTTGCTATTTCTGGTACATAGGCAATCTCATCTTTACACAGTATTGCTCATACAGCTCCCAGGTGCTGCTGCTGGCCTTGCTGGGCTTGGCTCCTCAAAAGGTCCCTTGTGCTCCTGCTCAGTTACCTGTCTAATTAGGCCATGCCTCACAATGCTGTCTGTAACTTTATTAGTTTCTTGCATTGCTAGTTAATAAATTCATCACTTTCTTGTGTCATAACTAGAAGTTTTACACATCCCATTCAGTTATCTAGACCTCAGCTAGAGCTTTGTCATCTGTCTGCAGCCCCAGCACTCTTAGGAAGGGCCCACTGGGCAAAGATGTAGTAGGCATAGAGAAAGTGTTACGTTGCTCCATTTATTTAAATACTAATTAACATAGTCTCTTTGGGCTTTTTCTATTACAAAAGTTAACTCTTCTGCCTTATATTCTATAAAAACATAGCTTTTGGGGTCAAAAAGCCTTTTTAATCTCTTCAAGAGTATATGTAGAAGGTCTAGGCACCTCTCTGTTAGTCCTTGTCACAGACCTCTTTGCTTTTCTGTCCAGGATCAAATTTCTCTAACAAGTCTTTTGTCTTACTTCTGGAGACTAGTTATGGTTTGTGTCTCACTGCTCACTCAGATGTCTCCCTGGAAAGCACTTGTGACAGGAGCAGCTTGTCTTATATTCTTCTGAGAGAAGCTGTTCTGTTGGAAAGCATGTCTGCATTTGGGAGCATCCATCCATCCAATGGAGAGCAGTCAGAATACTTGCCACTCATTGCTGTCTAGGATAATGCTTTGCAGCTCAGCCTTATTAATTCCCTAATGAGACTAAGCAATGCTTTAGAAGGCTGCTTAGCTTCATCTCCCAGTGCCTTGTTCTGCAACAACACGTCTACTGTTTTAGATGTGAAAAAGAGGAGGAATTACACCTAGTAATTCTTCACTGACTACTTACTTTGGCAGAAGTACAAATATTTAAAATGAGGAACTGTTGGGTCATTACTCGCATATCTTATTCAGCTCTTGTTTAGGGCTGAGAAATTTGCTGGAGAAAGGAGTGAAGGAATATCTTCTGAAATTTCAATTATAGGTTTTTTTCCCCTCCTTATTCCCACAGATGGCTCTGTGACCTTCCTAGGGCTCCACGCCTAAGTCAGGAACACCTACATATGGCAAATACTCAGGAACGGAACTTTTTAGTAAAAAAATCCAACTCAACTCAAAACCAAAGCAACCAAAAAACCCCAAATGTATTTTGGCTATTGATTTAATGAGAGCAGATCAGGAGGGAAAATTACAAGACCACAGTTCCTCCTATGTCAAAAATAAATAAAGGGAAGAGGAATTCCCCTAGTCGTAGGGGAATTAGGTATTAATTCTGTGAACTGAGGATACCCCTTACATTGAGCTTCAGTGAAAGGATAGCACAGTAATGGATGGATAAGTGCCAAATGGTGGCTCCCTGTAGGTAGGAGCTATTACAGCCAGCCTATGGAAAGAAATAATGCTTGGCTATCCATAAGTGCACCTGGAAAGCATCCATCATCATTACTTACATTGTGCAGGCTCATTAACATGCAGCTCACAGAAGCTAATGGCTAAAAAATCGATGTTGCTAGTTGAGGAGAATAGGAAAGAGGGTTTCTTTTTTCCTTCAGGATGTTTGGAAGAGGGCTACTTCTACCTTGAAACATTGTCCAGAGGGGTGAAAAAAGAAGTAGGGGAAAAAGGCAAAGAGAGGAAAAGAAGTAACTTTCTATTGTTAGCTGTGAGCAGCAGGCTTTGAATGTTGGTCTGTTTTACCACATAGAAATGGCTCATGATGAAAAAATGTGGAAGAAGCTTCCTCTAACCTTTCAGTTTGGGCAGAAATTAGTACTGGAGAATAGCTGGGCCAGTACTACTCACCTAAGGCATGTCCCAGATGGTAGCAGAGGTTTAAAGGTCCCAGCGATGTGATGTGTTTTCTAGCTAAACTGATCTTTTTTTTTCCTCCTTTCCTTTTCCAAGCTACTTTGGCAACTGTTGCCCAGCTGGTTTCACACATTCCTCAGAGCAGAGTAGCACTAGAAGATCCCCTCTGGATTCAGGGCCAACAGTTCACAGAGCTGAAGAATATGTGCACTCAAGAAAGAGAGAAAAGTGATCTCCAGTGTCCATCAGGTTTTAAAGCCAAAGCCCTCACAGGTCCAGGATCTGTATAAACTGGGATTTGCTTGTGGAAAAGTAGAGCCATTTACTGGGGACTGACCTGCCTCAGGGACAGGTTACAAGGATGCCTTGAAGATGTGGAGCAGTGAAGAGTTTGGGCTGTGTAGCCCTGGTGAAGGTGTGTCAGTCTGCAATAACATCTTCTAACATTTAATTTTGTGGAAATATATTCTGGACAGCAATCTGCATCCTTCTCAATGATGGGGAGAGATCAGCGCTTCTGTAGAACAGTCATAGAGCCATAGAATCATTAAAGTTGGAAAAGACCTCTAGGATGATCAAGTCCAACCCTCATCCCAACATCTATTACATCTATTTTATTATGGAGTGGATTGTGCTCTAGATTGTGTCTAACATGTCTAACTTTTAGCTGATTAAAGATTGGTGAGATTATTCTGGGTTTATGTCACTTGCTTCCCTTAAAAAGCCTGAAAAGACAAAAAATGCAAGTTCTTTTTGTTTATTCAGGGAGCGAGGACTCTCAGAACTCATTAGTAGGACACAGTGTCTTAGAGAAGCAAGGTATATTATAGCTGTCTTGGGACATTCAAGCTTTTGTGTGACTTACATTTAAGTCCCAAACTTCTCTGAAAGTAACTTTTCTGACACATTTTTCATGAAGTAGAGCCAAAAAAAGGGAAATTATTTTGTCACCATAATCATGAAGGTCAGGAAAACAAATGAAAGCAAGGTGGGCAAGATTTATACTCACTTGATCCTCTGAGTGTATTCCAAGTAATCTGGGAGGAATTGGGTTTCAGGTGTTATAAATGTGCTGTGATGAATAACGCTGCAATTTAAACTTTATCAGTGAGAGCTGGAGGTGGATTCAGGGATCACACACAGGCTGCTGAATGGTAGAGACAGAGCTAGTTAAAATTCTGATGTGTTTTCTGGATGAGTCAATGCAAGATTGAGATGGTAGGTGTTTGAATATCTGCACACCTTTTATTTTCTAGATAATGTGATTATAGTCTCACTTCAGCTCACCTATAAAAAGAACTCAAATTTGCACTAAAAAGGTCTTTACCCCTTTTCTGCTGATCATTGCTTAGTAAAGTATTTCACACAAGAGGTTTGTTATCTTTAATAGCACTAAAATTACTTAAAGCAATTACCTGCATGATTTTAAGCTCTACAGAGGTTATTAAAATATTCTCATGGCAACAGTAAAGAAATATGAAAATAAGTAAAGACTAAATTGTATTTTGTCTCAAAAAGTCATTTGCATGTTTAGTCTTTAATTTCTAAATAGACAGTTTTACTTCCTGGACTGGATGCCCTCCTCTGTGTTTGACCTTCCACATTCCAACATTAAAGGTGGGTCTTTCTTAAAATGAGCATTTCAACTTCAGGATAAACAAACAAAAAAAGCATTGAAAAAAACCCTGCACGGCCACCTAACAATGACATCCTTCAACAGAAATGAACCTGAGCTTTGAAAATCTGCTATTAAGTCTTTTCTTACTTTAGTATGAAGTGTCAGAAATCAACTACTTAGGAGAAGACTTGATGTCATATTCTGCATGTGGCTTTCATTATTTTTATTTTTCTTTAGGCAGAAATTTTTTATAGCACCCACTGACTGAGGTCAGGTGAGGAAGAACTTTCCGCTACTGAAGTTTATTAACAGTTGGTCTAGGCTCCCACCAGAACGCAGGGAATTATCCAGGATTTTGTGGAATTATCAGAAATCTTGTTTAAAGCCCTAGAAAATGATGCCATCTAGTAAGGTGGTCACATTGCCACCCATGCATCCCCTATACCAGTGCTCTTAAGATTTTCATCTCCCACATCAACACACTAGAGCAATGTGGAGCTGAAGGTGTGGCTTTTTATATAATAATGATGTTGAAGGAAAGCAGCATAGTTCTAATTAAGAGATGAAAAGAGCAATTAATTTAGAGAGTTTTGACTTCTCTACCAGAGACGTTACCCCAGCAGACCTCCTGGAGCAGGGCAGGAACATGTTCAAAGCACAGTGCTACAGCACGACAATAGCATCAGTGAGCATGAAAGCAAAATTAATTGAAATAATGGAAAAGCTAGAGCAATTATGCTACAATTCCATTTATTTGCACATGTACTGTTGAGATAGCACGTTTGTAATATCTGCTGCAATTAATAGTTTCCTCTGGCTGCACAGTTGTTATTAGACCAAGTGGTTCCTTATACTATTTTTCTTTCATTGAAGGGCCCAGTGCCAGAAAACTTGGAGGCAACATTTCTCCTAACTTCATGCAAAGTCCAAGGTTAGGTGACAGTTTGGTCCTGATGTGGTGCTTTTCCCCTGTTAAGCTGTGACTTGAAATCAATTACAATCACAGCAGAAGAGCTAGAAGTTGCTGATTCAAGCAGACCTTTTCTGGCAATTTTGCACTTAATGCCTCCTTCCCTTCCATCTCCATAGATAAAAGCTGGAATCAGAGATCAAAACTTCCTCGAGTTGTTAAGCTTCTGGCATCTGCAAAGCCAAGAGTTCAGAGACCATGTCAAAACCATTACCTTCAATTGAATGAGAAGCATTTCTTTTTGTTCATGGTCATACGAGCAAGTCCTTTTTCTATCATTTTCATACAGTTTTATAGTTTGAGGCCAGAAGGGGTGGTAAGATCATCTAATCTGACCTGCTGTGAATTGCAAGTCATTGCATCCTACTTAGATCCTCACAGATGACTTTGAACTCAAGCATTCATCTCCTCAGGCAACCAAACTGTGGGGACACAGAAGAGGGAGAAACAGAAATAAAATAAATATCTGAGTCTCCAGCAGCAGCAATGAACTAACTCATAATACTGGGTATGACCAGGTAAGCACCTGATCCTCTGTCCCAATGCTCCAGAGACAGCCCAAATCCAAAAGAACATCTCTGAAAGTCAAGGATGGTGAAACTGAGGGGAGAGTTTTCTCCCAGGCATCAGTCTGCTAAAGCTCATCAGTGAGCTCTGATCCCTGAGCTCTGCTGGTCAGGTTGGTCAGCATCAGAAAGCAAGAAAGTCTGAGTATACTTAAGTTAGCACAGAGTTAGGCAGCACAACGCTGGTTTGAAGCCTGCCTTCTCCAAAGACACCCGTTATAAACACCGTGACACCACCTTGCCTAAGAAACTCACTGCAAGGAAACACCAACCCTGTTTCTAGACTGAACTATTCTATTGTAGTCTTGTTACCAGCTCCAATTTTCTTTTCACCTCTCCAACGTCAAATCAATAGATTAAGGGCAAGTTTCTGTTGGGTACCCCACAATTATACGTGTTTTTAGGGTATCTCCTGTGCCCTGTAGCGACCGTTCCAGAAAAGCCAAAGTGTCCTGTAGGCCCTGTGTAATATCTGCCAGCTAGAATACCTAGATACCCTAGAATATCTCAGATATCTGTGTTTGAGGTAATTAACTAGACAACTGAATCCTGCTCTGGACTTCATACTGTAAGACATAGATATATCATGTATAAATGGCAGAAGTTTTCCAGTTTTTCTAACATATAACACATGTAGTATTTGATATTCTTTTATATAACACCGTAATCAGATACATAAATGCAGGTTTAAAAGCATTAAGTTAGGAGACTAATTAGTCTCCATCCCAGAATTCAGATAAAACTTGCACATAAATTGTGTGCCTAGTGTGTGTCTAGCAAAGGTGATGCTGTATGCTTGTCAAATAACAAAACTTACACATTAAAAAGGCAAAAAATGTTGAGCATATAGACTTTCTAGCTTGGCTGTAATAGTAATGAAGACCTCAAGTTTTTCAGAGGGGTAGAATAATTAAAAATGTGGAGATAAACAGAACAAAATGAAAACAGGGATTTATTACACAGAATTCATTGCTATATAACTTATCTTCTTTGATAGAATTTTTTAGACAATGATAACATTTTTCATGTGTCTAGACTTCAATGAACATTTTTAGCTACCACATGGGGAAGCTGGGGATTAGCACAGAAACCACACAGGAGATAAGGAACAGCATAGAAGAGAAATAGCAGCGGGTTTGGTTAAGAGCTGAACTATAAAGCAGGAGCGATGTTACTGCTGGAGCTCTACAGAGACACATCTTAAGATCAAGGTTATTTAACTTTCAATCGCTGTCCCTACCATAAAAAGTGAAATGATGGCAGTGAAACTTGCTGATGACATTGAGCAAGGAGGAGGAGAAGGTAACATGAGGGAGGACCTGGGTGACAGCAGAGACAAGAGCAGCAGCAGTGGAATGAAATTCAGCGCTACAAAACGCAGCATCGTTCACTCAGGAACGCATAATCAGTGTTCCTGCCGTAGGCTTGGAAACCACCAATAGAGAAGAAGGAAGACTTGGTTGTGTTTGTGGATATTAGGAAGATTATGGCCCTTCAAGATAATAGTGAGAAAAGAAAATGGGATATGAGTGTATCTTGCAGAAGGTATTTCTAACAGAACCTGAGAATTATATGGTGCTGTAAGATCTCATTTAGCATGATAACATACTGTCCTATTCACACATATTCAAGAAGGATGAACTAAAATTGAAATAGATGATGGAGAACATACCTTATTAAAAGAAAAAAAGGTAATAGCTTTGCCTATTTAACCTGGAAAACTGTAATTTAAGGGGAATGAGACTATGTTGACACGATGATATAAAAGAGACTTTGTAACTACATCAGGAGCTTTAACAGGAGATGTTTAAGATAAACACCTATCCTGACAAAAATGCAAATAGCTTTAAAAGGACCATGGCTACATTTTACCCGGATGTTTGAAGGAAGTTAACTTGCAAAGGGTTGTAGCTCTGGAATGAGTTTTCAAAAGAGACAATAGAAGTAAAAACACAGTTTAATATGGAGGTTGTAGTTCTAGTCTGCAGTTGCCTAAAATGTATGGAGAAGGAACTGGTTGACTGAAGAAATTTCTCTCCAATTTATGTCCTACATTCTAAAGTTGGGGGGTTTTTTTGGTCTATGTTTAAACTAACCAGTGGTTGGTTTGTTTGTCATTTTAAAAAAAATATCTTTTCATCCCACAACACATTTAGGCCAGAATTGATTTGATCTTTTCTATTTATATTCCCGGGGTTGATGACAATTGATGTTCTTTCATTTGGGTTTCAAAGGCATGAACCACATGATCAATTTATGCCTTGCCACAACTCACCTCAGGATACGATATATACCTGGCATCTAGTTCCTGGGTAACAGATCTTTAGGACAGCTTAATGACTGATGCAGCTGTGCAAGTGGTGATGATGAAAAGAAAATCCATATTTCAGCTTTCGCTCAAAATAGGGGACATTCAATCAGTAATTCCAAGGGAGGACAAAGGCAGAAATGTGAAAGATTTTGGCCTCTGCTCATTTTTATAGCTGTCAATAGAAATAGTTTATGTTGGCTCCTAGATTTACTCAAAGACAGGGGGCAGATAGACTGTTTATCATTAGAAGAGATTTTAATGCAAGCTTGACGAGGTCTGAGATGTTATCATCTGGCAACACTACAAAATGCCACTGACCTTTCTTTACAAAAGTTTGCTGATCAGAGATAAAATGGAGATTGGAGCAGCACAGATGCCAGATCTGTGGCAAGGAAAACTGGGAAAGTCAAAGAAACAACTTCAGGGCTAATAGCCCAAATTCACCAAGCTTTATGTACATGTCTGACTTCAAGCATGCCAATTGGACACGTGGACATATAGAAAATGAATCACCTGCCTCAGCTGGCCTCATTTTTAGTCTCTCTCTGGAATGAGGCCCAAAAAGGATAAATACAGTAATTGCCTAGAAAGAAAAGTCAAATTTACCAAACTTGTTATTATTCAGTGACATTATGAAATGCCAGCAGAGGGTTCAGATCATTGACCTCTCTGACTCATTCAACTTGTGCTCAGGAAGTGATGGTCATGCTGAACTAAGGCAGAGAAGTGGATTATTTTCATTATTGCTTACAAACCCATAATTTATTAAATTCTGGAACAGAAATCCTGCTAGATTTGTAGGAAGGAAGTCAGGGGAAAACGTTAGAAGTCCACCTGAGATGAAATCTGCCCCAGTAGGCAGACAGGCAACAGGGACACTGCCATTAGGTGTGAAATTGCAGTTAAATGGTCAAATGGGGGGTTGCTTTGAACTCATGAAGGTAAGTTTTACTCTAGTTCTCTGGCCATGCTTGGTTCCATGCTTCAGTGTAGAAGAGAGCTGGGAGATGCAACTGAGAGAAAAGCCCATATGAAAGTGCTTTGAGCAATAGAGTATAAGGAGAGGACAATGAGAAGGGAGATATGCCAGACAAATGGCACTGATTACTAGTGGTGGTAAAAAAATGTTAATCTATAACTTGGTTTGAAATAGGGAGAGGCTTCATCTGTCCTTTAGGTAAGAAAGTTTAGGGCAGCAGCGTTCTGGTGCAGATCTGAACCAAAATGGTACTTCAGATAGAAAATGGTGCGAACTTGGGCATGTGTTGGAGTAAAGATGGGATAAACTGGCTTTTGCCTGCTTCCCTGGGCATGTTTCTCTGAGACCTACCATTGTACCTGGTCTCATAGGTGCCATTTGTGGTCCCTTAGTGACCACAGGGGAGCAGGATAAAACAAAGAACATGCCACTTTCCACAGCAAACCCATTGCAATCAGCATCTGTGTGGAGCCATGAGTGGCCAAAAAGTTGGCATTCCCCTGCTCTCCAGTGTACAGTATTTGACCACTGCGCCCTGTGGGCAGGTAATCGGACACCGATATCTTTCTTTGAACTGTTTGCTGGATCACTGGAGGATTTTGTTAGATGTTTTATCCTTTATGTATCATTCACACCATTTTGGCAGTTCTCCCAACATAGCAGTGCTGCTTTTTGAAACTATTGCTGATTTTTAAAAATTTTTTTTAGAGGACATACTCTCTGCTGGAACTAGATTTAGATTGGAAATTAGGAGGAAATTCTTCACTCTGAGGGTGATGAGACACTGGAACAGGTTGCCCAGGGGAGTTGTGGATGCTCCATCCCTGGAGGTGTTCAAGGCCAGGTTGGATGAGGCCTTGAGCAATCTGGTCTAGTAGGAGGTGTCCCTGCCATGACAGGGGGGTTGGAACTAGATGATTTGAAGGTCCCTTCCAATACAAACCATTCTATGATTCTATGGATTAGGAGCAGCTACTCCTTTAAGCTACTGAAGAGATGAATTTTAAGGGGCAGAAAGAGGAGGAAGGAGTTGCATCTGACTTCATGAGAGAAAGCAAAGGACAGTATTATAACTGTACTGTTTCTAGTGTAGCATCAGCCTATTCAGGCCAGTGATCTATGCCTGGGAAGGAGACCATTTCTTTGGCAAAGGTATGTGGTAGGTGGGAAGGAGAAGACAGAAGAATTGTTCTCATGCATTTGTGAAAAACAAAGCTCATTCTACAAAGAGGAAAGGAAAGAAAGCAGGGAAATTCTTGCTGTTCTCAGGCAAAGGAACCAAAAAGGTAAACTTTTTAGTGAATCCTTGCACTAAGAGGGATAGAGACTGCTACATCCTCCCAGGAGAAACATGTCCACAGGACAAGCCCATGGCGGCTCTCAGCCAGAGCAGCAGAAGTTTGATGGCTCTGGAAGCTTGCAGAGAAGTTCAGTCTCACAGATGATTCAGACTGCTGGGTGCTGAGGTACTTTCATTTCAGGAATCACTATGAAATGAGGCTTTATATTGCAGCATTGAAATACTCAGGGAAAATCTATTAAGGCAGAACTAATTCAGCTGCAGGATGGGGGTCAGCAGGCAGCACAGCGAGGAGAGGAGGAGACTCTAATTTACACAAACCATCTACCATGAGCAAACACACCAGGGGTGACATTTAAACGGTCTCTTCACTCTAGCTGAGTTACCAAAACCAGTAGCATAAAAAAAGTAATTTGTGGATGATACTAAACTAGGGGGAGAGTCTGGTGTGACAAATGACAGAGTGGCTGCCCAGGGGATCTGGATTAATTTGAAGACAGGACTGAAAAAAACCCATGAGGTTTGACAAGGGGAAGCACAAAGCTCTGCTCTTTGAGTGGAGAAACCATCTGGGAGCTGACTGCCTGAAAAGCAGCCCCACTGAAGAGGACCTGGGGGTAACAGGGGATGCCAGGTACAACACAATCTAGAAATACACTCGTACTGTCATGAGTCACGTCCTGCACTGCCAGCAAGCAGGGAAAGTTTATTCCCCATGGTTGGTGCTGTACCTGGAAAATTGTGTCCACAGATGGAGGGAGACATGGAGAGGATCTCATGAAGGGCCATCATCCAGCCAGGGCTAGAGCAGGTGTGCTGCTGAGGTGGTTGAGGGAGCTGGGCTTGCCAGAGCACCTCTCCTGCGAGGACAGACTGAGTTGGGGTTCTTCGGTCTGGAGAAGGAAGGCTCCGAGGGGACCTTATTGTGGCCTTCCAGTATCTTAAGGGGGCCTACAAGAAAGCTGGGGAGGGACTTTTTAGGATGTTGGGTAGTGGTAGGACTAGGGGGAATGGATCAAAACTAGAGGTGGGTAGATTCAGATTAGATGTTAGGAAGAAGTTCTTCACCATGAGGGTGGGGAGACTCTGGCACAGGTTGCCCAGAGAGGGGGTGGAAGCCCCATCCCTGGAAATTTTGAAGGCCAGGCTGGATGGGGCTCTGAGTAACCTGATCTAGTGGGAGGTGTCCCTGCCCATGGCAAGGGGGTTGGAACTAGATGATCTTTAAGGTCCCTTCCAACCCTGACAATTCTATGATTCTGTGATTTCAAGTAAACTTTTCTGTATGAGGCAGGTAGTGCAGCCCTAGAAAGGCTGCCCAGAGTTGCGGTGAAATCTAAGAAGTTTTCAAGATTCTGCTAGATGAACCCACAGCTGAGCAGGTGTGTTACTGATGGTCCTGCTTTGAGCATGAAATTGAACTAGAGAACTCCAGAGATCTCCTCCAGCTAGCATTTCCATGACATTATGAAGAATCCAGAAGAGAGATCTGTAAATTTTATCCTGTGAGTGACACCATAAAGTGTTATACTAACAATTTTTTTTTATATTTAAGCACTAATGCGAAGGCCCAGGGCTCTTATTTCTGGGGATTAATGATTGACTGGTAGAGTTGATAGCTTGAAGCAAGACTGCAGGGCACTAAGACAGTTGCCCATCGGTTTCATAGAAAATGCTTGGGAGTGAGGTTGTTACTGTGGTTGGAAGAGTATGTTTTAAAGGGTACTAACTTACGGGGTCTGTTGTCATTTTTTATTTCCTTTGCTGTGAAATAATTTCTGAGGGAAAGGAAGAAGTATCAAAACAATTTGTCAAAGGTGGCAGGAAGCAGAGCAGGGAAGTAGAAGTGCCTGAAATGGTTAATACCAGAGATGGATGAAAGTGATTTTACAAGGATTTCAGGAGTTTTCTGCATGCTTACAGCAAGAGGTCATCTAATATGAATGATGTTTAAGCAAAATTTTTAAAGGTTGGACAAATGTAGCCATCAGCAACTTCAACCAACCTTGAAAAATTATTTGCAGGAATTTATCTTAGGTTTTCTGCATTTATTTGTAAGCAGATTTTGCCTGTTCAGTATTTTGAATGATGAGAAAAATACATTTTAAATTATTCAGTGATGTTTTCTGCGAGAAACTTTTCTGTTGCGCACAGAAGTTTTTTGCAATAATGGCTTTCAAGATTTGCTTTTCTGAACTTCCCACTTATGTTTTGCCTTTCTTCCCCTTGAGCTTTCCTGTGTGTGGACCTGAACCCAGGAGGGAATCTGCAGAAAATCACCAACTGGCTTCATAAAACCTGCCCAGTGCCTTTGTGCTTTTCATTTGAACAAATGTTTGAGAAGGCTTGGCAAGTTGGAAAAGTAGAAGGCTTAGATGAAAAGAGACAAATAAGGTGATTATAGTCCCTATTATCTCTGTTTGGTCCAATGGTGGTGTTCTGGGTCAGGGGCTACATGACCACACACTCTTTTTCTGTCCTCCTGCACTCTAATCCTCATTTCTGGGACAGGATTGCAACTGGCCTTGTGTACAATGTTTATTCAGGAATAATAGGAGATGTCTGTATCTTTCCAACCTCACTTACACAAATTACAGTGGTGCTTTACTTAGAGTGCCAAATACTGTGTTCTGTTGAATTATCTGGGATTTGTCTGTGAGCTGTCTATCTCCGGAGTCAAAGTTGTGCTCTGTAGCTGTAGGCTCATGCTGGCTTTCCAGGGAGAGGACTCAAGTTTGAAAGGAGGATACAGCTTCTCAGAGCTGCAGGCCAAAGAAGGTGAAAGTCAGAGATCCTGAAACTAAATAAATTTAGAAATCTGGGTCTGGTTCTGTGAACGAAAGCACAGCAGCATAGTGAGTGTTTGGTTCATGGTTACATTAGCTGGTGATGGAGCCCAGTGGATGTTTCTGTCCAACCACAAGAGAAATCAGTAATACTTTAGCAAGCTGCTAAAAAGCCCTTCCCAGCATCAAAGCTGAATTTCTGAATTTTTTCTCTGTTGCTGTCAGTCATGGCAGAGTCTGCACACCCCTGTGTAGCTTTCCTTCCAATTATAGCTTTTCAGCATCACCAAATGCATGATGAGTGCTTTCTTTTTTTCTCCTTCCTTTCTCAACACCAGGTGCTCATCACTTCTGGAGGCAAAGTCCTAACTTGATGGACTAGGGATAAGCTATAATCTGACGAAGCCTTGCCCCCCATTATTTCTGCCTGATGACATTTCTCTGATAGAAATAAATCATTTGTCATTTTTTGAAAATCTACACATTTGTCCCAAGAAATTTGAAGCTGGCTGCAGCTCCCAGCCATATCAAAGTGATCCTTTATGCTGTCCATGGAATTTCATTTTTGCTACTAAGCTAAACTTAAAGAAAACTAAACTTTCTTCTTTCCCTCTTTTCTTTTAATTCCCTAGGACAGATAGAGTTGCAAAACATTGTCTCATCCTGCTTTGTCATTTTTCTATTACCTTGTGCAAGATGAACATCCCAATAGGTACATAGCATTTGCTGTAACAGGTCAATGTGTTTGTTTATCCAGTTCCCAGAAGAATATGAAACCTTTTGAAATGCAACATCTTTTTTGATACTTCAATATCAGAGTCAAGAATAGAGTTCATGTCACTATGACCTAACTACAGGAGATATGTAAACAGGACAGTAACTCTTAAATAGTCCAGGAAGCCTCTCATGGGAAGCCTCATCTCCTATATCATAGGAGCCATCTTCACCTAATCAAAGCAGTAACATACACAAGTATGACATATCAGTGAATATTTAACCAAATTTTCACAGAATCACAGAACGTTAGGGATTGGAAGTGACCTCGAAAGATCATCTAGTCCAATCCCCCCACCAGAGCAGGATCACCTAGAGCAGGTCACACAGGAACACATCCAGGCAGGCTTTAAACGTCTCTAGAGAAGGAGACTCCACAACCTCCCTGGGCAGCCTGTTCCAGTGTCTGTCACCCTCACCGTGAAGAAGTTTCTTCTCATATTTATGTGGAACCTCCTATGTTCCAGCTTACACCCATTGCTCCTTGTCCTATCACTGGATGCCACCAAAAAGAGCCTAACTCCATCCTCCTGACACTCTCCCTTAATGAATTTATAAACATTAATGAGGTCACCCCTCAGTCTCCTTTTCTCCAGGCTAAACAGATCCAGCTCCCTCAGCCTTTCCTCATAAGGGAGATGTTCCACTCCCTTAAACATCTTTGTGGCTCTGTGCTGTCGCATGCTTTGTAGTTTATAAAGTGTAATTAATAAACATAAGAAGCCCATAACCTGATCCACTTCAGCTGCTCTTCCACCTCTGCTCAGCTGTGCAGTAAAGCCTCTGTGCTGGGCAGCCATGCAGGTAACTCCCAGGGCAGCCTCGGGGCTGCGGGTGCAATGTCCAGGAGAGAGGGATGGGACAGACCCTTCAGTCTGCTGCACTTTGTCTTCATGGAGCACATTGTGTCACCTCTGCTCAGGGATAATGATTTCCGTGACCGCTGTGCTCCAGGGATGCTTTTTGCCTTGTTTATCATCAGTCTTGTACAAAGCTCCTTATGCCATATCCCTTTTGCCTTCAGCGCTGTAGTCAGTGGTTTTCAGTGGATACCAAAGTCTCCCATGCTGATTCCAATACCTATGGGAAATCAATCATGTAACTCTTCTTTTGCATTGCATACAGGAAAAAAGCCAAATTTCTGCCTGTTGCCAGTCTATTGCCAGTACATCTCTATCAGAAACATACTATAACTTTGGCAGCTTGTCTTTTCCTAGAGCTCCACATTCACCTCTTCTAATTGATTTTGTCCTTTGCAGATTTCATTCCTAACCATCTTTGGATGCCTTCTCTTGTCTTTATTCATTGGCTTTTATAATATGAATACTATGAAAAATCAAATGGGGTATCAGATGACAGCAATAGGTGACATCTCTCCATAAAGCACGTTGTTAAAACATGGAGCCCATTGTCTGATCTTTGGATGTTTTCGGTACCAAACTTCCTGATGGGTTCAAAGAACACTTGGACAAAGTTACAAAGAAAAATCTGCTGAGGACTCTAAAGTGCAAAGACATTTCTGTAAACCAGAAAGCCACAAGATCATTGCAGCTGGAAGAGCATGGCTGGGGCAGGATCACTACTTACCTACCTTGCTCTTATATCCAATGAAATACCCATAGTAGCCACTGACAGGAGTCAGACCCAGAGGAGTTGTCCTCATGCTTTGATCCCTTACCTTATTCTTGAAACAGCTTCCCTCTGCTTGAATACCAGAAGACATCAGCCCTCCCTTTCTATTTGCTTCTTGAATTATTCTTCTGCAAAACTTTCAGGTGGACTCTTAGCTATCTTTTCTCTATTGAGCTAAAATTGTGCTAAAAGAGAAATTCCACCAGCTGTTACTCAAGATGTGGATTTTCACTTTGGTAACAGCACATGACAAGTACAATAGAAATGAAACATGAACATACACAGGTACACCTACAAATACAACACCTTGGTTCTACTCAAATTGCCATGTTTGTTTTGGATTTTGGGGGGCAGGTTTTGAAAAGGCTGGTGTTGTGCTTCTGCTTGCATAACAAGCTGGGCTGCCCATCTTGGCTTCAGCATGTTTCCTTTCCAAGATGGACCTTGTATCTGCCTGTGATAGTGTTGTGGATATTATATATTTCATTTGTAGGAGAAATTACTGCTTTCAAAAGACCTAGAGAGAAAATAAGGTCCTATCAGCACGGGTAGTGCTGGTACTGAATTTTCGAAGTCTTGTCTATGCCTTTTAGCAGCCATTTGGAAACAGAGCTCCTCTTCACAAAGGCAAAGGGGAACACTTCATCCTACTAGAGAGTCTCCCTAATACCCCTGAAAAATCTCTTTTAATGACTACCATATTCATGTGTTTAAGGACTCCTATTTTCACTCTCTCCACATCCTCTTCAAGTTTTCTAGGCAGTCCTGGATGACAGAGACTGAGGAGCAAATAGAAGAGCTCAAAACAACATGGCTCTGTCAGCTGAATCTGCTAGGGTTTTGTTCAAAACCCTCCTTTCTCCTCTGAGTTAGTAATTTGAATTATTACAGCAAAGTGCGGTAATTTGGTGGATTCTTACAGTTTAAGAATAGGGAGTGAAGTACTTTGATGCATGAGTGGTACATGTGTGTGGGTTCATGGATGTATTGTGTGTGCATACAGATATGCTCATGTTTTCTTTGATGCGAAACCCATCCACTGGCTAAAAAAGACCTGACAAATTGATGTTTCTACTTTTTCTTTCCCAAACTGCTCTATCATGTCAAGTTGTAAGATGTCATATGAAAGACAGGCACAGAAAAGTACCCTCTGTACAGGCCTAGAGTAATAAATTAATGAGCTATAAACAGCAAAATAACCATGTTCTCTGCATCTGAGACTGGAAGCCTGGCTCTTTGCATCCAAAACCACTGGCCTGAAGCTCTTGAGCTAATGGCAAATCTCTCTGACATGTTGCAGCAGCAGGTCTTGTCTCCTTGCTTATCAGCCACATCACACTAGAGGGAAACATCATGTTAGAAGCCGGGGACTCTCATAAAGCTTCAAAGGCAATATAAACCCTGCTGCCTGGATGCATAAACTGCAGTGTGAGGATAGTCACCCTGCTAAAATATGACTTGGGAGTAACCATTGCAGATCTTTTAGGTCTCTTCTCTGCTTCAGCTGCCCATAGTGGTGAGTTTTTCTACCCCATGGGGCTCTTGTGAGCAGAAGAGCATCACAGGCTATGAGGAGCTCATTGCCCAAGGCACTGGAGGGACATATAGATGTACTGATAGTGTAGTTCTAGATACTGTTAAGAAAGGTGAGACATCCCCAGGGAATGGCACACATCCCAGTGCATGTGCTTGTCCTTACCTCTGAAGTGACCTGGACTTGATCCTATTACAGTGGTCATGTTAAACTAGCTGGGCTGCTGACATGATCTATTAGGACACCTTTCTGTGCTTTAGCAGGTCATTTGATCTCTCTTCTTATGCAGTCTCCCACATATTGCTCCTCTGTGCCTATCTCAGAAGCTATTAGCTGGAGTAATTAGTTCATGTTCACTCAGAAGTCTGCATGGAGGAAGGGCTCTAATTCTGGTTGCTTCTGATCCATTAAGCTGAGTTTTAAAACTAAACTTTCTTTTCTCTCGTCTCTCTAAAGTTGTCAGTGCAAACAGAAGTGTGTTTCATGGCAACTCTTTGTATAGATGTGCAAAGGAGGCAGAAAAAAATCATTTTTTCTGAAAAGATGGTGGCTGAGGCTTGGACATTCTCTGGTGAATATGCACATTTTCAATCAAAGCATTTGCAAAAGCAATAGGGCAGCCAGATTCAAAGAGACAGCACCAGTTTTATCCCAGGCAGGCAGTGCCACTGAACTTTATTTAATCTTAACCATGCTTGAAAATACAACTGTAACCTTAGAGGAGAGAGCAAACGGTGCTCTCTGTCCCAGATACCTCAGTCAAGAGCTTGGGTTGAGAGAGCTTTTGTGCACAGTGCTCTGGGAGCCTCAGTCAGGCCTGATGGGAATTTACCTTCTGGATCTTCCTCAGATTAGAAGGATGCTACCTTAATTGAGAGGATCAAAAGCAAAGCCTGGGCTGGCAGTCAGCCAGCCATCTCCTTCCTCTCCCTACAGTTACCTCCCTGCTCACGGTAGTGATCAGGACACTTGCTCAAGTTAAATAAATATTTCTTGTTATTTAACACCTTCCAGGTAGGTCCCCTCAAAGCTACAGATTTTATTCCGAAAGGACAACACAGCTCCTTGGAAAGCTAAAACTTTTGGCACAATTGTGGGTGGTGGGAAGGGTTGTTTCTGAGGCCACCAGTGTAAAACCTCAAATATTTAAATCCTCTTATTGCCATCCACAAAGAACTTGTTCTTTGATTTCCTTTTCCCCACTTTGCCTGGGCGTTGTTGTCAGGAGACTCTGCAAATGTCAAAACCATTATCAGTCACAGGCAAGCCTGCTTTTAATTGAACTTTTATTCTCCTGTCTAACTTGCTGCACTCCAAAGAAAAGGCTACACTGCTGGCATGGAAATGGCCTTTTCTGAGTCACTGGCTGCTAGAAGTAAATGGTCTAAAATTTATATATATATTTTTACATATTTTTCCCCACTTGGACCCGTCTTTGATTTTTATATATACACGTACAAATGAACATGTAGATTTTTATATGTTCATAGTATCTGTACTTGTTTACTTATACAAAAATAAAAGGAAGGTCCAAGTGTTTGAATACACCTTCCTCCTCGCAACTTCACTCAGGCATATAGCATCTCCCAGCTCCTGAAGCATACTGTTGTGACAGGAGCCCACAGAAAATAAATAAAAAACAGGAGGGAAAAAAGTGTGAAATAACACTCCTGTTTGCTTCCTTGTGCTGTCTCCATCCTTCTTTTTTATCCTTTGTTCACATTGTTTCCCTTCGCCATTTATTTTGATCGAGACATGACAGGCAGACCTGATATTCAGCTGCCTTAGTCCATAAATGTCTCTTCGGATGATGCTCTGCTCCAAACAAAATTCAGAGCAATTGGAACAAATATCCTCAGTCCATTATTAGTCCTTCTGCTTTATTAGGACATTTTTTCCCCTTTATGTCTCCCAAAGTGGTTAACTTGGGTCTTGTCAGATCTGCTTTGGCTTTAGGAGTCTTCTGGATTCTACTGGATGGCAAGTGATGGTTTTGCCATTAATCACCCAAAGGACTCCAAGCCATTAGAGCTTCTTCTGATTTATTTCTGCCACACTGACTGAGGGTCCAGGCTCTGTGTTTCTGTATTGTGCCTTTAATTCCACAAGAATTCAAAATGCCTTGCAAAGAAATAACCTAATTCTGACCACTTAGGAAGTGAACTCTGACCCCAAGGGTTTTTTGTGTGTCTGCGAATAGCCTCCCTTTCCCTTCCATACAACATAACCTCTGCTGAACTCATTTTTAATACTATGCGACACATTCACAACTAAGCAGAAAAAAATTGTGAAATACATCTCATTTTAGTCCTTTTCAAACTTGAGGTCATGGCTGTAAAAAAGCTGTTTTGGGGTACTCAGCTTCAAGCAGCCTGTGATTTGTATTGTATTTGTATTAAGCAGAGATATTTACAGTTTCCAGAAATAGGACAAAGCAGAGTCATCAACTGAATGTGAGTTTCAGATGGTGGGTGCAACAGAGGCCAAGCCTTGCAGAAGGGTGCAAAAGGCAGAACAGCCCCTACTGGTTTTAATCCCAATCAGACGTGCCAGACATGAGCCTTTGCTGCTATGGAGAGCAAGTCTATTAATCTAATCACAAATAACTACTTGGTCCCAATTCATTCTCCCATAGCTTCTCTGAGATCAGTGGAGTCATTGTCAGTTTAACCCCTCAGCCTCCTTTGCATGAGAGCAGGAGTATTTCCAGCTCAGATCCTACAGATTTCCCATAGCAGGAAGCAAGGCAAAACATTGGCTGAAGATCTGTTAATCAGGTTTAGGAGGAGAAGGGATGCTTCTAAGACAAAGATGCCTTTTGGTACCCCATGAAAACTGCTTTTTTCCATGTGTGTGCAGTGAAGTGGGATGTTAGGACTCATCAATTTCCCTTCTTTGTCATGCCAAAATCATTGTGCAGACTGGAGCTACTATGACAGGTAGTTCTGGTGGTAGCTGTTTTGAAGGCACCAAGGGGAGACCAGACAGGCAGTAAAGTGCAAAGAGAGGGACTGCAGCACAGACACCATCATTGTGGGAAAGATCCCAGAGAGCTGGCTTTCCTCAGTGGTGTTTCTCTCAAGAGAAATCCCCAAATTCCGTAGGACTGTGCCAGAATGTGATTTGTAGTGTTCCGTAGGTTTCATCACAATATCCCACAGTTTTTAAGGGAACTACTGTAGACACAACCTCTTCTGGACTATGTCATAGAATCATAGAGTAGTTTGGGCTGAAAGAAACCATCAAAGATCATCTACTGCAACCCCCCTCCAGTGGGCAGGGACATCTTTGACTAGGGCAGGTTGCTCAGAGCTCCATCCAACCTGACCTTGAATGTTTCCAGGGATGGGGCTTCTACCACCTCTTTGGGCAACCTGTGCCGGTGTCTCACCACTCTCATTGTAAAAAATTTCTTCCTTCTATCTAGTCTAAACTTACCCTCTTTTAGTTTAAAACCATTACACCATCCCCTGTCACAACAGGCCTTGCTAAAAAGACTGTCCCCGTCTTTCTTCTAGGCCTCCTTGAAGCACTGAAAGGCCAGAGCAGCCTGTTCTTCAGCTTTCCCTCTCTACTTTGCTGAAATACCCCATATTTTGCAGATGAGAGTCACTAGCAAGCAGCCAAGGGAAGGCAAATGGCAGACAGACAGTTCCCTAGCTGTAGCAGCTTTGCTGGTAGCAACAATCAGTTGCTCTTACTACTCCTCGCATGTTATGAGAGGCAGGAGCTAAGAAAGGTCACGCACGTGGATTTTTTTCATCTGTGCTACCCACAAACAATAATTAAATCTTGACGTGTACTTTAATTAGGCTTTTCTCAGGTTGCAGTTCATGAGGAGTTTTTTGGTTGCCCATGGGTAACCATAGCTACCATGCATGGGGAAGAGGCAGGGAGGAATATTAAATATGCCTCAGTTCTGTGTAAGATCTCTGTAATTTACAAAGACTTTTTAAAATATATATATATCTCTTCACTAAAAAAATCTTTCTATCACTTGATGGCAGTAGAGCTATAACATAAATTTATAGATACTGATGCTGCACGGATGCACCAAAGGAACAAAACCCTCATATTTATGTTTGTCCATATATTTTTCTATGGGCTCTGTTTTGTATTATAAGTTTTAAAAAGACATAAGGCATACAAAAGCCTTGTCTTTTCAGAGGGGATTAATGCAGAGGATATTTCATTCATTCACAGCCGTCATAAATAACAGCTGATACAACCAAACATCCCCTAAATTTCTTCAGCTGCAGCTCCAAACTCTGCAAAACTAAAATCAACTTTCTTGCTGCATTTTTAACTTCTGTGCATGTAATTTGCTTTCTGTCATTAGCACTGTGGTAAAAGCAGCAGCTCCTGTAATTATAAGCCTGTGAGCTTTCATGCTATTGGCACTGCTACTGCTTGCTCTTTTACAGTCAAAATACACAAATTAAATGCAACGATACTGACATCAAGGTACTCTCAGCTCTCATTTCCTGAAACTTAGACACATCCCTGCAAATAGTAAGACTTTGCTCTATAACCAACAAATGCAGAAGCCTCTTTGTAGTAGTGCTCCCGCAATCTAGATGAAAATAATCTTGGATAAAATCAAGACCATCCTCTTACACACCTCAGTCTGGAGGGTTTAGCGGGGTGTACCTTTACTCGTGGTATAATAAAAACCTGGTTCCATCCCTTAGAGACAAACCTGCAATCCAGCTCGTGTTTGATATTGCACTGGAGATGCAGCAGAGTGAACTATCAGCCAAACAGCTGCAAACTAAAATATGAACTAGTTGCCTTGCTTGTCTTTCTACCCAAGTGACTGGCATATGTTACTGACTGTTACTCGTGGCACTGAATCCAGGGTCTACCATGCCAGAACCAAGCCTTTATTTTGCTGTCTAGATGCTCTATGAGCTCCAAAACATTTATTCCCCTGGAGTTATTAGCTTACAATAATTTCCTGAGCTGTCCAAATCCTCTTGCACAAAAATGGCACTGTCTTCTAGAGCAAAGCCACCTCCCTATCCCAGTGCTGATCACTCTTGGACTTTTATATTTTTACTGTAGTTGGATATTTCAGTCAGATCAAGCTGCTTTCTTTCCTCTTTTTTTCTTAACTTCCAGTCCTAAAATGTCTTGCTGAAGTATCTGGCAGTGCCACAGCTGCAATACTTCGCTGTGGAGTGCTCTCCATTTTGGATATCCCTGGCCAGAAGCTGAGTAGCCCTGCAGAGAGCAGGCAGTGTTTCATGGAACACTTTCTCTGTAAGCCTGGGAGCTGAGCTGACCAACATCCCCCCCACACCTTCCAGCATATTCCCCAGACACAACAATTTCACCATTTTTCCTGCTGCTATGTGGAAAAGCTTTT
This sequence comes from Brachypteracias leptosomus, assembly GCA_013401335.1. Taxonomy (NCBI): domain Eukaryota; kingdom Metazoa; phylum Chordata; class Aves; order Coraciiformes; family Brachypteraciidae; genus Brachypteracias; species Brachypteracias leptosomus. The sequence goes on from VYZX01015752.1 coordinate 21,996, forward strand.
GCTGTGCTCCCCCTGGCAGATGTTATTTTTGCAGGGCCATACCCAGCACATCACTGCAGGAGTGCTTGCCAGCAGGAGCAGGATGTGGACCCAGATCTGCTCCTGCAGGCGGGGCATCACCAGCCCTGCAAGCCCTCCCTTGCCCTTTCCCAGGCTGAAGCTGTTCCAAATAGCCTTGCTCATGCTTTCTCTCTTTCTCACAGGTCTCTCTGGTTCAATTAATATTTAATTTTTACACTCACTGGGACAACCTGAACTGGGGAGACGAAGGGAATCTTGTTCCAGGCTGTGTTGGCAGCCTGCTGAACAGCTGCCTGGGGAGGTAGAAGACAGACAGTCATTTCCCCCTTCTAAATCTGGCAGGGATGGACTTGAAAATATCTCCTATTGCAGACATGTCTTAGATACAAATGGATTTAGATTTTTGTTTTCTTTCCCCCGCCTCCACAATTCAGAGAGAAAGGAGATGGGTGATTTCTGCTATCCTAGCTGGTAGATGCTCAGCACCATCTGTTGCCCTCTTCAGAGCCTTATCCTGAGCTGAAGAATACTTTAGCAAGGCACTTTACAGACCTAACTCTGAGACTTTTCCCTTGAGGACATGAGTCCATTCAGGGGCAGAGCCAAAGCCTGTACACCACAGCACCCACCTTGCAGAGCTTCTGTCAGAGCCCTTGTCCTTGCTCTGAGCTGCTTGTTCTGTTCCTGGTCTGTAAGCAATCTCCACTTAGCAGGACCTGTCCTTTATTATTCCCCATTACTTTGTTCAATCCACTGTTAAGTGAGGCAAGCAAGGAAAAACAACCCCTCTTTATATCAGGCAACCTGCCGTTATTTCACTCCAAGGTATCCTGACATTCATAATGTTGGGAACATTCAAATAACAGTGCCAAGGGAATGGAGTAATATTTAACTTTCATTTTACCTTGATCTCATTACTTGTTAGAAAGCCTATTAGAGAACAACTGCTTTCTTGTTTATGAAAGAAAAAGAGGGAAAATAACCATAATTTTGAAACCTGAAATGGCTAAAGACAACACAGAAATTATTTACCCCAAAACAACAATCTCAACTTTAGCTACAGTAATTTTATAGGAGCTGCTGCAGCTTTTCGGTTATCTGCATTTTATGGCTGGTGAGGACTTTTACCATAAATTCAGATATCTGCAGCTCCTTTATCTGTCATAAGAAAGTGGTTGGTAAATGAGTGAAGTGCTCCCTTTCCCAGGGATGTTATGATCCAACATCTGCTGAAGTCCATGGAAAAACTCCCTATTGACTTCTGCCAGTTCGGGATCAGGCACTTCTGAAAATGATGGAAAAGGCAGAATATTTTTGCCTCTTTATCATTTAGCAGTAGGAGAGCTGTTACTCTGAAGCCCCTTCCCTGTGCCAATGTAATTCCACTGGACTCAAGTCTTCACTGAAATGGAGTTAGACCAAGAAATATTAGGACTGGATATGTGGGTAATGAATTAGGTTTGTCCTCAGGCAATGAACTCCTGTGATGCACTTCAAATGCCTGCAGGCTGTGGGAGCTAATTTCTCCAAAATATTGCTTTATAGGCTACTCTGCTGGTCCCAGTCCCTTCAGAAGGGTTGATCTTCTTGCACTGAACTCAGATGCTACTGCAGTATACTTAAAAAAATAATATTACTGAGCTTGTCTGATTTTTTTCCTCTCATAGAAAAGAATTAGCCTTCTTTGTTTAGATGCTTCCTGGAATAATTTTTGCTCTGACAGGCCCACGCTTCTCCTAGGAGTGTCCCCTGCTGCCATGTGCCATCAGCACTATTTCTGGGGTACCGCTGCCGAGCTGCAGGAAGAGTCAGTCTCAGGACTGATTTCTTCCCTCTGGCATTGTAAATACTCTCGGTGTCTGCATAAAGCAAGTCTGACAGGAATCCACCAGCTGTCTCTGGTGAGGGTAATATTTTTAAACAACTAATTTCTTCTGAGGTCTTTCATGAAGAAAAAAAAATTAACTGTTCCCTCTATCCTGTTTCCTTCTAAAAGAGAGGGCAAATGGTCCAGGCTGGTGTCAATCACCCTTCTTCAGCAATTCCACCCTTCCCTCTTTTTCAACACTGAAGTTTGGGGTTAAGCTGAACTCCCCATTAAAAAAAAGTCATTTTCACCACTCCTTGTCTCAGTGCCCTTTCTTTATTGTACCACCTTCCTCTTCAGCTCATTTGCAGCAATGCCATCTGTTAGGATGGAGCTAACTGCACTCGGAGTATCTAGCCCTGACTAAATCAGGTCTGAATTTCCTCTAGCTGTCCTACAACAACCCAAACTTATTAAAAAATACCTTATGCTGCCTCACCCTTGAGCACACGTCCTTGTGAGAATTCTTTTTTGAGACAGGCATCTCTAAATCAGTCCTAAATTGCAAATCCTGGATTAATAGTGTCTAATTTCAGGATCCAGGCTTCTTTCATGATTTCCAGTACTCTCTTTCAGTGCCTTTTACTCTAAAATTTAGAAGTGTCCATTTTCCAAGAAAAAGACTAAAGAGTATGTTTGTTTTCTCCTTTTTTATTTCTTTTTGAAATACTTGTAACCAATTAGATTTTGTAGAAAATAAAACAGTTTTGACTAAGGGGAATGAAAGGACATGATGCACATCTCAGGAGGCCTGAAGCTGATAGACTAAAGTGTTTATTTCAGGATAAGGCACAAGGCTTAAAGTGCCATTCAATAGGAAAGGATTTAGGGGTCAAGAAAAGGAAAATAGAAGGAAATTGCTGAGGGTGATTCCATTATTCTGTGTATTTTGTATGTGCTCTGGTCCCTGTGAGCCTGCACTGGGTCAGGGCTGATAGGTGAGGTGTGTGTCTATGGACTTGGATTCATGTTTAGGATGTTGAAACCTGGGTGGTCACCAGGGTTTGATGAATCACAGAATGTTAGAGGTTGGAAGGGACCTCTGGAGATCATCTAGGCCAACCCTCCTGCCAGAGCAGGTTCACCTAAGGCAGGTTGCACAGGAACATGTCCAGGTGAATTTTGAATCTCTCCAGAGAAGGAGACTCCACAACCTCTATGGGCAGCCTGTTCCAGGGCTCTGTTATCCTCACAGTAAAGAAATTTCTTCTTGTGTTGATGTGGAAATTCCTGTGTTCAAGTTTACCCCCATTGCCCCTTGTTCTATCACTGGGCACCACTGAAAAGAGACTGCTCCTATCTTCCTGACACCAACTTTCAGATATTTATAAACATTGACCAGATTCCCCCTCAGCCTTCTCTTCTTCAGGCTGAACAGCCCCAGGGCTCTCCCAGGGATAAAGGAGTAACCTCTGATTCAGCAGCTGGACATAGTATTACCTGCAAAAAAAATGATGATGACACTGTCAGCTCTTGCAGTTACACAGCTCGGTTGTAGTCTGGGTTTGGGGTCCATCTTCTGATTTATGTCCTCTCCTCCTCCCTCTACCCTGCTTGCTCCTGACCCATCTTTGGCAGGTTTAATCCTCTAAGTTATCTGGCAGATTGCTACAGCAGTTACATCCCCATCTTAGCACCCATGCAACTTTTGGTCAGGGGATGGGGAGAGGGAGTTGCACCTCTGGACTCTGAACATTTCTCAGATCTCTTAGGAGCCTCTTTGCTGATACTGAAGTTCTTGGCCTCTGCTTGTTCACATAAGACCCTTAAAATGCTTTTGTACTTTTCTGCTGGCTTGAAAAAGCAGGCATACATTTACTCTAGAAGGAAAAGCTGAAAGCCTTTCTAGCCATGTCATTGCTATTCTGATGATGTCTTCTATGTCTCCATGGGCTTAGCAGGCAGAAGGTCTTCTGGCAGGCTGAGCTTTGCCTCTGGTTCAGAGTGAGCAGCTCCTTACATAAAGTCCAGTGAGAAGGGGAAAACAGAGAAGAAAAAAGTATTTTTTTATTTTTTAATAGTTGGCCTATTTCTGTCTGGTTTCCTGCCACACTAATAAAACCTTTCACACCAACTTTTCTGTAGATCTGAACAGGGACACTGTATTCTTAGCCCTCCATCACTCCCAAATGGAGCTGTTGCAATTATGAGGGTTATTTTATGGTCAGGAGGAAACTCGCTGGTTCTAGCTGGTCCAAACCCCAGAATTATAAAACAAAATGAAGGGGATCAGCTGGTTCAGTTTTCTAGCAAGCAATGGCTTTGCACAGCTCTGATGTGTACGTGCTTCTGCACCCTGGAAATCTCCTTCCTCACGTACGGGATCCATTTCACCTCATTATAGACACTGAAGATTGAATTGTTCAAGCTGAAACAGTCTGTGTGGGCTTTCTCTGTAGTCATTAAAAAGAAAGTGTTTCCAGAGGGGGATTTAACTCTTCTGCTCTAGGATGCTGCTTTACAGACTCCTTAATACATCAGTCTCGGCTGTTGCAGAAAATAAATGATCCTGTTCCCCTCCCTTGCTTTGGCTGTACAGTCCTGCCCACTCCCTTGTGCAAAAGCTCATTTTCATGAGGAATATGGACAGAGAATTGAGCTGTCACAGAACTACCCCTGGTGGTTTTTGGGCTGGTTTTTTTTGGGGGGTGGGTTTTTCTTGTATTGTTTTGTGTGTGTTTGGTTTGGGTTTTTTTAGGGTTTTGAGGGTTTTTTTCAGTTTGGTTTCAGCCAGCTCAGTGTCTTGGGCACCGAGGAGTCAAAGAAAATCTAGCAATGACAAAAAGAAAGAGAAAGAAATAACTGACCATGGTAGAGGGCTGTTCAAACAACCCTTTCACCAGCACCTTGGGAGGAATAAAGGGACTGTGGAATTGCATCCTTAAGAAAAGATTAATCTCTCTTTGGGGGTATGTCTCTCATGAAATGAGCTTAGAAGATCTCCACTTATGAAGAAGCTGACTTCCCTTTAGCCTAAAAGGCAGGTTATGTGCACCTATTGCTCTGAAGGCAAAGCAATAACTGCTGTGGATGTAACTGCTGGAGCTGCATCCATCTGGCCTCTCTTGGCATAGTCATCACCTTCTCTTTGCTGTTTGTCCATTATGGTTGCAGTGCAGCTCTTCTTTTTGCTTCTGGAGACAGCAGGCACAAGACACTGCCAACATCATGGTGGAGTTATATGTGGTGGGCAGACAGAGGCAGTGCCCTGTTCACAAACCATTTTCTTTAAAATTTAGATCCTCTGCTGTTGCACATTGATTTATTTCCACTGAAGTCAGCATTAGATAAGATCAGAGCTGTATCTTCATGGAATAAGAAACAGGTCCATTAAAACTGATAAGGCTTTCCATTAGGGTAATAGACTTTGAACTGGGCACCACATTATTTGTGAAGAATGGACAATTTGTGTGTTTCTCTGCACTGTACAGGCAAGAGAGCAGGGAGGGATGAAAATCAGGCAAAGTTTAGAGCCATCATTCTCCCATCAGCTTTGGGAGAGAAAGGTGCATGTGACAGAGCAATGCAGATGCAATGAGGGATTTCTGTGGCAGCTGAAGTTCATTGTAAAAAGTTCACCAGAAAGCAATCCTGGTAAAGCAATTGCTGCAGGGAACTGCAGCAAATAAGGATTACAATCAGGAACTTATGACAAGAAAGCAGAAATGACAGTTTTTTTCTGGAAGTAATTCCTGATTTATCTCCAACCAAAGTCATTCCGAGTGAGCATATTAGAGCTTAGACTATATAGCAAAAATAATGAAACTAGCTTAAAATACAGGCATCCTTGCTCGCAGAATGAGAGTGGTTACTGAAAGATACTTAAATAAGCTAATAGCCTTGAAACACAAGATGGCAAGATGAACGAAATTATTTTGATGTGCTGCTACAGATATGTTGCCTCTTAATGATATACATGTGTTAATTCTATTGTTAGAGAATATCAAGTATAAATAATAGGAGGGCCATGTGGTTTTCTCTCTCTGTATATCCAGGCTGCAGTATATTAGCTGAAACATTATTTAAGGATGAGAAAACATCCTGTGACTACCACGCATGCACTGTGGGCACAGATCATGTCAGTCTGGCTCCTGCTCTAGGCAGTCCTCCACTGCTGTCCCAGCATGGCCTTGTTCCCTCTCCACAAACACACTCCTGTCATGTAATTATGGAGCAGTGCTACAGGGACACCGTGTATGGCTCAGAAGACATCCTAGATGAAGTGTGAACACAACCAATCTGCTCCAGATGGTGCTACTGTGACAGTGTGGACATGAATCAAGCAACACCCACTGAGTCAGCAGCTTGGGTCCATTCTCTAATGTGATTCAAAGTCAATAAGGATGTATTCACTTAGGCTGTCAGATTTGGTCTGGGCACTATAGTGAGATGAAGGACTTCTCTAGTAGACTCAGCATCTTTCTCCAGCATATCTAGTTCCCTCACCATACCTTGCTGCATCTCTCACATGTTGGGCAGGGATTTCAATTAACCTGGGCATTTTTCCTAGAATAGACTGGAAACTAAGGACCAAGAGATCCTTATAAAAATATAAATATTAAATATATATATGTATATAAAATAAGGGAATTATTTTGCTAATGGACCATGGCAAGTTCAGTTGGCAAAGAATAGGGCTCCTAGTGACTCTTACTCCTGTGCAAGAGCCATTGCATACAGGGTTTAGCATAGCAGATACCTGGGAAAGGGCTGGGAGGGATGGGGTGATTATAGCTGCTTTTTAAGAACCATCTCCTTCTAGCACAAGAGGAGGCCACAATGAATGAAAAACTAGAGTCAATAGTTCCACTTTAAACTCAGGCACTGTTTTTAAACAGACATTGGCTACTATTTTCTGCATTTCCCCCCAAAAGGCTGAGAGACAGAGTGGGGCAGGAAGGCGGGGGGGAGTGAATAATGTGGCATTCTCTCTTTTTGCTAAGTGACCTTTTAAAACCAAGGGACTGAAATCCAAATACCAGGGGGGAGCCTGGGGGAGAAATTACAGGCAGCATCACTGCTCTCTGCACTCGGTGACATGCTCCATTCCCCTCCTGAAAAGGCAGTGCAGGAGCCTGAGTTAAAGCATGAAGAACAGGGTCACAATAGTCACTCCTTTTCCATTTAAACAACCAGCGCAATCATTTCATACTTGGCAGATCATTACTAAAAACCTACTCATAAATTCTGAATCAGTTAGTTTAGAACATAAAATTACAGATTTAGACAGCTGCAGAGTACCAGGAAATATGGACACGGGTAGTATTTGGTATTTACTTTAAATATGACATGACAAACAAAAGGGTGTACTTTGGTGTTCTCTGCATGTGGACAACATACTGCAGCAGTAACATTTGAAACAAGATTATGCTCCTCTGCCTATATTCTGAAGTCATTGCTGAAGTCAATCAGGGCTTTGCAGATGCTTGAACTCCAGGAACTGATTTGCAGAGGGTAGTATGATGACATTGACCTGGCTGGACTCTTATTTTCACCTATTTAATTGCATATCCCTGTTAAAACTTCTAAAGCCTGAGGCCACTACATCAGAAAATACCCCTGAGATGATGGGCAGCTGGCTCTGGGTGGTTCTGCTTGAGTCCAGAAGCTGGACAAGATGACCTCCAGAGGTCCTTTCCAGCCTCAACCATTCAGTGATTTGTGATGATAAGAATAGAAAAATTAGGTGTTGATACTATTTAAACTGCCCAGAACAGGTCAGAATACAAAGTCCATTTTATTCTTTCCTTTTATTTCCACAGTTACACATACCTGCACTGCAGGCCTTGATAGTGGCCCTGCCTGAGAAAGCATATCCTAGCATTCATGGGAGTCAGTGTTATAATTTTCCAATATAACATTAGGAAATTAAATTTCCCAAAGAAGTTTAGCCCAAGAACTGTGTCCTACATTTACCAGTTGACACAAATGTTGATCCCACAAACAGGTTAAAGGACAAGGAATGTAGGGCTTGAAAGGACATTTTGGCCATTGAATTCATCCTCCATAATCACAGCAAAAATTTCGTGGACCAAGAATGTCGATATTATGACAGATCTCCCATCATGGGTCACTAAACATTTTCTAGTCCTCTGCAGTAAACTTTAGATCTCAGGCTTCAACTTTAGTGTGCCTGACCAAGTGTATGGGAGGAGATCAGCACCTAGCCATGTCCTGGGAGCATGCAAGAGCATCCTAAAAAGCCTAGAGGTAATTAATAGAGTAAATATTTTGGAAAGAAAAAAAAAATTGATATGGACGGTCCAGGTCAACATACGGTGCAGGAAATCCATTTCACTGTCTGAACTGGGCTGTGGTTTAACTCAGATTTGTGCTGAGAAACATAAAAAGGGTATGTACTGGGTCTCAGATCTAGAAAACCACCAGTAGACTGGGCTCATCCTCTGTTTCCAGCTGTGGCTGATCTCTGATGAGCTGAGAAAGGCTAAAACCAGCAGTAAAAACAAGTAAACCTCTCGCATCCAGACACTAACATTGATGGAAATTTGCTCTAGGATTCATAGCTAAATGTAGTAGTTCAGCTCTATTTCTAACAACACCTACAAAGCTATTTGTCTTATACCAACTATTTCCCTTGTAGAAAATCAGCCAGGTACGTATAGAAATTTATTAGCCAGACTGTGGTCACAGCAATTTGTGATGCTGCAGTGAGGCAACAACAAAGATAAATGAAAAGGATACTCAACAGAGTAACAGTTATGGGAAAGATGAGGGAAAAAACCAAGTTCTTTAACTAAGAGGCTGATTCTCTTCAGCTAAATTTTGAGTTTGGGTGGGGAAACTGTTCCTCATTTTGCTTCATTCAGAATTAGGAAATCATTCTACTCTGGAAAGACAAACTGTGTTGTTTGTGACATGCCAGTCCTGGGGGGAATGGTCAGGATAAGTCAATCATCCCTTCAGGGATGCTTCACCTGAGCCTCATGAATGGCCTCAGCAAGTGATCCTGCATCCAGCCTGAAAATTTCCCTATAAGAGATGTCAACACATCATGAAATGCCAGGAGTGACCCTGAAAGGTGGTGCTGCAACTTATAACAGGTGAGATGCTAGAAAGACAATGTGTATTCATGTGAAACCTGTGAAATGAGGAGGATAGTATGTCCCAAAGAGCTGCTGACTCTCACAGTGTAACTGGTAGGTCCAAACAGGCATTCAAGAGAATCAGGTTTCTGAAGCATTTGTCAGATCTGGTACAGAGGACAGACTCTGTAAAGTTTTAGCAGATCCACAGGAATCAAGTAGTTTCTTTCTGTCTTCTCGAAAGAAGTGACCATTGGCAGCACGCCACTGCTGGCTGGCTTTGAAGGCTTTGAGCAGGACCCGTCACAGTTTGACCTGCCCTGAGTGAATAGTGACAGAAGGTGCATTTAAGCATCAGAGTGACCTGGAGACCTGGTGACTAGTAATGAAAGGTTTTAATTGTCCACAGCCCCTGGCCTACTTTGAGCCTCCTGCCGAGTAGCAGAGGTCTGTAAAGACACAGTGCTGAAAATCTGAGGCTATAAAACATCTGCTGGCTTTAAAATGACTTAAATAGGTTATAGTCACACTGAGAAGCTGTTTGTTTCAGTTTCCTTGTTTAGATTATACCGGAGAATTTCATTTGGGGGGAAGGTGAGGGAAGGGAATTAGGTAAATAAGGATAAGAAGCTCCAAATCCTTCCCTTCACATGGCAGGCTCCAAAACAATATTGCCTTTCTCCTGCTGGCATAGAACTATGGAGACACCAGCGAGTCAGGCAGCATTTGTCACCTTTTGGGAAGTTTGATAATCAGAGATGCACTAGATTGTTGCAAAACCAGCCCCATAGTTAAGAGTGATGTTGCCCACAGCTGCTGCAAAGGGCAAACCTCTGATACTAGAGAGAGGAGAGCTCAGCCATGGATATAAGGCTACGGGCAGCTGTGCTCTGATAAATCAGCTCCTTCTGTGGCAGGTCAAAAGCTATCACACCCTGTTCACATGAGAAAGGTCAGACAATCAGCATTCAGCCAGAAGGACAGAAAAAAATGAGCCTGGAATTCATCAGTGCTAAAGCAAATGCTCTGAATTATGTATGGTGGCACATTTATCTGCAGGTTTCTATTCATAAGATGGTTGAGGGTGGCTTGGGAGGGAACAAAAATAAAACAAAACTTTTGGTTTGGCCTACTCTCCAGAAACTACCCTTTGACTTGGAAACAAAGTTTTACAAAAGAAATAAATATCTTCGTATGACTGAACAGTCCAAATGTTCCTCAGGGCAAATTTAATAAGCCAAGAGATATACCAATTATTTCTTTGTAATACCATAATCCTTTGACAAGTAGTTCATTCTGGCACATAATCTCCACAGTAAAATGCTGAAGAATAACCGGGTTTGATTAATCCTACCAAGAGACATAACCCCCCCACACCTGTGGTTTCAGAGCTGTGGTTGCATACTCCTACAAAAACAAGAGACCACATTAGTTCAGGGCAACATATGTAAAGGCTATGTTTGAATTACATACATATATGTGAAAGTGAACTTTGGTTTTTGGACCTCAAGCCTAGTTCCCAATATTCTCAAGAAGTTATACCATACAGAACATTTCACAAGAACCTAGAAAATAGAGGAAAAGAGGAACTTTGAGAAGCTGCTCAACTTGTCATGAGATCTTCTGCCACTCTCATAGGGTTCCTGACATACATTTTTCTGGTCTATCTTTAAATATTTCCAATGTAAAGGATATTTCACACCTTATCCAGATAATGAATACAAATGCTTCACCTATCATTAGACTATTTATCCTACTGCCTAGACTGTATTTTTTGATATAATTTAAGATTCATTCTTGCTCTCCTGTCAGAGGCACCAGGAGTAGATTACCTGCTTTGTTGCAGATTTTTTTTGCTGTCTCTCTTTCTTTCTCTCCATTCCTCATCACTGTGAGCAGCTGCCTGTCAACCCCTCTCCCAGGGGAAATGATCTGTAAACCTCTATGGACTCTTCTAGTCACACTCATCTACATTTAATTTACAACTTTCAAGTGTGGCACTCAAATCTAGAGAATTGAGGTACTTCCAGCAGTTAAGAACCAAAGGACTTGTGTCTCATTTCATACAGTCCAGTATGGTGTTTGGCTTCTTTAGCAACACCAGGACTTTTAACTTGTGTTCTGGTTGGATCTGCCAAAATCTCCCAGAGAGGAGCAATGTTGATGAGCAATGATTTAAGCAGTTGAATTCCATCCTTTATATGTCTAACCTGATTTTTGCTAAGGGTTATTATTTTGTGCTTGTCCACACTGATTTTCTCATACGTGCCCACTCACAAAGCAGTTTTTCCACTCTTGTAATAGCTACAAAAAGGAACAGGTATTCACTGATGAAAACACCGAAGACTTCAGGACCCACTACAAACCCTATAGAAACTGCTCAATACATCACTTTAACAGCTAAACTTTGACAACTTCTTTGTATGTCTGATTATTCAACCCATTTTGCACCAACTCTATGATAAGTTCTTGCTGAGTCTGCTTCTGTTGCTTGTTTATGAGGATGTCATATGAGGTAGCGTCAAAAGTCTTAAGTAAAAAAGGCATGTATTGTTACTCCCTTCTTCACAAGCCTGTTATCCTCTCATAATGGGAGATTATATTTGCTTTACGTGATTTCTTCTTAACAAATCTATATTGAGTGACACCCATTTCTTTGTTATTTGCTGGGAAGATTATTTGATCATTATTTACAAAGTGCTCAACTATTTATTTAAGGAGGAGAATGTTCATAATTTCACTGTCTTCTGATAACTGAAGTTACCCCAAGCTTCCGTCCCTTTCCTTTCCCCTTTCCTAACCCTTCAGAAATGGATGTGTATCCACTTTTTTCTTTATCCATCAAACTTTACATTAAAAGCAACAGGGTTTTTCTCCCTCTTTGTCTGACTTAGTGCTGCTTCTGCATCTCACTGCTCTGCCTGGTAGAAGCATTTCCCTCTAATTTTCAGACTGGATTTATTTCTGGGCAGGTTACACCTACTTTCTTTTTTTGCTAGGTCTGTCCTTCAACTCAAGGAGTTCTTTCCTCCTCCTTGCTGTTTATCCCCAAGGAGATATTTGCAATTTCATTCCTTTCAGACTTCATTTTGCTAGACTAAACAGAAGCAGCGGTCACCTATTTTGTATTTTCTTGCATGAAATAGAATATCCTATTAATCCCTGGAATATATTTTCTGCACCTTTGCCTGCTGGATTTCCTCTTTCTTTGCCATGCATGGCCTGAATTGTCCCAAGCACACCAGGTGAGGGCTCAGTGGTCACTGATGGTGGCATAGCTGTAGGTCACGTTTGTCCCTTCCATGGCTGCATCTGGCTGGTGTGTCGTCCAGGAGTGACTCACACCTTTCTAACTCACACTGTAGAACAGAAATCCCCATTTTTCATCCCGAAATGCATGAGATCATTTTGTGCTGCAGAGCATAATCCTTTTTTTATTATTTTGACAGGCTTCAAAGCCGTGTGGTTATTCCTGTGTGTTTTTTCCAATTCTCTTTGTATTCATGCTGCTCTCCAGCTTTGTATCACCAGCACACTCCATGACTTCACTCTGACTTTCTGTGCAAGACTTTCCTACAGAAATATTTTACTGAGACCACTCTCCAGAGAAGTTTTGGAAGAACAATCCCTGTTCCATTTCCACACCACCAGCTCCTCTCGCTTCTTCCACACATTGCTGCACTGGTACCTTCCAGTTGTGTCTGCCTTGTCTGGAAACTTCTATCACAATATCAAACCTGAAATGCAGGAAGAGTAGGGGATGTTTGCTTCATTTCTTACATCTGTGGCATCAACTCTCAAATGAAACAAAGCCACCAGGCACTCTTGGTAAGACCAGGGCTGAACCAGACTCCTCTCTGCTGTGTTAATGCAATTCTAGGTGCAGGGTTGTGTCCCACAGCAGCTTCCTATTTAGGACTAATACCCTACAGCAAGCTGTAAAATTTCCAACTATCTCTCCTAAGCAGAGAACCAATTGCTTTTATTTAATTAAAATAAGATGTCGTGCTTTAGCCCTCACTCCCAAGCACGTTTAGCCCAAGCTCAACAGCAGCATTTCTTGAAGCTCAAGTTGTGGGGTGGTTTCACTTTTTTTCTTTTAGTTTGCTTTTTCTTTGGCAGCTCTTTGCATTCTTCTAGTTTTTCTGAGTAGCATATTATCAAGCTAATACATGAGATTCACCATTTTAAGTTTAGATATCTTTGCAACAGCCCTATGCCTTGAGGAAATGTATTATCCTGGGTTTTTTTTTTTTACAGGCAGGGAACCAAAGCACAGAAGCAAAGGGTCAAATTTGCCGCTGCAGATTTATCCCAGTGCAATCCAGAGAAGCAGACAGGTGTATAAAACCACACTTACACAGTGATTAACCAAGCTATTTGATTTGTACTTAATGGTTTATCACAGCCTTCTTTTAGTTTTGCTATATTTACTAGATCTGCTGTGGAGCAGCGTAGGGTCAGGCTGCTAAATCAGCATAACGATATTCAAATACCAGGCACTGTGCTGTTGTAGAGGATGTATTTTTACACGTCTAACCTGCTAAAATGAAATCTATGATTCAGCAGCAGCAGCAGCAGGGGTTGCATGCAGGCAGAGCAGAGGGTGACACAGCTCCTGCAGCTTGCTCCCCAAGGGCTGGAACCCTCTGCCTGCCTCAGCCCAGCGTGGGCACAGATTATCCCAGGACATGCTTTCAGTGCCATTCCTTTCAAAGGGAATTAGGTTGTCTGAAGTGTGATTTATATCTAAGGAAATATGATAATTGACTCAGAGCTGGGTGCTTTGACCCATCTGACTTTGATGTGCTTGTGCTTTCCCTGGTGCCAGGTCGCACTCTCTGGTGACAGATTTTTCCACTTTTCATCCTTGCTTTGAGTTGACTGAAACTTGCCTTTTTCGCTCAAACTGGACAGCTGCTGCTCTCCTTGCCTGCCACAGAAAAAGGCTAAGCAGGTTTTCAGCTTCAGGGGTTTGCTGGAGGGAAGGATCAGTGAAATGGCAGCCAGAAAGATGCAAAATGCAGGTTCAAACAAAAAAGAAGAAAAAATCTTTCTGACTTGCCAGCGGAGAGCCCTGAAAGGATCCTCTCCAAATGGCACCCCTTGTTTCCCCAGGAGGGTTGTACAAGGTGATTCCTGCACTCAGAAACAATCCTCTGGGAGATTTCTTGACTCAGTGAACAAGCTGATTTACAGCCAGTGGAAGCTGAAATGTGAAACTCTCTGTATGGGTTTTCTTGGTTTAGTGTCTGATGAGGGTTAAAGCCACTAGGCCATAAATAACATCAATATGCTCCAAATTAAATCAGGCAACAGCAAAGGGTCGGGCACCTCTTTGCAGGATAGATGCTGGAGCGTGGTAAAGTTGGCTGATTTGTGTCGATTCATTTAGTCCCACTTGATACCTAATAATATTTATGAGCCACGCTGCGCTAGGAGAAGGTGAGGCAGTTCCTGTACCTCACAAAACATTTAAATTGATGCAGCGTGAAGCTCCATAACCTCACCTTGCAGCAGGACGTGCAGACAACCCACCTGCAGTGCCTGGAAGGGGACAGGCAGGCACTGGGGTTATGCAGAGCCAGTCTCTCTAATTAGACGCAGTCATTTCTCCATCACTTAGCTGTAATCCATCAAGAAGTGCTTGGGGAAAAATAATTCCTTTGTAACAGCAGTGATTTTACCAGTTATGGCATGAGAAAGCCCTGGCTTTCAGGTCTTGAATAGATCTAGGGCTGGTGTTGGTGCGGAGGGGAAGGGGAGCGGTTTTGTTGAGATAGGCACTGCTCAAAGCCAATGCTCAGAAATTATTGTTCTGTGCCCTTGTAGTGGCCTTTTCTTTTAGTTATTCTCCTGTGCTCAAGAAACAAAGAGATTTTGTGTTTGTTTATTTGCCCTCTCTTCTCATCCCTCTTTTTCCCAGGTATTAGGGCCAGCACAAAGACCTCAGTGCCGTGAAGCCAACTGAGTCCCAGGAGGGACGAGGCTCAGAGAATAAAACCAAGGCTTGTAAAGACAAATCACATCCCAGGGCAGCCAGGTTCTGACTGTCAGAGCCTATTTTCAACCAGTTGCAACAAAAATGGTTTGGGATGATGACAAACCTTTAGCCACGGCTCCCAGGGAATTGGATCCCTCCCGGTGCCACAGGTGTTGGCTGTCTTACCCATATCATTATCTAGCTGGAAAACATGCAGGGATGCTAATTTAAATGTCAGCTCTGCTTAGTATTTTATCATCAAAAGGACATTGTGCAGCTAGTTTGTGACCTGCACAATTTATCTCAGGGGATGCCTCTCCTGGTGACCCAAAGTTGGTGGCAGCTCAGCACGGACTGAACACAAAAGTGGAATTTTATGAGACGGCTGTTTAAGGATGAATCCAGCTGAAAACCACCTCCAGAGCTGCCTGGACCCCCTTCTGACTGTTTAAAACAAGTGTCACTAAATCAGACAAATGCCGGTGCTGGGACACAGCAGGCACTAATTTAACCCATATGTTCTGGGAGTGCTCCTACATCTGTTTGTTCTGGGCAGAACTAAGCAATGGAATTAAATTTTTGTCTCCCCCATCAAGCAAAATTGTATCACAAGCTAGCCATGCAGTTTTAAGCCCACTGGAAGGTAAATAAAGAGGACAATTTTTGGCTCAGGAGATCACCAGTAGTAACTTGCTAATTGGTGTTAGCTTAGTGGAAGTAGGAAAACTGCTGAGCAGCTCAGGGCTGGTGTACTGGGTTTAATGGCAAGGTTTTGGTAGTAGAGAGACTACAGGGGTGGCTTCTGTGAAAGCTGTTAGAAGCTTCCCCTATGTCCAACAGAGCCAATGCCAGCTGGCTCCAAAATGGACCTGCCACTGGCCAAGGTCAAGCCCATCAGGGGCAGTGGTAGCACCTCTATGTTAACATATTTAAGAAGGGGAAAAAATTGCTGTGTGACAGCAATGGCAGCTGGAGAGAGGAGTGAGAACATGTGAGAGAGGCAACGCTGCAGACACCAAGGTCAGTGAAGAAGGAGGGGGAGGAGGTGCTCCAGGAGCCAGAGCAGAGATTCCCCTGCAGCCCGTGGTGAAGGCCATGGAGGTTAACAGGGGAGCAAATATCCACCTGCAGCCCATGGAGGACCCCATGCCAGAGCAGGTGGATGCCTGAGGGAGGCTGTGACATTATGGGAAGCCTGCCCTGGAGCAGACCTCTGACAAAACCTGTGGGCTCCTGTGTTTAGAGGAGCCCATGCTGGAGCAGGTTTGCTGGCAGGACTTGTGACCTTGTGGTTGACCCCCACTGGAGCAGTCTGATCCTGGAGGACTACACCCTGTGAAAAGGACTCACACTGGAGCTGTTTGTAAAGAAGCCTTGCCTATGGGAAGGACTCATCTTGGAGAAGTTCATAGAGGACTGTCTCCTGTGGGTGGGACCCCCCACTGAAGCAAGGAAAGAGTGTGAGAAGGGAGGAGCAGAAGAGACAGCATGTGATGAACTGACCACAACTCCCATTCCCTGTCCCCCTGTGCCACCAGTGAGGAGGAGGTAAAGAAAATCAGCAGTGAGGTTGAGCCTGGGAAGAAGGGAGGGGTGGGGGGAAGGTGTTTTAAGATTTAGTTTAATTTCTCATTATCTTACTCTGATTTTGATTGGTAATAAATTGAAGTACTTTTTCCCCAAGTCAAGTCTGCTTTGCCTGTGACAGTAATTGGTGAGTGATCTCTCCCTGTCCTTATCTCAACCCACAAGCCTTTCATTACATTTTCTCTCCCCTGTCCAGCTGGGGAGGGGAAGTGATAAAGCAGCTTTGGTGGGCACCTGGCATCCATTCAGGGTCAACCCACCACAGCTGGAAATAAGGGGTAAACTCAGCTGGGTTGGAAACAAACACAGCATGAAGGAATTATCCTGAGACAGACAAGATACTTATTCTCTGAAGCAGAATTTGTTGGTTTCTGTAGGAATTTGCCCCCCAAAAGTCCTCTCTCCCTGTAGCCCAGGCTTTCCCAGTGTGCCCAGTGGAAAGTTATTATCTCTCCAGTGAAACCATACTCCCTTCTTACCTTCACAGAGCCTGGACACAACATCACAGCTGCTTGGGCGGAATATTTACGCTTCCCAGAGTCTTTCCTTTCATCAGATGTCTCTACTCTTGTTCCTTCACTAGTTCACCGTACTTACAGACTTTCACTTTTCTTATGATCTTGTCTTGTTCTTTAATAGCTCAACAACTAAGTAAGACCAAAAGCTAGTTCCTGCTCTTTTAAAGCTAGTATGTGGAAAAGAAATCAATGTAATACCAGTAGCTGATAGGAATATATAGTTCACAAAAGAATAAATGCTTTAAGGACAGCCAAGGTCAGGCTTCCAAATGCTCCGCGTTGAGTGTTGTATTATCTACTTTATTATTATCATTATGTGCCATAACATATTTAAGGCTTAGTCATAGAAAATAAACATGGAATGTCCACCTCAACGGAGGTTTCGCAATTTTATGATGAAATTGGTATGAAAACAATCTCAAAACAAATTGCAGAAAGAAATTTCAAAGTTTCTTTTTGAGTAGATGAAAATGACCTTAATGGCATATTTTCTTCCAGTAATTTCAAGCTGTGTCACTTCAACAATTCAAAAAGGACATATAAACAGTAAAATGGTAGTTTGATCTTAGAAGTGCATGTCATGTTATATTAATAGTGTGGTAGCATTTTCATAGTATTTGTGGGGTTTTTTCATGTTCCTTGCTATTGTAAAGGCACACCCATATAAAATAATCCTTATTAAGGCAAGGAAGATTGTAATGGACATTTATTTGGCCTTTCTGAAAAATAGGTGATACAGATTTCATCATTAATTCTGCTTCTCACCTAATAACTTCAAGCTGAACATATCTTTTTTAGAAAGACATTTAGTCTTGATTTAGCAACTCCCAAATGAAAAAGAATTTACCATGAGCTTCAGTAATTTGTTCCAATGGTTAATTATCATGCCTTAAATATGTACATCTTATTTTCAGCTTGCATGAGGTTTACTCATGTATTAATTGTATATTTGATTGTAATTCGTCCTATCTTAGCTAGTTAAATGCATTGCACTTATTTTTTTTTTTTCCATTCCCTGATTGGATGACATCTTTAAATAACCAACTTAGCATGAATTATGAAGTTTTACAATCAGTTATAGAAATGCAAATTTTGAGAATTAAACTTCAGCTGAACCATCCACAGATAGTTTGTTCTGCAGTAGCCCTCCAGCTTTTGAATCTGTGCAGGAAGGATGTGTTGAGGAAACTCTACCACAACATGACTCTATCCAGGCATATCAATTTCTTACTGTCTTTTTTTATGTTGTTGGGTGGTTGTTTTCTCTCCCTGCTGATTTACTCCAAAAGCACAGAAATGCCTCCAATATGTAGGGATCAGAGCCTGTGAGCACTGAGTTGTGCTCATGTGATTAAGGCTGGTGGAGTCTACTCCTGGCTCCTATCCCTTAAATGTTTGTTTTACTGCTTCCTAAAAGTACCATAGTGTGAGATTACCATATTTTGTGATGCTTTTAAATCTTTTAGGAAAGGATCAGTGGATGAGGGGGCATTATATTGTGCTAAGTGATGCAGAATAAGACTGAAGGCATCTGTGGTAGTTGTCCTGCCACCATCATGGTGTTATCACCTCTTCCTTTTCTATGTTGCCTGCAGAGTTTTTCAGCTCTTCCATGACATCTGTATATTGGTTTTGGTAGTTAAAAATTACCTCTGTGAGTCCATGAAGAAATGTGTAATCAAAATAGTCCAGCTACAGCACTGATCTATGTCCTAGCTTGTGCTGTTTGAATATATTGTGATCTTAAACTTTATTTTATTTTTCTTTTATTTCTGCTTAGAGCTGGTATTCACAGATTGCTCAATGTTATACACAGTCCATCTTCTCTGGCTGAAAATGATCCACATAAGGTACAGCTAAGGTTATTGACAACTTACTTGAATATTGCAGTATCAAAAGGACAGTTAATTGAGAAGGCTCCTCCAGCTTAAATGAGATCAGTTTTCTTTATGTTGTTGGAGCAGCATGATAGAAAACCTGGATTTTCTTATAGTAGACACTATACTATACAGATACTCAGGTAGTAGGAACATCTAAATTTTTAAATTGATAAAGAGATGGATTGCTGAACACGAATCTTGAATTAATTTCCCTCTTATACAGGAAGTTCTCCAGAAGGTCTCTCAATCAAGTGAAAGTTATCCTTGAAGTGCTGTGGTATCTGTACATAGTTTCCAGACATTGATAGCTGAAACCTAATGGTGACACCCTAAATATTCTGATTGCCATTACTTTACAGGTCTTTGTTGGGAAGGCAGAGTGTGAAATGATTGGACATATTCATAGGCTTCTACAGCTGATGTCAATAAATGTTCAGTTCTTTTGAAGAGTGCTCCTGAATAAGCATGAAAGTATCTAGAGAACTTTCCTGACTTAGGAAATAAGCCCTGATAGGGGATTTGGGACATAGGTCCTTATACAGAGAGATAATATAGAGAGAAAAGTGGCATAATTTTTCTGGCCCCTTTTCATTAACTAAAAAGGGATTGTAAGGTAAGAATCTCATATGTAAATGAAACCAGATGAATTCTTATCTGTGTTCCATGTGCACACTTTGATTTGTACAAAAGAATCAGAGAAAGGAAAAAAAAAAGAATGTAGCTGAAAATTGAAAAAAAGACTAATAATCTCATTGAAATGTTGACCTTCACTGAGATGTGTATGATTCCATCAGGATTCCCAAGATTCGTCTTGCTTTTTTTTTATGAAGCAAATGATTCACCAATCAATTTAATTCTTGCTGGTGTGATGGGATTTGGAGAGGGCTGGAAAGGATGGATGCTGTGGGGGCCAAAGTGGCACTAGGACTGGGACAATGTTCTGTATTGCAGTTGGCAGATTGTAAAGCTGAGAACAAGGGGACAAAGATCAATCAGAAAGAAGCTAGTGTCAAGGAAGAGCAGAGTGGCAAGGAAAGGAAGGCAAGAATTCTGGGTGGGAGGCATCTGCTCCAGTTTAAGTAGCTAGGAGGATCTCTAGGTTAGAGATGACCATCTTCATCACTCTTGCAGTTGAAGGGAATAAATAAGTGACACCAGGGAACAATGTTTCCAACCTTTCATGTGGATAATGTTCATTGCCTTATGTGTCAGTGTCTCTCCACTGACTACTAAAGAGAGCCTGGTGTGATTACTTTGAGGGTAGATGGATCCCCTGTCCCTAGTATAAGCTGTATTCCCTCCCAAAAGATGAGGTGGAAGGAGCAGCTGATTTGTCTAATCTATTCTTAATAACCTACTAAGAAAGGAATTCTGTAATGGCAGACAGCCTTTAGCAGCAATCTGCAGAGGGTTTTTCCTGTTATATAATTTAACTCTTCGCTGTTGGGCATCAATTGGATGGCACCTTGCACTGGACTACATGGGAGGCCATACAAAATGACTGGTCACAACTCTCTTTATTACTGTCTTTATCACACATTGCCACATCTGTGCTCCTTTTCAATTTCCTACCTAAATAAGCTCAATCTTCTTAATTTTCCCACAACCTTTCTTTGAACTTTTAATCCCATTTCTCTGTTCCATGGTATGGAAGAGATCACGGTCCTCAGTTCACTATAATCTCAATTTCCATACCTCTGTCAGCTTTCCAGCCTCACTTGGACTCACTACAGATGAGTTCCTGCCAGACCTCCAGCCTGGGGAAGAACAGAAAACCTGCATTTAACATCAGCATGGGAACATTTTCCATAATCCAGAGTTGTGTGTTGTTTGTCATTAGCTACAGGCATCCTTCTCTCACCTGCTCCCACAGGACCGTATCTTGAGCAGTGTTACTGTGAGAGCACACTTCATAGAGCTGTGATCTGAAGAGCATCGAGGGAAATGCCTTGGATTCTCTTCTACTAAGCCAAGCTGCCAAGAGATAAGTGTAACAAAGCACCATATAGCAATGCTTCATTCTCAGTGCAGGCCACGAGACACTCATATATCATACGGGCAGTAAATTGGGTTGATGGGTGTAAATTGGGTTGATTGGGTTGATGGGTTAATATTTAGAGGGGGGAAAAGGGCTGTAAATTACAGCGTGAGGGGGGAATTTTGTATGGCAGAATATAAATCCCCCACACTCTCTCTAGGGAGAGGTCACTGTTGAGATCCCCAGTGATGTATTTCGTGCCTAGATCCAAGGGAACTGAGAGGTAGAAGAGGACAGGCCACCCTCTTCTGAGATCAGAAATCTTAAGCAAATTCTTTAGTTTCTGAAGATAACTACTCTAAAAGCCCATTGATAACTGGGGGTTATGTAGTGAGTAAAAACCACATTACACTGATGTGTGATGGCCAGTTTTCTAAGCTGGACAAGGTTTCTGTGCTTCAGGGCACCTGAAAGCTGGATATGGGACACTGGACAGGATTTACCTGTGCCCCTAATTGCACTGAAAAATGCCCCAAGTTCCTGAGTAGAATGTCCTGCTTATGCTTTCAGGTTTATTGCACTGCAAAGCTGGAGTCTAGAAGAAGTCCAAGTCAAATAAACGTGAATTATTGTGTGGTTTTCACACCCTGCTATAACGTAGGGTATGTTCTGCTCACCAAAACGTTGCCTGGGCATTTCCATCTAGTGCATTTCCTTGTTCTCCTTGCAAGACAAACACTCTTGATCATTTCTATTCAGCTCCTGTGTCTGTGGTGCCTTTGCAGCCTGGGAGACTAGATGTCTTACACTTGGAACACCCTTAGCTGATTGCTCTTCTCAGGAAAAGGTTTCAATGGCGGCAAGGGGCTCTTCTGGTTGTCAGTTCTTTTATTACTTACTTATACTGTCATCTTCACTTGGATGTTCAAACCTAATCACAATCCTATCTCATGCAATCCCAAGAAGTCTCCTTTGGTGGTAGATTAAGCTGTGATTTGCACTTCACACCATCAGCTTCTCAGAATATTCACCATCTACTACAGTTATCTTCTAGAGACCTAGTTTCTCCAATTGCTTGCTCTGACCCTGTTTCCAGAATCAGGGGAAAGCAGAAGTGTGGTGTCTAATGTGTATCTCTCTCCATGGTTGAACCAGATCACTATTAATTAGCTGAAAAGATGCTTTCCCCAAGTTTCTGCTTTCCCAAGTCTCTGCAATAAATGTGATGTAGTCCATGTAAATGAGATTGGATTTTTCTTTTTTGTAATTCACCTGATAGCCTTTAATTAGGTCAGGATGAAAGATTTCCTGAAAAGAGAGAAATGGAAATATGCAGAGGAATATAGTAAAGGATTAAGAATCGTTCTGTTTAGTCATATGTAGTAGCTGGCACAGAATTTAGATCATGACCTTATTTCTGAAGACAACAGAAATTTGCTATGGGAATATGACCTTCAGGTTCAAGATCTAAAAAGAAGCATCTGTTTATTTTCTTTTCTATACATTCACATTTCACTGTTCTTTCCCCCTGTGTTTAGGTTTCTATTGATTGCTGTTTCACACACATCACATCTGTGTAGTTCATGGTGAATTCCTCATTTATCTAAGTATTTGCTCACAGCAGCATGATCCTTGTTCTGTTTTAATTGAATGCCTGGCAGAGTAAGTGCTCTTGAGTCACAAGTAGATAGTCATCAATGATAAGAGTAAAAGATTAGATGGCCCAGGATGCTTGCTTTATTTCTTATAGTGAATGTGATTTAGATGCATGGAAATACACAAAGATCCAGAAAATGATAGTTACGGATCAACACAGAAAGACAAACAGCAGTCTGGAGTCAACAGCGTGTTCTCTGCATGGGTCTTGTTCTTCTAAAGAGAAGTTGGATATTGAACAGCAAGACCTGTGCTGATTCTTTTGAGCTTTGCTTACAGGGCTTTCAATAATCAGATTGGGTGAGTGGAGGAGGATGGAGCCAGGCTCTTCTCAGTGGCATCCAATGATAGGACAAGGGGCAACGGATGTAAGCTGGAACATAGGAGGTTCCACATAAATATGAGAAGAAACTTCTTCCCAGTGAGGGTGACAGATACTGGCCCAGGCTGCCCAGGGAGGTTGTGGAGTCTCCTTCTCTGGAGATGTTTAAAGCCCTCCTGGACGTGTTCCTGTGCAACGTGGTCTAGGTGATCCTGTTCCGGTGGGGGGACTGGACTAGATGATCTTTCGAGGTCCCTTCCAATCCCTAACATTCTGTAATTTTCTATCTGGATCAAGTCATCACAGCTGGAACAACCCATGGCCCACAAGTGTGCAAAATCCTTCCCTGGTTTTGTCTTCATTTTCTTGGGAGTGGGGAAATGAGAGCACAAGAATAGCTTTTGCATCTCCTGCATATTGGAACTCATCTGAGCTGTAGTGACTTCTGAATTGTCTGGAGAGAGGATGATGCTTACCTGTGCTCTTCTACCAGCTGCAAAGCACAGTGCTTGTCTTGCAGAAGCAATGGGATTAGCAGAATGTGAGCTCACAGGATCACTTTCTTAACATGAAGGAAAGAGAACGGAAATATTGCTGGAAATAAACAGTCAAAACAAACCTGAGAAAGAGCCATGACTGCTACAGTTCACTACACTGATATGGCCAGATCCAAGCTAAAAAACACTCTATGGTTTGCTTTTAAAATAGTGTCACATATCTTAATCTCCATATTCAGGTTTTTCAGCTTACTGTGCCCTGATCTCTCGGAGCTGTCAGTGGATATATACCCTGGCAGCAACTCCAACGTGAACAGCAAGAGAAAGAAAATTCCAGGGTAAAAGCCTGAGAAATTTGTTACTGATGTACTTGCACACCCTCTCTCACTGCTACCAGGGCTGTTCACAATAGGGATAAGCCTCTTTAAGTTAAAATTGCACTTTAGGGTGAGACTTCAATGTTTGTAAAATCTGTAGGAATGACTAGTGCTTTCCTTCCATGAAGGTCAAATAAATGTTTTTAATTATTGCAGGTTATACCAGTCTTAGCCAGGCTGGGTGAATACCTAAGTATTCCACAAACATTTGCTTCCATTTTTAAAGGAAATTAATGTACCTGTTTCCAATCTTTTGTTTGCTTTGTATGAATACTCCAGTGAATCAGCTTTACCTCAAAAAGCTCATTTTTAACTTGAAGGGCACATTTCTACTGCAAGTTAACCACACTGCCACCTGCATTGATGTTGTCCCCAGGGAGGACTCAGTATGTAGGAATGAGATTGCAAGAATTACTGAGCACCAAGATGCATTTGAAGACTCAGGTTCAGAGGCCCCAGCAGTGAAAAAACTTTCATATCTCTATATGTAGGTGCTGTTGCTGGTTCCTCAGTGTCATGCAGATGCAATTTTACTGATTGATTAATGCGTAACTCGATAGTTACACCGAAATAGCACAGGACCAGCAATAGAAGTATGTGTTGAGAATGCACCCAATGGGAGACTCAAAGATCATATTACAGTGTATTAATTGATACCTAAACCCATGAACCATTCTGAATAATGGATAGTTTTCAGAATATGACATGCTGAAATTGGAAACAAGGCAAACTGCTCACTACACAATATTTATGCTTATCTACAGGATGGAAAAAAGTGAATGTTCAACTATAGAGGCAAGGAAAATTGGACATGCTCCAGGGAGCTCATGATCCATGTATTTCATGAGATGAAACAGATGGATGAAGCAGACACATGGAGGGGGTAGGAGGAGGTGGGAGGATGTGTTAAAGGAAATGGCTTTGTAGAATTAACAGCACTTCATTTTCTAGCACAGATCTCCCTATGACATCAAAGAATTTACCTAAGACCAGGGTTGGGCTTTTGTTTTGTTGTTTTGTTTTAAATAATGCCTGAATGGGGGTTTGGAGGAATTTTAAAAAGTGAGGAATTTGGGAACTCTAATGAAAACTATGAAAATTTGGGCATATTTATTCTTCTGATACTGCACTTAGAAATCTTGCTTACTATCTCTGATCCTGATATCCAAAAGGTAATGGACAGAATCACTGATTGAAATGGCCTTTGGAATTAAGCTTTACGCTCTCTGTGTTATTGAGTTTATGAAAATAAATAATTCCTTTTTATAAAGCCTTTGAAAATCTATAATTGAAAAGATCTGAGTTATAAAGTATTAAGGAAACAAAAAAACCCCAAACCACCATCACATATACATACTGATCATGGTTAGACACCTTTACATGTCCCTCTTCAAGTGACAAATGACACTGGGATCTCCAGAATTATTGCTGTGCTTAATCACAAGGGCTGATTATGTGTGAAGTTTTTCTGTTCATTCTTTCTAGAAACATCCTAAATGGCTGGTTGGATGCCCAAGGCAAGGAATTATCTTTCAACTAGTCCTGCTTGTTAGAATCTAATTACCCTTTTCCACTTCAATTCTTCCCCAACTTCTGTATCTCTACCAAGCAGGAACTTGCCTTTTTGTACCTCTAAACCAGCACTTTACAGAGGTTTTTGGCTGTCCCAGTGCAACAACTGGCTTCTTTGGGCCTCAGGCACTGGTACTAGTTCATAGTTGTTTAGAAGCAAGAAACAGGAGAAAAAAAACAAGGATGAGCTTCTGGTGTTCACAAATCATGAGAAATGAGTTCACCTTTGGTTAGTTAATAAGGGTAGGGTCTGGCTTAGAGAAAGACATGCAAGCTCGATCCAGGTTCGTAGGTGTTGCCTAATGTCATTTGAGAGGCCCCAGCTTGTGTGAGGCATCTGTGCAGGCTGAAAAAAAGGATGTAGGTTTAGTGGGAGACCTGTGTCATTCTAAAATGGGTATTGGAGAACAGACATCATGCTCTAGAGCCTCTTAAATCACATCAGACACTTGTTTCAGCAACGAAATTGTGCCCTTGATCTTTAGTGACTGCAGTGGGAATTCAGGTACCCAGTGCATCTACAAGACTATATTTAGGTGCCTTTAATCTGCAATCAGTTCAGTCTTATCCTAACTATGCACTTGTCCTTCTCCCCTTGCACTTTTCCCAATGCTTATTAGGGACCATGCCCCTGCACAG
The DNA here is from genome assembly GCA_013401335.1 of Brachypteracias leptosomus. NCBI lineage: Eukaryota > Metazoa > Chordata > Aves > Coraciiformes > Brachypteraciidae > Brachypteracias > Brachypteracias leptosomus. The sequence goes on from VYZX01015752.1 coordinate 47,936, forward strand.
TCCCTGTGAGCCAGCAATTGACTGCAGAGACATTTTGGCTCACAGGGTACCTGGGAATGCAGGACCTCAGAGGTGTGAGCACATCATACCTTAGGACATCACTGCAGCACTTTCCCGTGTTCGTGCTACACTCATGCCACATTTCCATGTCCAGCAAGCAATGAAGCCATTTGACATGTCTGCAGTGCTAGGAGTGAATCGGGTCCTGCATAGGACCCCAGCTTTAGGTAGATGGAAGATAGGAGTTTGCTTGATGGTCCTTTCATGCATACTAAAGTGCAAACTCCTTGCCTCCTCCATAACTTTCAATACTATTGACTGATTTTGGGGTTTTTTTCATTCTTTCCTGCCTACTCATATGTTGTAGTCACTAACCATTAACCATCCACCAACAAAAAGGTTTCTTTCGCAAAACTCCTTGTAGTTATTGACTACTCTTCATCTCCCCTTGAAACTTCAGAGAGGAAGCTCTGCTGAAATACCTACAGAAAAATCCCCAGGAGGCAATGGGTAGAGGTGGGAGAGAAGGGACAGCAGATCGTGTTTTTCTATTTCTGTTAAAATGTGTTTCTATGATTCACAACAATGCACTTGTGCCTACATGCGATTGAAGTAAGTTTGCAAACTCTTTGCTCTAGCTGTTGCTCTGCCTCTTCCTTTCATCTCGCTGTTAGTCATATATTCACTTTCTGCATCTTGTCTTTTTTTTGACATTTAAGCTATCTCAGAGGGCAACACTGGCACTTTCACACATCACCGTAATAGAAATAAAAGCTTGAAAGATCGAGATCTGAGACCTGCCTATTCCTGGGGCATTGCGATGCAACATCATGAAAGATGTAGCTTGGCTGGAGTCTCAGGAGATCACAAGAAACCTGGAACCATAGCTCCTGAGAATAACTGAGCTGATGAAGGCAGACAAATATCTATGTACTTTTTTTTTTTCTGGTGAAAAATCCTGTCAGAAATTTGCATGTGGTTAAGATGAAATTTTGTTTTCCAGTAGAGAAGTAATGTTTTATTTAAGTTTTTTTGATTAATAGCTCTGGCCTGTCTACATTGACACATACTTCACACAATACAAGTGGAAACTCTCCGATGATTCTTTCCAAATTCTTAATGAGTTTCAGCTCAGAAAGAATTAAAACCTGTATATTTGAGTCAGATTATCCATCGATCCACACAGGCCCAGCTCTGATACAGTCAGTTAAACCGTATCAGTTTACAGATTCAGACTGAGACATATTAAATGTGATCCCTGTAATCAGTGCTACTGAATGTATGGTTCAGAGATTACGAGTTACCTTTGCAATTTAAACCTGCTTCAGGGAGCAGACCAGGTCCTGAGTTGAAGCCTGCTCTTTGTGTCCTACTGCCAGAATAAAATAAAAATAAAATAAAAAAATAAAATAAAAAAATATCCAACTGGCTCAATGTATTGGGAGCAATTTCTTTCTGCTTTCCATCTGCAGGAGCTAAGGCATGTCCCAAATATTTTCTAGCCAACAAATAAAGTATATAGAAACAAATCCAATGTATCAAATAATTCTGGAGAGCTTTTCATGAATATTTGGCCGCTAATTTTCATGTATTTCAGGGGAAAAAAAACCCAAACTGTTTAACATGTGCTGAGATACTGTCATGACAGGTCATGCGTGCAGTAAATACCATCCCCAGCTGGAAGAGCTTCAACAGCTGCATTGCCTTGTCCTTGGAGGCAGCTGGCTCAGGATCCTTTGGTTTATGAGTGCTAGGCTGGTTGAGTTCATGTGAGATACAAAGGATGCTCACAGCTCTAGGGCTCTGCAGCTCCGTCCCCCCAGCTGCAGGGATGACATGCTGCTGGTATCACCTTAAGGTTTTGAAAAGTACCTAAAAATACAATATGTTCTCTCTCCAATTGACAGAAGTGATTCAGCCCCTCAGGCACTCTTAAAAAATCCCCCCAGCACGGCCGTGGGGCTGCAGTAGACACCGGCTCCGAGGCAGGCAGCAATCATTTTTAATTTGGAGGTTGACAGGCTGATGTTAGAACTGCAAGAACAAAGAAAGAAGCCTGAACATATCAAACCAGAGACATTCCTCCTGAGCCATGGAAAAGTAATAGCTTGACATTTTTAAGTGTCAATAACCATAGCAGAGAGAGGGCTGAAGGGGACAGCAGTAGAAAACCTGGCTGATTGCTCTGCTTCACATATGCACAGTAAGCTGCTTCTAATTCCAGCTGCATATACATTTTCTTCTGATCATAAGGTATTGAAAATGACTTGAAAGAACACACCCACCAAACCCTCCCATCCCTCCTCGGTTTGGTTAATGAGGTCATTAAGAAGATGCATGAAAGGCTTGCAAACAAGTGCTGAATTTTTATGCTGCAGCAGCAATATCAGAGTGGCCCAAGCACAGAGAAAGGCTATTAGGGAAACAAGTGTGCTTATTACATCTTTGAAAGCAATTTTCACCTCTTTAGCTACTGTGTTGAAGAGTCTTGAAAGTAACCCGTGTGTACTGAGGAGCAGAAATGTTCTGGGGTAATGTAGCCTGAGAAATCCTTCCTTTCAGGTAGCCCATTTTCTGCTGAGATTATCTCCTCTATTCTGCATCAAGGAGCACCTCCTTGAGAGAGAGATGATGTCTCCAACCCTTCTCAGGCAGTGGTCCTTCAGGTCCACTGGTATAGTGGGACCTGGTACAGCTTCATGTCCTGCAACCTGTAACCCCATGATTTATCTAACCCTGTAGTCAGGGAATAAGGAAAACAACCTAGAAAGCCTCTACTATGAGAAGGTGGATTGAGATCGAAACATTTTAAGATTTAAGATTTTATATGCCCCGGCTCAGACACTTGTATAGAGATGATTTTTTTTTTTTTTTTTTTCAGAATTTGACAGGCATTTGCTCACGGGGAATAACTTTGTTTTGTTTGTCTAGTTCCTGACCTATTAGTGCCCCAAAGCATGGAAACAGGAAGATTGCAGCACTGTGGATATGCAGGAATTTGCACTTTCTGCAGATTAAATCATCTGCAATGCCACAGTTTGGATCTACATGAGAACAGAGTTCAGCACTGAGAAAAACCTTATGGGTAGATGTAATACAAACTGGAGGCACATGCTGAAGTTTTGTATGTATCTGGGAAGATTTTTTTTCTTCACTCTTTTTCTTTCTCAGCTCTTGGCATCAAAGGCCATAGGATAAAAGGAGACACACACTTGCAGGAGCTACCACTTACAACTCCAACACTTGAATCCCCTTGCACTGCCATTTCCATCTTCCAGCCCTTTCCCATCACAGAGGAAGCCCCACACTCTTCAGACCAGTTGTCCCCTCCAATGCAGCAGCTAGTGACACAGAAATAACCCTCCTGGAACACACAGAGGTGAAGCTTATGAGCAATTGAACTCCCTCCATGCTTATTTGGGGAATTAGAATTTACTTTAATTTTCCATTTGGCAATAAATATGTATCACCCTGCCCTGAAGCCGTGTTAGGTGCACAATAGCTCTGACATTGCTGTTGTGCACTCAGCTGCTGCATGAGTCACGGCCATCTCTTGACTCAGAGAAATTTTCCCCTTTAAAAGTTGAAAAATAAGCACAAGGGAAGAGAAGAAAGAAAGGGAAAGGTGGATTTTCTGAGCTCCTCTCAGACTAAAATTAAAACCGTGCATTTCTGAAAGGTCAGTGATCCCTCCATCCAGACTTTTTGTAATCATCAACACTTTCAGTATCTCAAAGGATGTTCTCCCTCTCTTCTCCACTTCAGAAATGGAAGAAATAATCAGCTCAAGGCACAACAAACATCATGTCTGACTGATTTTCACAAATATTTTGCCTTGTTTACTGAGCTGGCTGAGTAGTTTGTTCAAATCACTACATTGAAGTGATAACCATAAGGTTTGTTTCAAAATCTCAAACTAGGTTTTATTGCACATCACATTGTAATAATAGATTAAGTTTCAGACTTTTCTGCATCCAGAACTGACATGTTTTTCTAAACAAAAGCTGAACAACATAAAATTGGACCTTTTCCCTCAGATCGTGGAAAAAAAAATAATCAAGATTTGAAGAACTAAGCATTTATTCCTTCTGCTGCCAAATCTACTTTGAATAATCTCAATGCCAAATATGGGGGAATCCCATCCCTGTCTCCAAGGCAGTCCTAGTGGTTGATGATGCAATGAATGAAGGAAAAGGAAACTGTGATGAATGAAGGAAAGACTTTTTTTTTGGCCTTGAAGCATGTCTGCCTGGAAAGGCAAAGGCAAACTGATGTTCTGTACTGATCAAAGATAAATTTGTTCCCCTCAAGACACAGCCCACCCTAGCACCATTCAAGACTGAGTGCTTGGACATAGAGGAATTGGGGCCCATTTTCATTCTTACATAAATAAACTGTCAGTCATGGATATTTTGTAGATTTGCATTTGCAAGAACAAGTGAGATGAAATACTTCGGTGTTGAGTATTGATCAGAACAAGCTGGCACCTGCCTTCCACAAATCTATTCTGAGGATATTTCTCTTTGGCTATGGGCAAATCTGATCTGCCTTCATTCTGGGACATAGAAAACAACTTTAACTAACAGGAGAAAAAATTACTAAGAAGAAAGAGTCCTTTACCTTATGAAGATGTGTCTGAAGCTTTCTGAAGTATCTAGTCCTAGTCGCTGTTGAAGACATGGCATTGAGCTGAATGGATCGTGCTTCTGAAATAGTATCTTCTAAAACTGTTTCTCTACTCGAAACTTTCATTTCATTTGGGCTCTTCTCACCTCTGTGCTCAACTTCCTCACATACCAGAAGAGAATAGTGAAACTGAAGCTGACGTTCAGTTTGCAAATTCATGAACTGTAATGGGAGTTTAGACATCTACCTTGTCTCCAGGTACCTTAAGAAAGACACCCAACTTCAGGTATTAAACTGTGAGTTGAATTCTACCTTTGTATTTTTGTTTGTCATCTATTAGGAAGCGTTTGTCTCCTGAATTCGTATAGTGCCCAGAGCAGAAAGATTCTGATCTTGATTGAGATCCCCCAAAGCTGAAGTTGGAAACCAGTTAGATCTGATAATCAGATTATTATTTACATATTTGCCCTCCTTCAATTAAAATGTTATTCAGTCAGTTCAGTAGCTGCAAACTTATCCTGGGTAACTTCCTAATTGGTCTTAAGAGTTCCTTTTAGTGGAGTTAGGTGATTGCATCAGCATTAGCACTGAAATCAATCTCAATTTACATTTTACACTTGTCCAGGTGCTCAGAGCAGCATCTTTTCAGTGCTTAGTTGGTGGATTTTGCACCAAATAAATTTTTGGAAAATTTACTAGTCAAGTGACAGAAAACCTGAAAAGTTGTTATAAACTTTGAACACATATCAGCTATGCTATATGTTAAGGCTATTCCATCCTTTAAAAATACATGAACTGTGATTCCTGATATTACTTTCCTTCCCATTTTTATTCTCTCCTCTTTGTTTCCAGATTGTAATTCTACAGCTGTTTAACAAATGAACTTTTTCTTTTTCAGTTTTTCTTGGCATCCAGAACAAAAAGGCTCTGAAGTCCTAGAAGAAGGACAAGGAACTATACTAATATGTATTTTGAAGGAGAATGTCTTCCCTGTGCTGACAGGTGAAAAATATTCCAGGCAGTAATTAAAGAAGAGAAAATGATTTCAAACCCCACTCAACCTAGGTATTGTCCTATTCAGATTGCTAATCCCAAACAAATCCATTCAAATGTTAACAGGAAAACACAATGCAGTGATTTCTAATTATATCTAGCTTCTATTAATACCTTGACCCTTCTTTGATCTGGACTGTTCCTTGCAGCACAAGATGGAATACCTCTGAGTAAACTCAGCCATCTGTAATATCAGCGTACATGAACCAGCTCCTAAACAGGTCTTCATGGCACTGGCATTCAGGCAGGAGCTGGAATTCAAGATAATTTCTGGATACAGCAGTAGCAGAAAAATTAAAACTGAATTTTGTAGATTTTATTTGAAATACTATTTAAGAAACATAGCTAAATATTACAAATAGAAATACATATGCAGTGCAATTTTTATAAAGGCAGAAGAAGGAATACTGACTTTTCAAAAAGTTTTAGGACGATAAAAGCTAATATACAAGCTAATAGGCCAGTCTGTATGGGATGCATCTTCTCTAAGTTTCAGAGATTATTATGATGATGTCTCCTTGCATCTGCAGATGGGAACTGAAGCATTCACACAACTCCAGCTGAAGGAAGAGTCCTTCTTTCCTCACCTCATTGCTACCTTATAAATAGTGGCTGTGTAGAATTTGTCACCCAGCCTTTATACTCTGAGGTTTTGTAGCCAACCTCATCATGTCATCTGATCATATTTTAACTGCAGAGGTGCAAAGTCCATTGCTTCTGGTGCCTCATGCCTACAACCTTTTCTTTTTATACTTCTTTCTTTGGTGTGGATTTTTTTAACCTCAGCTCAGAAAGAAGAACAAAGGAAGCAATTTAAGGGCTTCTCAAAGGCTACTATGAAATTCTGTAAACATTATTGTGTATCTTCTAGCATACATTGACTCTATACGGTTTAGATAGGAACAGTCTGCACTTTGAATAAAATGTGCTGGTTCTCATGACTTTGGCTTCTATGTTCTGCTTGTAGAGGTACAATAGTGAAGAGAAATAGAGATATCTAGGGGCATGGTTTATTCCACCCTTCAGTAGGCATCTCAGAAGGGACAGATGGCTAAAGTGCTATTGATATTTAAGAAATGGCTGAAGAGGCAACACTCTGCTGTCTAACAGATTGAAGGAATGTAGTATGCAATTTTTCAGGGAGCTTTTTGGGTTCCCAGGAACCTTTGAGCTTTTTCTCATTAGCATCCCCTTGCCCTGAAACCTGTGGTGACTCCACTGAGACACCCCCCTGTTAGCTTCCTTGCCTTCCTTGATTAATCACTTTGTGCAAGTCTCCAAAAGGAAATTCTTGCTGTCCATAGCTTTAAGACATGAGATTCATTTGTTCTCTATTAAAAAGAAAGGATAATAAAGTACAGCCACTTGTGCTACGCATCTTAAATATACCTATTGAATCCATCATCAACAATAAGGGAAAATTACTGTTTTAACAATGTTCTTTTAATGGTATAATATTGAATAGTCTATTTCTTTAATGGGAAGATAAGTCCTTATACTTTTGACCTTTGTAACTAGCTCCCAAAAGAAGTCAGCTTCAAGACACATGGCTTGATCCTGTCAAATGCTGCTAAGGTGTGATGTTAATGGACAATGAGAACATGAGAATGACTAATTGGTCAGAATTTGAATTTTTATTTTGGGGAAATAAGACTGTTTTCCCTTCACACAGAATCACAGAATTCTTGTTTTATAAAGAGGAGCTGTGAAAAGAGGAAGAGCATTTACAGAGGCATCTAACACCTAGTAATCTCAAAGAGAAGTATATTTTTTTTAATTTCACAGGATATCTTTTTATTTGAGTCTAAAGCCTTGTCCTACATCATTTTGAGAACACGTGACTAAGCTGAAAATTGAAGCCAAGCAACCTTAGAAGCAGCAAACTGACATTATGTTGATACTTGCACAGCCCTTCCAATGTTTTTGTTTTCAAATGTGTCTATCCAAGGTCTCCTTATGTGTGTACGTACAGTACTCACCCTTATCTTGAGCTTGCCTGTGTTCCTGTGTCCAGCTGGAATGCAAATACTACTGAGGATTTTTTTTCTTGTATTTTGCTTATTAAAAAGCACACGGACAAACAAGAAGGGGAAGAGTCTATGCTACATTCACACCTCAATAAGAGTCACTTGATTCTATGAGTCTACAATTCATGGTGTTCAGTAGATGTTTGCTTGGAAAAGGATAATGATATTTGGGGTGCTAGGATATAGCCAACGGTTTGCTCATGTCAGCTTCCATTTGGCTGAGGGCTTAAGCAGTTGATTAGGCAAAGCAGCCCTTTAAAGGCAGTTCTGTACAACACATCACCACATGCTTAGGAATTTTGTCAGGTAAAGGCTTCGAGGCAGCGCGTTTGAAATGCCACAGAGACTGCAGTCAGAGCCAGCGGATTCTTTGGGCTATAGAGAAATCAAAACTGCATCTGTGGATTGAAAGTGAACACATTTAATGCCTTTTTGAAAGATTTGTACCTTCTAAAATTCTCATTTGTTTGAAACTCTCCTTGCTCTTTAATGAGCAGTCACTAAATATGTTTTAGAAGACTGGCTGAAGACTGAACACTACTTTCTTTACTTCTGCAATAAATGATGGGAACATAATAATTTTGGGGTCTGTTTTAGAAACAGCTTCTCAGTGAGAGGAATCACCTGCATATAGCCTCCCAAGGAATGAGATGATGCTGCTAAAGAAACAGAGAAACCTATTACTTTAATTCATTATTGTTACTTAATTCACAAGGATAAGATGGATTTAACGATTTAAACATCAAGTGAATTAAGGTGGTTGTTTTCCTCCCTCTGTAATCAGTAGACAGGACCTCAGCGCTATTACATGTCTAATTAAATTGAGATTATTCCTATGTAAATGAGAATTTACCTGCACTTAAATGTTTTGCCCTCTTCTATTAATTTCAGCAAAATTTCAGTTCAAGGTGGAATGAGGAAGTTCAAGGTGGACCTTTCCTGTCAACATTAAAGGAGAAAGGAAGGAGTAGCATTATGCTACCATGGAATATACAGTAGGAGGGTGGTATGAAAATTTGTGTGAGATCTGATAAACCTGTGTAAAAAATCCCTATCCCAATGAACTACAAATTCCCTGAAAGCAAAGATGCCCATCCCCAAAACAGAAGGCAGTATCTCCTTCAGGAAAACTAGGGTGAAAATGAAATTTAAATATAAATCTCCATAACCTTTGATAAGTTCCCCAACTGGCTACTTCATATTAGTTTTCCATGAAGCTTATGAAAAACTTGAAAACATCTTAGTTTTGTCTCAATGCACAAAGGAACGAAGCTTTCACATCTCACACCATGTGTGAGATAAAGAAGCTAATTCCTGCCCACATCTGCAGAGGATCTTAAAAGCTGTGTGCAGTATGTGTGCATAGAGCATTAGCTCTGTAGTATGAAACAGTGTCTTACACAGTCGATTTTAAGCAAACACTTCATGTAACTTTTATATTACATAAACATTAGATATTCACAATGTAGACGTGAGCTAATCATCTTACAACTAATAAGCCAAGCATCTCTTCACAGTCGATGGGAAGAAAAAGAGACACTTTTAGGGCACAATTAATTTGCCATATTTTGCAACGTGCTTGAGTGAGATGAAGTGCCTGTTTGTCTCTGGTGGCTTCGTGGAAACCTATGGGGACTCATTCAAGTGTACAAATCTACATTGCAAAAGTCTACAGTCAGTCTGAAAAATCACCTCCTCAGTGTCTGTAACATAAAGGAGTGCCAAGTTCTAAAGAAAGCCTGTAACTATTTTTATTTTATTTTATAAGGGAAGTTTCTTTTAATGAGCTACCATTTCAAATCTAATCCCCCAGCTTCTTGTTTGGGAAGATTTCTTTAGATAGAGTCTTGTAACATTAATGTTCTGGTCTAGGACTGCTTTCTTATGAAGTCTCTAGCTATCATCAGTATAGATATCCTTCATGTATAATGCACTCCCTCATGTCCTTGCTTCTCTGCTGCTTCCTCATTTGTGTCAAGCCCTGAATATCTGAGTGGGATGTTTGGCAGGCAAGTCTCTGTGGTCTGCTGTCAACCTGGATTTCAGCTGTTTGGACCTTTGTGGAGTCTTCTCCCATGGGTGCTCTCTACTGCGGCTGGTGAGCTGGCTGCTTTTACCTGTGTGCTCTGAGGGCTTATTTACACTAAAAGAAGCTGTATCGCCTCTTTTTTTTTTATGCAAAAGTAATAAGTGAGCCTTGGTTCAGCCTAGGTTTGGAGTATGGTAGCATCCAGGGGCTTTGGGCTGTATGGACACACTAGTTACATGCACAGGCTTTGTGCTACGTGATTTAAATCCAAATACATACTGTGAGCTAAACCACCACACTCTTTAGACCATTTTAGAAGCAGATGTATGGGAAGCTGGAGTCTTGGAGTGCTGCTTAAACGTGCAAGGTTAGTGCCTGCCCAGGTGCCCCAGGGTACCTGAGGTATCCACATGGGCTGGCAGGACCCAGGAATGTGTGAAGAGTCATCTGGAGCCAAATGAGTCACTCTAAGGTACCTAAAATGGCACCAGGCACACACTGAACCCCACCTCTGCTACATCCATCTCCAGGCTTTTTTCACTATGCCACTTCAGTAGCTTCATGGCTTGTGTCTCTGCTTGGCCTTGCTTTCCCCAGCCATTTCAGTATAATAAATAAAGCTTTCTTTCTTGCCTTCTTCCTCAGTGTCTCCATTTAAGGCTCAGGGCAACCCCTCACGGAGCAGAATTAGTTTCACCCCTCTTCCCCCTCCCCTCTTCCCTCCCAGGGGAGGANAAAGGCATTAACAGACTAATGCAGCATTTCAATGCCCTTTCTGTCAGTCAATGACAGAGTCAGTCACGATTTATAAAATTTGCTTTTCACTTTGTTTGGAAGTGTGCTGCCACTGGGCAAAAATCAGTCCGGGACACTGGAAGGTCCCAGGGACAGGGACAACCTGCAGCCTGGAGTAAAGGGGCCTGATCTAGACTGGTTCTTAAAGAACAGTTACCACAGTCCTCACAGATATGTGTTTCTTTGACCTATTTTAGTCTCCTTGACCATTAACCTGTTTTTGACTTATTCCATGCAATCTAGCTTCATGACAACATTGTGCATTCCTCAGAAACCTTTTCCTGTTTAGTGATAGTGCATTTACAGTATGTGCTTTCTCCATAGGCTTTTAATTAGAGATGAAAAAAATACACGTTTCTTTGATCAAACATTTGTTGTATAATAAAATAGTGACATAAGGTCTTGGATAATAAAAGGGTGACACGAGTTCCTGTGTTCTTAATATGTTCGTTATACTTCATCTTTTCTGCTGCTGGTTCTGGAATGGGTATCAGCTAGAGAGACAAATAATGTCCATGGCAGTGTCTGAATATTAAGTGTTGGAGCTGAAAAATGAAAGCTAACCCACCTCAGAAGCCACATTGCAAGCGCAAAGGGACATGTTCTGGCTCACCTTATATGCCTGCAGTGCAATGAGACACTTGGTATGCCTGCAGTGTACATAATTAATAGCAATGACAAGTAAGTACATGATTAGTATTAAAAATAATAAAAGTCCCAGGTTGCTCATAGTTCAAAGTCAAGCTGTTTCAATTGTGTTGTCTTTGAGGGGAATCCTGATAGACCTCAAGGCTTGGCTTTTGTTTTATTTCTGGTTTTTTTTTTTTTTTAAGACAGACATTTCCTTCAATACTTTCTTTTTCAGATCAGTGCTTTTGGTTGGAAGGGAGATGAGAACATCTGGTGGGCTTTGGGAAGGAGGGCTCCCACAGGAGGCAGTGTGAAGAGTCCCAATTTGAGGAGAAAGTAGATTGAGAAGCTGAGTAGATTCCAGGAGTTTGTGGTTGTAATCTAGGAGTGGGGCAGGTAGAGGAGCTGAGGTGGGGATAGCTCACCACGGGATAGGACAGTGGGTCCAGGGAACGAGGCAATGCAATATTAAGTGCTGACTTGCCACCTTTGGGTGCCACAGGGGTAGAAGAAGGACAGAGATATGGCAGCAGGGCTACAGTAGATGGCATTAGATATAAATGATTTTGATCTTCTCATAGCTGGAGGAAGAAACTATTAGATGCAGAATTAAAAGGCCTATCTCTCTGTTCCCTTGCTGCAGAAGCTCAGGAGAAGCTAACTCCAGCTTCAGAGGGAGGAGGCATTAGAAATCTGCTTGACAAGCTGCAGCCAGATGAAGTGGATGGTGTTTGAGTGGTGCAGGTCTGCTCTAGGTCTTACCTTGAGACAGGAGTACTTGGAAGGAGATTGCTCCTGCAATCATTGCATGGGTGGAGCTCAGGTGCCCTCCTTCACAATCCCCAGGGAAATAATGGTAATGGATGCTGATTTTGCTCTTAGAAAATCCAGTTTCTGGCAACACATTTGAAAGCTGATTACAGCTTTGCCTTACTTGATAGCCTCAGATGACCTCTGGCCACCCCATCAAGTGAGAACCCTGTTTATAAATTTGTAGCTCTGGTGTAACTTTGGACTGTCTTTAAGGATGGAAATATTGATTGAAGATAGTGGATCAAAGGCTGAAAGGAGGATACGTTTTACTGAATTTAGGAAGCTTATATATTGCTCCCCAGGGAAGAGGCTGCCAATCCTAATTTATCTGTCATTTAATTCCGTCTGATCTAAATTTTATATGACAAATACATTCATTTAAATGTGTCACCTCTGGCTTGTGTGTGCCACAAAAAGAACTTTTCATTTTAACAGTGGGTAACAAAGGAGTAAGAGTTTTGAGTGATAATGTCAAAGGAGCTTGCAAAGGCACTCAAACTATGGGGGGTCATGCTTTATATTAGGGTGAAATTACACTAGATAGGAGCATAGGCTTGTAGCTTTAGAGAGAATTTATTTCCAAAGAGCATTGTGCCTTTAGCATGGAATTTAGCTAAGCTGCTCCACATAGTTTTCTGAACTCAGAAATATTTGCTTTCAATAAAAAGAGAAATAATAACTCTGGAGATTAATTGCTTGGTAATATGCTCTGGCACATAATGATAGCATCTGTATCTAATGGAAATACAATGAAAATGGGCCTTCATAGATTAATTCAGCTAAAGTAAACAACTAGAAAACAATCTGGACTGCTGGCTAAGGCTAAGAGAAGAAACGAAAATTAATGTATAGAGAGATTATCACTGACAAATTTTCTCTTTTCTCTCTCAGAAGATTAAACTTTGGCTGTTTTTTCAGAGCTAGCCTGATGTTCCTTCCACTGCAAATGTTTGTGATGGATGTTAGAAACTGTCTGCGGCAAGAACCTCCATGCAGTGCCCTGTACTGCATCTACTGTACTGCAGCATCAAAGGCAGCTCATGTGTTCCCAGCTTCTCTCTCTAATATACTCACTCTGAAGCCGAGAGCCCTGGTGAAAACCTGCCCTGAGCTCATATCCCCCTCCCTGCATGACAGGTCTCCCCCCAGCACAATGACACCAGGGGCTCTGTGCTTCCAATGCAGCCATTTATGTAGCTGATGCCGGGAACAGACCCAATGCTCTCCATATCAACACCATCCTCTCTGCAGGAGGAGGGCTCTAAATCTGGGTTCTAAATTGAGGTCTCAGCTCCAAATGGATGCAAAGATAATTTTTCTGGATTGTCTTTTCGAACTAGTTATTGTGCAATCACAAGAAAAACTGAATTAAGGTTTCAAAGATCACATTTGGTGTTTTAAATATAATAATAAACAAAGCATGAGGCGATATTTTTATTTTGATTTCTCACAATGCAGTGATTTTCCAGCAGAAAATGCATTTCTTGGGACATAGAGGGGATGTAACTCAAACCATTAGAAAAAATATTGTGGTGTATAAGGTACAGTGCTTGACTGAGCAGTGATTGCTGGGAAAAAAAGAGGATTACAGAGACACTACCACAAAAACCTTATCAAGTTCAGGGGATGTGGCCAGTAGGAGTAGATATAGGGTGGAGATTTGGGCTCTCACAATTGTTGAATGAACATCAGAGCTTGATCCACTGTAGCTCATAGATAAATGACTCTCCCTTGAGATAGATCTTGCTCAACTGGAGGTTCAGGTAGGCCAATACAATAGCACTGGCCTAGAAAGATAAGGCAGCTTTTCAGCAGGACACACTGCAATAGAGCATGATGTACCAAGCATGATTGGTGCCACCTCTATCATCCATTAAGTGTTGTAGACCCACCCTGTTTCTGTAGGTATCTTTTGGGGAGCAGCACACGCCACAACAATTTGCAAAACAATGTATCAAACATGTTAAATGGTAGAAATTCATACCCAATTTTCTCTCCTGGCCTTGTCAGCAACGTGGTATTTCCAGGTGCACTGGGAAAAAAATTAAGGGTGTAGTCAACCAACCACTGTAGAAATGTCTGTCATGTTCCTGGGATTGTTCCACTACCCTCAGCTGGAGGTTGTCTCACACTGATGAAATGAACCTTGTGAGTGCTCCTCAGGATTCACAGTGTGAAGTCAGCAGAGCCATCTAAAGAACTGCCCTTGAAAAGATGTGTAATGTGCCTAGCTTTCAATTTGCTCTTCTTCATAATTTGGAGAATTTGTGAATTCAGAAGACTTGTCTGCTTAAGAACCTGGCTGATGTGTGTCAAAATTTTGTTCCGTTCAGGAGAGCAAGGCGAATTTGTGCTACCAAGACATGCTGAGTCAGCATGCTTTGCTGGGTTTGGGCCACTCAAGACTGGAATCCCTCAAACTCAACACCTAGACCAGGATTCACCAAAGACCAACAGAGGATTTTGGAAAAAGCATAACAAATATTAATGAAAACCTACAGGGCTCAGTCCATTATTTTTTGTCATCCTTTTGTCTTATTTTCTGAGTTTCTGACATTAAAACAGGCTTCAAATCATGTGCTACCCTGGACCGACAGCGTTCCTGGTTTTGCTGGGATTGCTCCATGCTTCTGCGTCTTGTTCCAGACTCTCAGGAGCAATATATTTATTTTATAGTTAATAAAACAAAAAGATTGCATCATTGTTCTGCCCAGTAAGATGGTAATATAAGTCTTGTTAGTCAGCCATCAGATCAGTGTTTTATGGTTTGCCAGTGCATATATTGTCTGTAGTTGATCACAACAAACAAGTAAAAAGGAAAAAAAAAGGGAAGAATTATTAAAGTGATCTTTATTTAATCTGCTTCTTATAAAGTTTTAAAATCACACTGGGAAATGAAGAAATTTTTATGAGATGGAGAAGAGAGAAGGTCATATAAGATTGTTTTCCTCATACTGCTCCACTTTGCCTTCTTGGTGCAGTTAACATTTCAGTTTGCCAGAAACACTAGGAACATAAAGCATCAGATTCAAATGGACTTTCATAATCACAGTGTCAGATCCTGAGGCATTACCAGCATCCACAGCCAAAATCTATCAGGTTTATCTTAAAATTGCCATGTTTCTTGACTCCTCAATCCACATGCACACTTCTACTGGGACACTATCCCAGACTTTTGTGCTTGCCATGCTTAGAAACCTGCTTTTTATTTCCAGCCTGAAAACATCTATTGCTAGTGAGTGGCCTTTCTGATTGTTCATTCAACCACTTAGATGATGTCTGTGAGATCCCTCCCATCATTTGGGAGGTATGGCTCATTTTTCCAGAAGGAAGATCTTTCTGAAAATGTATTCTGAGGAATCAGGTCCTTGGCACAACACAGGTGGACTCAGTCTGAGGAACTGAATAGGCCAGAAGAGAATCAGACAGACTCTCTTGGTGAGCTCCAGCTGCACTGAGTTGAGCTGGGACATGCTGATGTTATCAAGAAGAGCAAGAGGGCCCAGATCCCTTTATTCTCGGTAAATCTTGAACAATTATTTCCCAGGTAGGAGCAGGAGTTCAAGGCAGAGAGGAGCTGGTGAATGGCAGACTCAACAATAGTCTGATTTTGCAGTACTGTTGGTCCTTTGGGTTAATGAAGTGGCTTCTGGCTCACGGGCAGCCCTACAGACCTGCATGTGCAATTTGATGATTTGGCTTATTCACAAGTCCCCTTCTATTTCTATAGGGGTTGGTCTGTGTAATCTGTACTTCATAATGAGGATTACAGGCTATTTTGTCCCACCTCATTTCCTGATACCTTTTGCTTTCACTACAACAGTTCTCTCTTCTTTGCTTTTCCCCTTGTGTCTTCCTCCTTTTTGTTCAATAAAAATACAGAAGGGTGTCTTTGGGGATTATCTTTATATTTCACTGAGAATCTGTGTGTATTTTTCATAGCTTAGCTTGAGTATCAACGTTATTTCCTTGAATATGAAAAACATCACCTTGGTTCCATCCCAGAGTTTTTTTATGTGTATATGACTAAAGCTAATCTACAAAAGACTTTTTGTGATGCCCAGGAGAGACTGTAAACTTTTCCACTAAAAATAGTTGAACTTTCTGTATCAACATTGTTTTTTATTGAAAATCATATCTTCATTTAAATTGAAATGTTACGAGCAAAGAGTTTTTCCATTAGAGAATATAGAGCACGCTACTATTTTGAAAAAAGTAATTTTTTAGTTCCTGATTCATTTTAGGACACTGAAAATTAAAAAAAACCCAAAACATATTTGAAACAAAACTGTCCTTTTTGTGTGTGTAGAAAAGGTCTGTTTTATTTATCTACAAAAGAAAAAGGGCTGCTGAGGCATTAGGAAGCAACAGGGAAACATTTGTCAAATGCCTGTAGGGATTTAGAGCAAACTCCTTTAAAAAGGTGGTGTGGCTACTAGCCCAGCTGAAATGTCTCTAGAGTTCATACTTGCAGAATGGGAAATGAATAGGAGGAGATGGAAGCCACTGCCCAGATGTAAAATGACCAGAAACTTGGTGGGATGAATCTGGAGTATATCAGTATTTCAGGATGTCTTGGGGAGGGAGGAGGGAAATTTTCCATAGCAGTAAATTACTGTTTTGGGCAAAGTGCTTTAGAGATCCACATGGACTAGGTGTAAAGTCAGTAGAAGTCTTTTAGTTGGTGTTGCTGGTGCCTGGATCAGGCATAAAGCTAATTTCTTGCGCTTTCTCTTCTTCAGCTTCACATGGTAGGTTGAGTTCTATTTGTCTTGGGAACAGAGTGTCATTTCATCTGACCAAACACAGAGATCAACATCTGAACTCCAGCCTGCCAATAGGCTCCATGTGAGGAACAAGTATTTTGGAGGCATGATTCATTTCATGCCAAAGTAGGTCAATTGTATCATTTCCTAAAAGTGCCCATTATTTTCCAGGCAGGTGCCCAGCTCCATTAGAGGCAGTTTCACTGCAGACATTGAGAGTCTGGTGAGATGAATCACGTCCATTGAGTTTTAGAACATGTCTACATTGCACACTGCAGAGCTATCTCTGGTACAAGCTGGTTAGTTCATATATCATGATGCAGAAAAACTAACTTCAGTATCCAGGTCACAGAGAGCATCTTAATTTCATTTTTCTAGGTGAACTACTCCAATATGTCTCGCCTTCTGGTACTGCAGCGGATCACATCCACTTACTATGTTGTTGTATACAGCACAGCAGCCTCATCTCTTTTGTACTGAAGGAAGCCACTTAATGGAGGTCAGTTAGTTGCAAACATTGTACTTTGCTTAAAAAATTAACTGCAGCTGGAGAAGGTCTATTGGGTCTTTTAACACGATGCATCTTCCAGCTCTTAAGTACTAAACCTTAGACTTCCAGGGAATAGGAGGGCGTATAGAGGAAAGCACCACTCTACAACTCCCTCATTTCAGCATCCTTTCCCTAACCAAGAGCTGCTGGATGTTGATGAAGACATTTTTCTTTTCAGTTGATCCTTAATGTAGTTTTTCTGAACTCTGAGGGTGTTGTTTCATACAAGATATGCAGTTTTGGGGGAATCTGACAAAGCCCACACAACAAGAAGTGACAGATTAGGAGAAGCAGCTTTATTCAGCCACATAAAATGTCACTTTGTGTGCAGGTGACACTTTCACATTATCAGCAGATGACAATGCTGTTGCCTAAGACCTTTGACAAGCTTTTGTCAAAGGTCAGCAAAAGCAGAAAGCAGAATGTGCCTACAGACTTCTGGGGAAATAGTGCAAATCTAAACTGTCTGACACCGGAGGCCTTTGTGTTACAAATAACGGTTTATGCTGAAGTGATCACATTTTGCTTGAGGAAATTGCCAACACATTCTTATTTAAGTAAAATCGACAATGTATTTTCATCCAATTTCCTGATTCTGAAACTTACATTTTTGAAAGATCCAAGACCACACTCATTACTGTCCTTCCACTTAAAAATTTTCTGGCAGGTTGGTCTTTTAGTTTTAAATAAGCCAAAATTAGCTACAGATATCTAGAGCTCTCTGTTCCTATTCTTGAAGTAAAATCTGTGAAACTAATTGAGTGCGACTGTTTAATGAGACTAACCTCATTAAGATGGTAATTCTACCCCCTTACTCCTTCTGAATATTTAGCTGGTATCAAAGATTTAGAGAAACATTTTATGAGGCTTATTTGTCAAGGTACAAAATAAGAATGAAACTTTACAAGAATTTGCAATATGACAATTTGCCAATGACAAAAGTAGTCATGAATCACATACATTAAGTTTGAAAGACATTCTTAAGAAGAGGTAAAGATGTAGGCCAAATCTCCAGGAAAATCAAACTGAGGGAAGAATTTCCAAAGCTCTCAGGGCTTACTAAAACAAGCCAAAGAAGTTCAGGCTTATAATAACTTCAGCAAATTTCAGCATTTAGAATGATTTGGTTGCAGGTGGCTATCGGGACAGTGTTATTATGTTTTTGGCTGAGCTCTGTAAGAGTCCAGAGCTGATATAAATATGTATCACTGACCTTTTACTTTCCATATTTGGAGTTCACCTCTAGTGTCCCTGTGATAATAGAACTGGTTATGAATAATTTTTAATGCACTTTTCATTATATCTTTCTTTTAAAATCGCATCATTTAAAGAAACCCCACCTGCCAAAGAGGTCCAGCAGTATAGAAATCCAAACTCAAACAGAAAGCAAGGTTAATAAATTATCTTTTAACATATTTAGCTACAGAGATTAGTTACAAGAACACAAGAGTCCATTGCCGTTTGAGATGCCCTGTGATACCTGAGACAGCCACCAGGACTGGCAAATACAATACAGGATCTATGGGAGACTCTGGTCTTTTGGACAAGCTGAAGACCAGGTGAGAGGCAGTGGGGAAATTTGGTGCTGTATGTTTACGAAGATTTTACAAAGACACATATAGAAGTCAAGTTAACATATGACAGAATGCTTTTGTATGAGTTTTGACTATGAATTGTATGAATTTTGACTATGCATGCAACTTCTAGATGGCTCAAATGAGGCGGAGACCAGTCCCTTCCTAACATCCTAAAGTCCTTAGGGCAGCTGAGCTCTACAGATGCTTAAGTGAAGGAGTGAGGGTCAAAGCCTAAATACATCTCAGTAAGTGCCTGAATGTTTGTTCTTGTTAGCTTGTGAAGGAGGCACAAGGACTATCCCCTTCTCTTTTGGGTGTTTCCTGTTAGTGTGAGAATCTCAGCAATTTGTGTGCCAGCAGCTATGACATCCCACTATCCCACCACCCCTGCTCACTGCAGGGAGGTTGAGTTAGCTGACCTTTAAAGGTCCCTTCTAACCCAAAGCATTCTTTGATTCTGTGAGTCTATCCTCCCCGGGCTCTCCCATCTCCAGCTGCTCTCCAGACTCCCCCCCAGATGCAAAGGCACAGGGTTGTTGAACAACCTTTTGTCCCACCTTGGATCTGCCACTCCTCCGTTCCCTTGAAAACATCTGTGTGTGTGTCCTCCAAGAATTAGCTTTCTTTGCCCTGATGTGTGGTGGGAGATATGGCAAGGGAAGGGACTCACTGAGCTTTGTAGGCTGCAGTCAGAGACTCCCCACTGCCCTGCATCAGCCACCCGGAACGGTCTGGGGACTGTCACCAGACGATATGTGGTCTCCTTCATGCTTTCTGAAGTCCTCTCTGCAGGGTGCTAAGAAACAAGACAGCTGCCTGTATATTTTCAGAACTTGTTTCCAGTCTTTTACTCCAGTGGCTGTGCTGAGCTGCACACGGTAGAGGAGAGCAGTGAGGAAGACCAGGGAACCAAAGGGAGGGGAGTCCCCCTGGGAGGGATGAATCAAACAAGCAAAACTCCTGCTTTAACCCATTCAGTGATGTGGCTCTCCTTTCTTACATTCAGACTATCTCAATGAGGCACAATTTCTCATGATTTCCAAAGAACAAATATTCCTATATTTAGTATTTGCCACAATTCTGTTTACCTCATAACCTTCACACCACCCTTCACTGCTCCCTCCCCTCTCCTCCCTTTAAAGCACAACATTTAAAAACCATTAAAATTTAAAAAACAAGCAGATGAACAAATAAAACACCACCTTTTGAAAAGCTCAGCTCCCTCTCTCTTTTCCACAACTGCCATCACCTTTGAGATACAATAACAGATACAGCAGCTCTCATGTTTGAATTAGTCTCAGAAGCACCCAGGGGAAATACGAGGGTGAGGTAGGAAGATGTTTGAGCCCATCACGCCTGTGATGATGCCCACGTTGACCCCGCTGGGAGATTTCTCAGCCAGCTGCTGCAGACACACTGAGTGACCTTTTCACGGTGCAGTTTCTCTTCTTGCTCAGCCCAAGTGGGTGCACGGCAGAGGAATAACTCATCTCGTGAAAGCAATACCCATGGATTAGCACAGCAGCACAAATGTGTTAGCACAGCACCTCAGCTAATAACTTCTGAATCAAGCAGGTGTTTTGCTTCTGTCCTGGAGTACGTCCAGCTGGGCTTATGCTGAGAGCATGGTTTGGCTCTGCGTATTAATTTGTTCCTGGTTCATCCCTGAGCAGTCAGTGTCTCCTTTGAGACATAATATAAAAGATCACACAGGGAGAAGTGGAAAGGCAGAAAAATCAGCTCCCCCTGTTACTTATTATTGCAGGACTTTAATGGTTCAAACCACAACACTTAAGAAAAAAAATTCTTTAGGAAGGATGTAGAATGTTACAGGTTCTTCCAGGACCAATGAGACCAGAATACCCAGTGATTGCAAAGCATTAAATCAACTTCTGTAGCTGAGATCATTGTGCAAACACACAATTTACGGCCTCCTGTAGCAGAATGTCAATGACAGAATTCCTTTAGCACAATGAGCTGCTGAATGCTTTGGTTTCTACAGGAATGCAGAGAGAAATCCAGAACGAGACATGGTTTATTGCACTGTGTGTGTGCTGCTCAGCACACCGAGGGAATTGGTTTAGTGGGCAATAAGCTGTTAAAAGACTGAGACACTGGTAGCTAATATTCAAAGAACCCAACTGCTTGGGGCTTTAATGTGAGCAGTGGGTCTCATCAGCATTAATGACTTATCCTCTATTCTGCTCTCATATGGAGAGACAAACATAAGCCTCTGTTGAAAAAATCCCTACACTTTACTAAATATGATGCAATGGAATTATAACTGAACTCATCACAACTACTTTTTGCAACTTCTTTTCCTTAATTATTGTGGGTCACATGTGTCAGTGAATTTATCAAACCTCTTCACACCCCTCTGGCAATGAAATGGTGCATTACCCACTTCAGCTGTGGAAGGAAAAAAAAATTTAGGAGCTTTTTGGCTTCTTGGTCAGACTAGTTAAGTTCATAACAAATGGGTGGAACTCTTGCAATTGTCAGGAGTGGAAGTCCTGCTTGCTTAGTTTCATCTAATCATTATTAAATATTCAATTTAGAAGCTGAAGGCCAATTGTCTACTTTGTTTGATCTGTCTTGGGTGACAGCGATGTCAGCTCAGTAAAGCTTTTGCATCTCCATAAATATGGCACTTGTCAGATCTCATCAGCCTTCTGCAAGGTTGTATGAAAGCACAGCTCTCTGCTGTGGTTTGCAGCAGTTGTCAAGCAGTAATCAAGTGTATAGCTTTGAGACTCCATTCAAATGTGCATAGTTTGAAGGGGTTCTTTTATAAATGAAATTTTGGTCCTGCTCCTCATTAGGAAGCTCACAAATTTCAAGGGATTTAGCCTGTACTGATAAAGTAAAAAATAGGATCTAACACTGTAAAATTTATCTTTGCAGCTGATTGATCCTCCAGTTGAAAGTTTTCAGGAGCTTTCTGAATTTATCCCATCTCAAAGGAGATTGACTATTGTTGTTTACTCATTTGTGAAATTTCATCAAGTAAAAATTAAATTAGACAATAAGAATATATTTGATGGTCAGTATATTCGATAACATAGAAAAAGATCACAAAGGATGGGATGTTTATGATGACTAAAAATATATCTTTTGGGAGTATATATGATTAAAATGTGTTAAATATTAATATATTGTATATAAATATTTTAATTAGAATGTTTGTACTCAATCTATTTCAATAATTACATATTTTACTCTTTTTTGAGGCTTCTTGTGGCTGATTTCAGCCCGGATAAAATCTCTATGAGCCTTATAAATGTCATTTATACTATAGAAATCAATTCAGAGAAAAAGATGCTGCTGTGTCAACAATGAAGAGAACAAAATAAGGGATGTTTGAAGAGATGGTTTAAAGAAAGACAGGAATGTTATTTACTGGGTCACTCTGTTGGATTTTGGAAGCAACATGATAGATGGTATAAATCAAACTGGGAAAAGAAAGGAAAGGGAGTAAAAATGGAGGAGGATTAAGAAGAGCAAAAGGAAATGGAGAGGGAGCAGATGAGTGAAAGCAAAAAGATAGGTAGTGAAAAGATTAATTGGAGGCTTATAGATGAGAACAAAGAGCAAGGATGTGATGGATATGCAACTCATTTCCTTTCAGAAAAAGCTGACAAGTGTAACAGAGTGCTTTTGGAAACAAGACATCATCAGTGAAGTTCACTGCTGCTGGATAGATTAGGGAAAATAGTCCAGGAAGGTTCAAAAAGCACTTAGACATGAATAAGAAGTTCAATAAAACCTCCTCATTACACTAGCTGACAGTCTTTTTTTTTTTTTTCTAAATCAGACCCCTTTTTAACATAATGTTGAGTTTGCATTGAAATAAGAACTTTTTGTCTTTCCTTACAGAAGTTTGCAGATTTCCCTTGAAAAACTTTTCCCCAAATTCTCCTCTCTCTTTTCCTGTTTCAATTTTTTATCAATAGTATTTCATTTGGGATGACTTCAGACATTTTTATTAAACAATTCCAGAAGGAAAAAAATAGAACATCATTGACTTCAGGCAATGGAGTACAGGCTAATCTTCATCATTCAGCATTATGCAAGGCTTTGCCTTCCGTACTACACAAAGGACAGGAGTATGATTCAACCTGCCACAGATTTGGCTGGGAAAGGATTGCTTGCTTGTGTGATTTTCCCTAAAAGTGAAATAATTTAACTTTTTTAAAAAAAAAAGTCTTGAATTTTAGCAAAACAGAAGAGAAATATTTTACAAAAGTAAAAATGTAGGTCAAGGAGAGCCAATCTAAATGATCAAACTTAACACTTCATTAGCGCAAAGAAGAAACATGTTTTCAGCTTTGATTCATCCCTAGAGAAGTTAATTCTCCCCTTTCCTCACTCTCAGAAAAGTCACTGCAGAATTAGTTGCTCCATAAGGATATTTTTCCCGTTGCTGCCTAAACTGATCTATAGTCAAATTCCACTCTTGTCTTCTTGGAGCAACATTGTCCTGTAGCTCAAATAGCTGCATTTTACTGACTAATACTTTTCAATAGGAAAAAAAAAAAAACAGAAAGGAACATTTTGTACAGCTTTGGTTGTGGAACTTATCTGGCTGCATTGGACCACTCTAGAAAGAAGATCCAAGATTATGGACCAGACCTCACAGCTGTCTATAAACCTGGGCCTCCAAATCCACAAAGAGCTTTTCTTGCTCAGTGAAGTCTTAGCCCATAGCAGGGGAATCTCAGAGAAGCACAAATTTTAGGCCTAAGTCTTATGAACCCAACAGTGAAAATATGAAACTCTTTCTTCTTTTCTGAACAAATTAAATTTGACACAGAAATGTCAAACTCAGGATTCATCTTTATTTTGGCAGGTGATGCTAATGTAGCATTTCCTTTCTGCTCCTCTACAGGTCTGACACGGAGCCAGCTGGATCAGCTGGAAGCAATCTCACACTGGTTTTGCATGAAATTTATATTCTGACTTCAGTTCTTTGCATTACATTAACGTGGGTCATACTCATTTCAGTGCTATATCTTTATGTGAGAGATACATGAACACCTTAGACTAATTTTTATCCATATAGAAAGCTAATAAGAGCTGTGAGTGCAAAGAACTTGGTGGTATCCAAAAGAAAGTGTGTAGTGTATTTTCATTTTTAAAGTTGAATATTACTTTAAATGCACTACATGGTGTTTTATCTAAAAAGACAAAACTGGTATAAGAATTTTGAAGTTTCTCAGGAGGAAATGTATTAGCTTCGTCCTTGTGATTATTTTCACAATTTCTAAACATAAAATGAAACTTGAAGATACTGGAAGGAGTTTGAAGACTGTTAAAAGTTTGCTGCATTCTTAGTAATTGTTTTTATTTTTATTATTAATAGTAATGCTTTCACAATGCTTAAAGCTAAGAGCTAGGAAAGACTTTTCTTAACTTCAGCAAATAATGAGTTGTAGATCAAACAATCCAAAATTAATAACAATGGCAAATGGCCCTGAAACTGCCCTTGAACATAGAAGGAAACAACTTAATTAAACAAAAGTTATGTCATCGAGAACATCTATAAGAGCTACACCACTTTGATCACAGCTGTGTAATTTTCCTCATCACTGTTAATAAAAAGCAAAGTTAAAAGGCATATGAAGTTTTAATTAAAAATCTATGTAATTTTGGTGTGATTTCTACAGCTCAATGCTCATCATGCATTTTAAGATTTAGGCAAAACTCAGACAAAACCATATAAAAATGAAAGCAAAAAAAATAGAAGGAGAAAGAAAGAGAAAGAAGAGAGATCAGGAGTATATTAGAATAAAATAGAAAGATGGAATTTCCAGTGTATACACATGGTGTGACTGGTGGCCAGGTTGGCTTGGCATAGTATTCTAGGTTGGGTGGCTGTTTAGAGGGAAGCAGATACAGCAGCTATCAAAAACAACAGAAACATTTCTTGCAAACTCTTGACACAGCTGTTAGTATTTCCTCTTCAGATAAATGCTGAAAATAGTCTATAAAAAGTGTTCGCTAAATCCCTCGTTGGATATACGGACATTGTCTCATGGCTGCTGTCAGACAGCAGTACAGTGCTGTCTTCTAAGTTTGCTCTCCAGGCAAAATGAATTCAGGTACTTTTTCTGGTGTATTTTCCCTGTATTGCTCAAATCTGAGGGAACAGGATACACTGTGGATCTGCCATGGGAACATTTGGCAAACGAGCCCTAGGGATGGGCACAAGTAGCTAGCTAAGGACTTCAGTGAACAAGAGATGATAGATAGACCTTTCCTGGCTCTGAGGCTCATGCAGGTGCAGGGTAGCAGGTTATGCTTGACAGGCACAAACTCTAGGGCATAACCTCCCCTAACCCTAAAGCAGATGTCCAAATTGTTGTGTATCAGAATCTGCGCATACTCATTGCCACCCGTGGAGTACAGGTGACCAGCTCTGGTATGAGCATCTGCATGCCAGATGTTTAAAATTGGATGAGATGGATAAAATGCAATGGAACAGGCTTAGATGAGAGAGAAAGGTAACAGTCTAAAGGAGTACTCAAAACCAAGCTGCATGAGGGAGTAATGTGTATGAGTGGGGTCTTGTCACAGAGACACCCACAAAACAAACAGCAGCAGCTACCAAAATAGGGTTTATTACCACCAAAGTTGCCCAGCACTTCTTCTGTCAAAATCCAAGTTGGAATGTCTGTGGGGAATATGACTACTACGCAACCAATTCCCAAACCTTAAGAAAAGGTAAACCAAGATGGGCAGTACCCACTCACTCATACAGGGGAAACCTCCCACACAAGAGTGCCCAAAGTATCACTCACCAAAAGAAGGGCAAGGCTCACTCGATCCATAGAGACTCACCCAACCCATGGAAGTATCCTTGGATGGCATCTCCAAGGGAAGGTCTCACCTGCCAAGCCCATTACTCTACAAAAAACCCCGCCTCCACCACTTCTTAGGTAGGACTTTATCTATACCCTAATCAAGGGTGCATTGTGGTCATTCTAATTGGCTGAAGGGTCAAGCTTAAGCAGAACAGTCTGAGGGTCTATACCCTGAGGTGCTAACAGCTGAGAAGTATCAAACCATTGTCAAACAACCTGGTTTTGCCCTGCTTTGTTGGTTGGGGAGACTGCACCTGCCCTGGGTCTGGATGTGTTGACCTGCAGAGCCTCATTGAAATCATAACTGGATGAGAGAAGTGCTCTGGGAGGAGGTCACAGATACAGGGGGAGAACTCAATGGGAGAGATTTGCTTGGTCAAATGGGAGTTTTGAATAATAGTGCAGGAGGAAAATGTGTAGGCAACAGGGAGAGCCTGATGTACAGGAAGAAACTGTGGACTTGGGCTGGTGAGGCAACAGGACATTGTGTGAGTGAGGTGGAAAGATGGCAAGATCCAAGGCCAAGAAAACATTTAAATGAAAGAAATGTCACTGCTTTATCAGGAAGGTGGCAAGAAGTATTCCTTCCTTAAACCTCCACCATGTAGCACTGAATTGCCTCCTCCTCCTCACTACCTACCAGCAGCTCCATACCAGGACGCAGAGCCCAGCACCTTCTCAACCTGCCTGTACCACATCCTCTCCTTGATCTTGTTGCATTTAATGCTACTGCACCTGGTTTTGGAACAAACACGCTTATTCTGGAGGTGAGTGTGGGTTTTTGTTTGTGAAAACAATGTATCTTAGAGGTTGGCTTAGCACAATTGCTTGTTCAACTCTATAGATGCTATAATACGTATATAAGATTTTATAGAGGACTGTGTTCTAGCAGGGCTATAGTTCAGAGTTGCAATTGACAAAACCAATTGAACACCAAGCAGAGAATTTATGAAACAAGAGTCAGAATAAAATATATTCCAATCTTTGAAGAAAAAATGTTAATTTGAAAAAAATGTTAATTTTGGGGGCACAACTATAAAATTGAATATTGTTGTTTAGAGAGCTTGGACTCGATCTTGGTGCTGATATACTAGTCCTGATTTTCTCCTCCCTTAGCTCACCAGCCCGTTTTTATAAGATCTTTGGTGAAGTATGTCGCAAACATCGCCATAAACATAATTTTGTAAATTATGTGTGATAACAGAAATATATTTTCTTCCAGTTCTTTGCTGTGAAAATTTGCTATTTTTTTCATGAAGATAGGTAAGACTTGAAGCCTATCTGCAAATTAAACCCTCACTGACAGCATGACCAGATGATTTACAAAGTCAAGTGTCTAATTACACACTCTCATAAATATTCATTCTCATG
>VYZX01015752.1:75486-107463 GCA_013401335.1 Brachypteracias leptosomus
ATCTGCGTGCCAGATGTTTAAAATTGGATGAGATGGATAAAATGCAATGGAACAGGCTTAGATGAGAGAGAAAGGTAACAGTCTAAAGGAGTACTCAAAACCAAGCTGCATGAGGGAGTAATGTGTATGAGTGGGGTCTTGTCACAGAGACACCCACAAAACAAACAGCAGCAGCTACCAAAATAGGGTTTATTACCACCAAAGTTGCCCAGCACTTCTTCTGTCAAAATCCAAGTTGGAATGTCTGTGGGGAATATGACTACTACGCAACCAATTCCCAAACCTTAAGAAAAGGTAAACCAAGATGGGCAGTACCCACTCACTCATACAGGGGAAACCTCCCACACAAGAGTGCCCAAAGTATCACTCACCAAAAGAAGGGCAAGGCTCACTCGATCCATAGAGACTCACCCAACCCATGGAAGTATCCTTGGATGGCATCTCCAAGGGAAGGTCTCACCTGCCAAGCCCATTACTCTACAAAAAACCCCGCCTCCACCACTTCTTAGGTAGGACTTTATCTATACCCTAATCAAGGGTGCATTGTGGTCATTCTAATTGGCTGAAGGGTCAAGCTTAAGCAGAACAGTCTGAGGGTCTATACCCTGAGGTGCTAACAGCTGAGAAGTATCAAACCATTGTCAAACAACCTGGTTTTGCCCTGCTTTGTTGGTTGGGGAGACTGCACCTGCCCCGGGTCTGGATGTGTTGACCTGCAGAGCCTCATTGAAATCATAACTGGATGAGAGAAGTGCTCTGGGAGGAGGTCACAGATACAGGGGGAGAACTCAATGTGAGAGATTTGCTTGGTCAAATGGGAGTTTTGAATAATAGTGCAGGAGGAAAATGTGTAGGCAACAGGGAGAGCCTGATGTACAGGAAGAAACTGTGGACTTGGGCTGGTGAGGCAACAGGACATTGTGTGAGTGAGGTGGAAAGATGGCAAGATCCAAGGCCAAGAAAACATTTAAATGAAAGAAATGTCACTGCTTTATCAGGAAGGTGGCAAGAAGTATTCCTTCCTTAAACCTCCACCATGTAGCACTGAATTGCCTCCTCCTCCTCACTACCTACCAGCAGCTCCATACCAGGACGCAGAGCCCAGCACCTTCTCAACCTGCCTGTACCACATCCTCTCCTTGATCTTGTTGCATTTAATGCTACTGCACCTGGTTTTGGAACAAACACGCTTATTCTGGAGGTGAGTGTGGGTTTTTGTTTGTGAAAACAATGTATCTTAGAGGTTGGCTTAGCACAATTGCTTGTTCAACTCTATAGATGCTATAATACGTATATAAGATTTTATAGAGGACTGTGTTCTAGCAGGGCTATAGTTCAGAGTTGCAATTGACAAAACCAATTGAACACCAAGCAGAGAATTTATGAAACAAGAGTCAGAATAAAATATATTCCAATCTTTGAAGAAAAAATGTTAATTTGAAAAAAATGTTAATTTTGGGGGCACAACTATAAAATTGAATATTGTTGTTTAGAGAGCTTGGACTCGATCTTGGTGCTGATATACTAGTCCTGATTTTCTCCTCCCTTAGCTCACCAGCCCGTTTTTATAAGATCTTTGGTGAAGTATGTCGCAAACATCGCCATAAACATAATTTTGTAAATTATGTGTGATAACAGAAATATATTTTCTTCCAGTTCTTTGCTGTGAAAATTTGCTATTTTTTTCATGAAGATAGGTAAGACTTGAAGCCTATCTGCAAATTAAACCCTCACTGACAGCATGACCAGATGATTTACAAAGTCAAGTGTCTAATTACACACTCTCATAAATATTCATTCTCATGTTCACAGTTATGGAGGAGAGAAAGTGAACACATTGATTAATCAATTGATAGTATCTGATTCATTCGGCTATACAAATGGGATAGAAAAGGTAGCAGAGTAATTTCCAACAAATATAAGCCCTAGCAGGTTGTGTTGTTTAGGAATAATAATATGAAATTAAAAAAAAAAAAATCTTAAAAATTACGTGAGAGCAAAGGAAACCATACAGACAAAGTGAACAGATTTTCCATATCAGTTGGCCCTGCTGTATAGTTCAGGTGACAATGTAAAATTCACACATCCCTTTCTGAAATTCTTCTTAAAATTTACCTTTTAATCTTTTTAATCTTTGCTGAACTGAATAGTGTGATTCAAGCTGATTTTTTTTTTTTGGACGTAGTAAGAATAGCTAAACCTTTTCCAAAAATGCAATTAGTCAGAAATAATTGTTTTATCTGCATTAACAAAAAAGTGAGGAAAATAAGAAACCCCTCAATTGCTAGTGCTAATGGCTATTAAATCTGGAGTAGAAGCATAATATTTATCAGTTTTGTGTAAGAGGTTCATTCTGGAAAGGGTGGGGAAGCACATCTGGATTTGTGTGCATTATAAACCTTTGGAAAATTGCAAGTTCACATTAGAAACTTGCCATGTCATGGTGGATTTATCATCGACACAGCATCCTGGAACATCTGCACCTCCCCTTGGCTGTAGTAATGACCCACCTTTGGGGCCCAATCGCACTGATGTGCACTATAGTTCCTAGAACAGAGGGGACAGAGATGTGACCAAAATCCTCTCCGGCAGGTAGGAATTTTTGTGTCTTCTCTCTCCAGTGACTCTTGACAGCCTTTGGAAAATTGGCTCCTAATTTAGGCACTTGAGATACGCACCTCTTGTTAAATGGTGAGGGTCAGGCCAGAGTGAGAAGCAATCTTGAGGAGCTTATTGCTATAACAGACTGTCAGAGGCAGGGGTGGGGGAAAAGGTTTGTCTGAAGCCAGATGCCAAAGTAGGAAAACAGCTCCCTGCTCCCTTCCTCCGTGTCCTATCAGCAAGACCATAGGGCTTATTTGAGGACACCTCCTGCCAAATCCTGCTTGCACTGCTCAAATGAATCACCTCATTGACTTTATGGCTTTGTGACTATTCACACCTTCACACCTTTTAATTATGATCTTGTAACTCTTCTATTAATGCACTGCAAGCTCCTTGAGCTTCTTGCTAATTACCACAAATTCTGATAATACTTTTTCATATGCTAGTATAATATCCACTAGAGAATGATGCTGAAAGACTATATCCATACAGAGGTCTATTTTCTGAGGTTTTGACTTCTGCTCTTTGTAACCAGAGTTTTTTCCTTCTGTCTTCCTTACTTTTAATTCTCATTAGGGATGGTTTATTAAAAGCACCTCTTTTTGCAGTGCACCCAAGGGAACGCCAGGAATGAGAATTTGCAGGAAGGAAATATACCTATCACTTTCACAAAGAAGTCATTCATTAATGTATTCTTACAGTAATTAAATCACACTGATCTCTCTGAGTTATTATGTGCCGAATGCAGTAGTAAATGTGTACCACCCTGTATATTACAGACGTTCTGGTACATTACAGGCATCTTTCCATTTGTCTTTATAGTGTAAATCAAATATATTATCTATACAGTTAAATATCCATGTAAGAAAAGTTATGTGAGTTTATGTGTCTCTGTTACTGTCAATAACCAAAATTAAGTCTAGCCTTTCTTTACTGTACTACTACACTAGTAGTACTATATATGGGTCAAAACTAGAGGTAGGTAGATTCAGATTAGACGTTAGGAAGAAGTTCTTCACCATGAGGGTGGTGACACACTGGCACAGGTTGCCTAGAGAGGTGGTGGAAGCCCCATCCCTGGAAGTTTTGAAGGCCAGGC
This sequence comes from Brachypteracias leptosomus, assembly GCA_013401335.1. Lineage (NCBI taxonomy): Eukaryota > Metazoa > Chordata > Aves > Coraciiformes > Brachypteraciidae > Brachypteracias > Brachypteracias leptosomus. Next base: position 79,190 of record VYZX01015752.1, read on the forward strand.
TGGATGGGGCTGTGAGTAACCTGATCTAGTGGACTCATCCCTGCACATGGCAGGGGGGTTGGAACTAGATGAGCTTTGAGGTCCCTTCCAACCTTGACAATTCTATGATTCTGTGTGCATAGCTGGTCAATTTTTAGGGGTTATAATGGCATACTGGCTGCTATTTCTTTTTTTCTCCGGATTATTCAGTGATTTTAGCTGTAGCAAGATAATAAATGATATGTGTATAAAAACAAATTTGCCGCCAAAAAAGCATCTTGGCTATATAAAAAGTTTGCCTCTTAATGGAGTTCTTACCTATTTCAACTCACACAAATTCCTAAGAATAGGAATTTTTGTTTTGGGAGTCAGATGCAACTAAAGCAGTTGAAGAAAAGGTGTTTGTTTCAGAGCTCCCGGGCTATGTGCTAATGCAGCCAGGAATTAAGCAGCGCAGGCTTCCTGGATCCATGTAGGATGTTTAAGCTTTTCTACCTCTATTGTACATTGCTCTTCCAAAACTCATTTTTTTGCTCATTATGTTTTACCTTCACAGTCTCATTGGTCTGCGTGAAATAACCACACACAGAGTTTTGTGGAACTCCTTGTCGTGGGTCCTGCAGCCTTTTATACCCTGTCTCAGCCACTCTTACTCTGCAATCCAGAAGTTGTGTGGTGCACTCTGAATGCCAGTCCCAGCATGCCCTATGTACTTATGGTCATAGGTTGCAGTGGCTGCCTTGCATAATTGTGGCTCTCTAGTGCCACTTTATATCTTCATTTTCAAGTCTATAGTGCAGTAAATTGGTTCCCAAAAGGCTGTGAATAAAACACTATATTTTTGGATGCTACATTTGTTTTTATGATAAAAATGCATTATGTGAGAGAATGCATAAAGCCAGCAACAAAGTTATGGCTCCTGGACTCCATCTGGGGGGAGGGATAAGTATGACCATTTTCCAACATTAATGACTCCCAAAGAAGCTTTACTGAAAATTGGAGCTCTGTACTAGACACTTCCAGGCTTTCAGAGACCTTTTGATTAGCTAATTAAGAAAATAATGTAGCCAACATCTAAGAATCCTCCTGAAATTCTATGTGGTTTTGCTGTGCTTGTTCCTCTTACCATCTTTCTTTGCTCTAAGTTCAATCCTATTCATGATGAAAATTACAGGGGCAATGAATTTAGGGGGACTTGTTTATATAATATTCATATTAGCTTTTTTGATTTCACAGGAGTGGCAGCACATAGTATGAGCTGAGCTTTGAACCAATTCACTGGACTTTTGCTGGTTTACCACTATGAACAGAGTTTAGCCCATAATAAAACCGAGATGATAAATGCCTGGAAACAAGGGAGCCAAACAAGTTAACAAAAGCTGTTGTTTTCCTTTCTGACTATGTCCACAAATTCTAGGTGACTTTAGGAGAATAATCTCCTAGGAGTGAAAAACTGAAAACTCATTATTAGTAAGAAAGCCTTAGAAGGACAGAGTTTTATTACATTTACTGAAGTTAATGCCTCTTCAATTCTCTCTCCTTTGACCCGTTTCAGTATTATCAGATTAAATACATTCTCTATAGAAGAATTCTGATTCAAGTGTCATCAGAAGCAAATAACATTTGGAGAAGGACTTCTAGTACATTTTTTTTATTCAAACGCTTTATTAAACTCACCCAAACCACCGATTAAGCTGACCTAGTGGAGCAAAGGCCTAACAAAGGTGAAGATTTGAGAGCAGGCTAGCTGGCTAAGTCTGGATTTGGGGTCATTAGTGCTAATCCTCCCTAGCTGCATTCAAACCAAAGTTACTTTAATATGTGATACATTACTTTTTTCAAGAAACTTGAAGACTGGAGCAAAGCTTACTGTTGTAGGAGTCTAACTTTTTGTTAAATACTATGAGAATTGCTGGGATGCTCTTTGGGATATCTTAATTTTCAGCACAGTTTTCAGCCTATTCTGAGGAAAATCACAGAATCATAGAATTGTTTAGGTTGGAAAAGACCTTTAAGATCATTGAGTCCCACCATTAACCTAACTCTACAAAGTTCACTACAAACCAAAATGCAAGTACCCTCTAAGCATTTAGTTAACTAAGGAATCCCAGGTCTCCATCTTTTCTTGATTTTAATGAAAGTCAGATAACTCAACAGAAAACTGGTATATTTGATACTTTATTTGTTTTCTTCCTTTTATAATACAGAAGCAACTAAGCAGATGATCCAAATACCTAACATTAATAAAATTATGTACTCCAAATACTGAGATGGTTAAATATTTATACATTTTTGTGCAACTCTCAATTGTTCTATGAGCAAATATGTTTCTCTTTCCATCACTCATAATTTTATTTCCACGAATGTGTGTGAACAGCAAGTTTAGGGAAGACAGAAGGTCACTTTAGATCTACTGACTCTTCTGAAGAACCTTCTCCAAGTGTCTGTCTGGAAGTGGATGGTGCTTGTGAATCCAGGCCTTGTAGCAGTACCTGTAGCTAAGGTTTTTTTATTACATTACTGTATATACAGAATGCCCAATGTTGAAGCCCCACTGAAACATACCTAATGCTAATGAGGAAGAAAAAATGCAGTATAATTCTGAGAGTGTGCTGTCTAATTAAAGAGAGGAGTAAAGACTGGAATAAGGGCAAAGAGTGCTGCTCAGAGCATGCAGCAAGCGAGGAGCAAAGTGAATTAGATTTATTAGTCTCAGTGCAAGATCATGTCTATGTGATCATGCTCCTTCCCTCTCATCTAGATTGTAGGGCCAGAAAAGATCAGAGCATTAAAGTTGCAGGGGGATGCTGGAACAAGCTTCTGTTCAGAGACCTGGAGGATGGTAACCTATGTCTTTTTAAGATGTAAAATATCTTAACTTCCCTATATATATGTTTTACAGTAATTTCTCTCCTTTCCTTTAATAATACTTGTTTGTCTTGTTTCTTTTACTCCACAGATTACTATTTGCAAAATGCCTTGAAAATGAAAAAACCCAACATTGCTCTTATTATTTATGACTCAGATGTTTATGCTTGAAACGTATGAGAGAAAAAGAAAATATAGTAATTTAAAATCCTGCTTCTTAGTTTGAGATCTGCACTTTTCTTTCTTTTTTCTTATTATGCCCAAGTAATCACAAAAAGCAGGCTTAAACGTTAGCTCTGAAGATGCCTCCACTTCATTTTCAGATGTACACAGCCAATAAGGTAGTTTCAAACATGGGCAAAAGCTTCCAGATTTGAAACCTCCTGTACAAACACAAACACAAACAAACTAAACCCGAGCCAACTAAATAAAACAAATCTGCAGTAAGTCAAAATTATTTCTTTAACTATCCTTGAGGCTACTTATTTTTGGCAAAACACCTTCTCAAATGAAGAAGTTTGTTGTACATACAGACAAAGCCTTAGCTTTATTGCACAGAGCAGAAGGAAATCAATACCATAACTCTGGTGTTTTGGGACAGTTGATAAGAGAGTTCATAGGAAAATGGAAATGAGAGTAAAATTGCTCTGGTAAACTAATAATGTGCTTTAGTAATATAAGTGTGCTTGGAGGCTTAGGACACTGGTAGAGGGTCTTCTTAATTAAATTATAAGTGTTTTTAACCAAGAGGAAAGTGCATTTATCAAAATTAAATGTTGTATCAAAAGCACCAACAATATGACCAAATTGGAACTTGCTACAAATTGATGTCAAGCAGGAGAATTCAGGAGAGGGCTTTCTTGTTGGTTGAATGAGGAGGGGAACATCTGCGTTATGCCTGAGCTCCTTCCACTGACTGCTCTGTGGAGCCCAGCAAGCCCAGCTGGAGCATCTGGCACTACCAAAGTGAGGGACAAGTCTCCGGAGCTGTCCTGGAAGGGAGAGAACTTGAGGTCCTGCAGAGCTTCTTGAGTTGTTGTATGGACACAGGTGGAGGCGCCTCTTATTTGCATGGGTCTGCGCTTGCTTTGGTCCCACGTGAGCCTCAGCAAGAGAGGCTGACCCTCAGAACCTCTCCGTGGAGTTGATGTAACACCAGTTTGCTGTCTGAAATAGCTACTCCTGCTGCTCTAAAGGAGTGCTATATGGCTTCCTTCTACCTTTCCAATTAACCTCAGTGAGTCCTGCACACCCCGGGTGATGTGGGGTCAGATCCTATCACTTTTTTTCAAGCTGTAGTTTTTAAGTGTAAGTTTCTTACAATATCAAGTTCAGCTCAGCAGAAGTAAAGATCTCTAACTGAAGAATGCAGTTGATCTATCTACATTAGACAGTCACCCAGTATAAATTGGTGTACTTCTACATCATGGAACAAAATTGACTTACATGAGCTTATGAATGGGCCCAAGGACTAGAGGATTATAAAATAAGAACTAGATGTGGAGTAATTTATAGGAGCCATGTAGAAAAGATACAGGGATATGCTGTGAATTTGATCCATCAGGTATGTCCTCTGAGGGTGAGAAAGAGTGCCACATTCTAGGTTGGGTAAGATGAGTCCACCCCGAGCTGGTTTCGTGGTATATTCTGGTATGTGGTATATTTTAGGAGCAACATCTCAGGTAATCTGCTCATATAGGAAACAGAAAAAGCAAGAAATATCAGAAAGACCCAGGATTAATGTCTCATCCACCAATATTTAGAAATTTAGCCCCTTAATTAGTAGAATGGTAGCTCTGAGTTTCAGCTGCAGTGAATATGGAAAGTGAGCACTTTTACAGAGCTGCATCTCTGCCCTAAAATCTGACTTACCCTCTGCAACCCTGCCTGGTTTTTCCCTGTTGACCATGAAAGGAGCTTGAGACAGCTGCTCCTAATTGATGCATCTCATGTAACTGCCTGAAATAAGTCAGATAAATCTGGGGCTCTGGTAATTGGAGCAGGGCTGGATTTCAGTACCTCTTCTTTGGCCCCCACATTTGGGATTTTAGATCAGAGCTGAGATTTCTCTCCCTTCTTTCTTTAAGACAATGGGTATTTTAGGAACCTCTTGTCATGACTTGAGTTACATGCATGTTAAGGAGTTCTGTACATCTTTTCTTGGAGTCTACTCTGTAAAGTAAATGCTTAGGGAGGGATTAGCAGAAGGTTTCCAACAGGGTAAAAAGTTTTAGTCATAGCAGGAGAGGTAAAAAAAATCTAATTACTTCTAACTTAGAATCTGATATGTCCATAAAGAGGATTTTATTATAAGACGTGCTATTCAAGGTCTCATTGACCTGGGAGGTCTCTTCTTTGTCACGCTGGTGGTTCGGTTTTGTTGACAGAAGATGGGATTTGCAATCAGAAGTGCAATATTTCATTCATCGTCAGACCTATGCAAAGTGCTGTAAGCATACTGGGTCATCTTGGTAAAACCTCCAAAGAGCTCAGAGTCTAGAAATACTCAGGCTCAAGGAGACAGCTTGTCCTTAGATTGAACCAGGCTCTTCCTCAGTGAAAAGACTGGATATATACTCATGCAAAAGTGTCTGTGGCACAGAACTGGAGATTTAATTTTACATGCAGTAGAGCAAAGAACACAAATAAAAAATGTCTGTTAGAAAGCAGTCCATTACGTTGATATGCTATCTGTACACATTCATCTTCCTCTTTATTCATCATAATTTGTGAAGAAGTATTATTGCTTGCCATCCAGTAGTGCTCATCTCATATTTATCCACAATATTAAGCAGATGTCTGTGAGTGTAATTAAAGAGATAAAAAAAAGAGCATTGTTCTTTGTTGATAAAAGATGCAGAATGAGAGATGAAATTATTCTTTCAGTTTGTGAGCTGCTATTTCTTGACATTTACATGTAAGAATAAAGGGTCAGATAATAGATCTTAAAAAGATACAAATTTAATTCTTTCAGTACTAGAGACATAGACAGGGAATTTGTTCTCCCTGCTTTTTAAAGACAAAGAAAGTTGGGAATTTGGTCTGATCTTTTGTGTTAGTGCTTATGTTGAAAGGTGGTTTACATTTTAAAATTGTCAAAAAATGGCTTTCAGTTGTTCAGCAATGTTTGTAAATGTCTGCTTTAAATCACTATTAACATTATGTGATGCTTGTTCAGTTTACCTCTCACCATAGTGCCCCAGTGCATGATTTCAGGTGATTTCAAGTACCAACAGTGGTGGTCTTTGGGTTTGGACTCTACAGAATCAAACTGGTAAAAGGTTAGACATGTGAAAGACATGACAAATAGCATAGGCTCCATATAAGTACACATCAAAGATCTTTATGAAGTATCTGCCACTGTAACTTTGCCATCTTCAGTGTGAGCCCAGATCATGATCTGCACCTTCAGGAATACTGGTCTTCCTCTTGTAGTCCCTCAAAAATTCCTGGTTCTCTATTTGTCCTATCCTCTGTGGGAAATAGGATGCCTCAAGGTAATCCCTTTTTCTTTCATCTCCTCTCAAGGATCACAACGACCATTTGCATCATGAGCTTGCCCAGCTCAGGCAACTTAGTAGAGAAAGAAAGGACCATCCTCTGATGATCCCAAGGGTGGGGTGCTTGGGCAGAAGGCCATGTTTCACAGAGGACATGTAGCTATTCTGGAAATTACAAGGCGAGAATTATTTCTATCATGCTGTCTGTTTGGGCTTTTCACTTCAAGCCTCAAAGTCTGCTCTGAGCAGAGGCACAGGAGGGGTGCAGAGGGGGCCAGACAGAGTGTTGCTGTTGGATTAGAATTGACATTGCTCCAGAAGTATTCATTCCATGCTTCACCCGAGACCGGCTGGTTTGCAGCTGTGACACCCTGTGGAGTATTGGCAGTCAGCAGCCATATGCTGTGAGTTGTGCTTCCATCAGCCATGAGATACTCTTTTGGAAATACCTGTCGGGGTTGATTCATTTCTCTGCAGAACCCTATAACTCAACCCCATTATTACGATCATTCATATTACAGTAAGGCCTGAAGGTCTCAGCCAAGATCAGAGCTGAAAGTTTTATAGCAAGAGGCAGTGCCAATGTTCTCAGAAGATGCTGCTTCGGTATCTGGTTCACTGCTGTGCTTACAGTAAATGCTGTTTCACATTTATGTGCAAGCTTGGAGAATTGAATTCTGCATTTAGATCTTGCTCACAGCAGTGATTCAGGATTATACCGATGTCACCTCCAGCTTCTAATACATTTTTGATAGATTCATAGATTTTAAAGCCAGAAAGAAACCATCTAGTCTGACCTCCTGCACCTTGCACACTCAGGCCATGAAATCCACCCAGTTACTCTTCTGTTGAGCACTGAAGAATATCTTCTAGAAATTCCACCATCCTTCAGCTGAGGGATAGTGTGCCCCTTCTCCTGGAAATTTGCTTCAGCAGTTAAGCACCTTCACTTTTCCAAGTTTGCACCTTATTATTACTGAGAGGATGGTGTGGAGAACCTTCTACCACTCATTCCTCTGAAGCTTTTCTCTACTGGATTAGAGAGCCCTTTGCTAACTGGCATTTTCAGATTCAACTGCAAGTCACTTCACAGTTTTCTTTTTGACAAACTGACTAGATAACAGAAGAAAAAGATAATACTGTATCTTGTTTTATTAACTCCCAGGGATCATTTCCTACCCTCACTGCAGTTGTCATTACTTTAGGTTCAAGTCAGTGACCTGAGACCTAATGTTCTGTATTTTTTATACTTGTGTAAACTGGAAGCATTCCAACTCCTGCCCAATATTATTGCTATTATTACTGTACGTTACCATAGCTCCTAATCTCTGAACATTTGCCTTCCAAGAGCATCCAGCCATAAACTGCATCTTCCGAGTTAAGTGTGGACTTTCCTCTTTCTATTTTTTCAGCATGATTTGAAGAGTTTCTAAGACTTGGGCAAAAGTTCCCAACATGAGTGGTGACTGGCCACTTCCATTACCCTAAAATTGTCCGTCAGGAAGGGAGAAGTCTTCTCCTCTGGGAGTAAATTAAGATCAGAGCATAGTAACAGTTGTACTGATCTATCCTGCCCTGTATCCTACCCTTGAAGCAGTCAGCTGTGGACATAGGAGCAAAGAATATAAAAGATCTTTCTTCACATTCAGTTCCCGCAGTCAGTGGTATACTTGAGATTGGACCATCGTATTTAATCCCCCGGTTGGCCTCCTATACACATTTGCCCATTTTGAACCCAGTCCTACCCTGCAGAAGAGAAGGTTCCACAATTTAAGTACACATTGTATGAAAAGCATGACGGTTCTTTTTTTGAGGCTTAAACCTATTACCTCAAAATATGGTGTGCCTCCTCATTCCTGGTCTTTGAGGAACTGTGGACAATTCTTCTTTCTTCATTTTAATCTGCAGTTTCCATTGCCGTAGAGTTCTTCCTCAGCCCAGCAGGTGTTTAATTCCTGAACAGAAACCTCCTGGTTAGATGGAAGCAGGAGTCCTTTGGTTATGCAGAACAGCAGATTCCAGAGAAAAGACATCCAGAGACATCACAAGTCCAGAAGGTGAGCATGCAAGAGGGTGTCTAGTTTCAAGGCTGGGACAAATATGATTTTCAGCCTGGCTGAACAGCAGCCCTACTTTTGTAGCTCACATTTGTTCTGACTGGTTTCACACCTCAGTTTTTCCTGCCCAGTTCTTTCCATAGATGCACATTGCACCCACCAGCAATCTGCAGCGTGCCTCTGAAAATGTATCTCCTACACAATCACCTATATAGCTGAAAGGGTTTTATTGGCATCTGGTACCATTTCTTTGTCAAAGACAAACAATTTGTTTTACATTTGGAAGGGGAAAGCTGGATTTTAAGTGTAGCGATCATAGATGCAGCTGCCACCACCTTATGTTCCGTTTCAAATGATTAATAATATTTGTCAATTCCGATGTGTCATTGTGCTCTATTGCTGTACAGCATGCTCTAAATGATGGCACTCTCTTTTGGATTGGCCTGATTAATGATGGATGAATCTGTTTCGTTTTATTGTAAGCCTCTCTTAACTGAATGGCTTAGGTTAAAAGAGAACAACCTCCACCAAATGTTATGAATGATGCCATCATTTAAAACATGTTTTCTCCCTCTTATTGCTAACAATTTAGTGATAATACCTGAAGAATTGAATTTAATTACCTCTGATGAAGCCCTGCTCCTCCGAATAGAAATAGTCACTGGTTTTTTTTTTCCTTTAATTTTATGATTTCATTTTTTGCCCAGTGATGAAAGTGTCCTTCTGTCATTACAGTGCTTTATGTTCTACAGCAGATCATTTCAACACTGCGGAAACCCATCTTGTTCCTCGTGAAAATTGCTCAGAACATTACAAAAGCCTTTAATGATTTATCTTGTTTCCTACTCACCCATTTGAAGAGTTAGTTTGATGCAACGTCTGCAGCACCAGTTTATGACAATAAGGTGGGTATTTAGGCTCTAGATAGCTTTATTGTTATGCAACCCGAGGCTTTGTTTTCCCATCAGTTGCTTGTCCTATTCCTTGTCAGTCTTGTTTAATTAGCTTGTATCCTCCTGTATGGCAAGGACTTTCTAATGTTAGTTGTTTGCTAGTGCTCAGCACAAGGATGCCTCTATCTTAGGTATTGTAATGCACAGCATTACAGCAATATTAATAGTTTAACAGAAGACAGCAAGAAAATCTTCACAGTTTCCTCTTTCCTAACTAGTATTACCCTGATATTCCCTGTAGTTAGCACTGGCAACCATATGCTGATGGTAATCACTTGCAAAAAGTAATAGCAGAAGCTTAAGGGTTGACTACTGAAATCAGTTACTGACCTAAGAACAGTTTTTGGCATTAAAACCTGCCCAAATATAGTTGCTCTAGTAAGAGCATCTGCTCCTAACTACAGATGTTTCTCTAGGTGTTGTGTTTGCCACAACCTGTAAAGGAATTTGAGAGAGGCTTTATTGCCTCATCCTTCAGAGGGCTGCCAGGATAACGTGAAAACTACACAGCAGGACCACAAATCTTTGTACAGAGTCAGAATTGGTTTCATGCAGAGTCACTTTCTGTTCTGAGAGTCCAGTTAAGACTTTCTTTGCTCAGTCATTCAAACCTTAAGCAGATCCAACATTTCTGGTCTTGAGAGCAGACATGGGATATTCTTCTCACCGTGCTAAAGATTTTGTCTTTTGGATTATCTCACTGCCCCCCTTCTTCCCGTTCTGTCTGCAAGAAATGAAGTGGCATTTTTAACTCTCCTTAATCAAAGCAATTAATGTGGTCACCCAAATTAAAGACTTGAGTTCCTGTGTGGTTTATATAAACACGTGGCAAATTTAGTAAAAAGTAGTGAATGCATGCCTGAAATGTATAAAACCCACAAATCCTAAAACTGGGCTGCTCTGAGCAGCATAAACCATATTTAGATAACCTCCTTGTACGTGCCTGAACTTCAAGAGTTTTCTATTTGATAAAAATAATAATGAAAATATATGTTTTCAGGGAAAGGAAAGTTTTGTTTGGATCATATGGGGTTTTTTTTCAGAGTTTTAGATGGCAAAAATAATTGCAGTCTGGCAATCCTTTCTTTATGCCTGGATGTCTGTCTCTTAGTGTCTAAATGCACTGTCCAAGACCACTGTGGATTCCAGTGTTATTGGTGTAAGTACTCAAGAAAAGTAAATATTTTCTTTTGTTAAACATACAAGGCTAAACACTGTGGCACACCTAAGTTTCTCAGATATTAATGATTTTATATTTGCAGTAGCCTGAGAGAGAAGTCCTCTCACTATGATAAACACAATTTAAATAATGAACAAAATTTATAATGATCAACATAATTTAAAAAGGGAAGTGGACCAAACAGAATCAAGATTAAAATAAATATATGACTTATAGTAAACTAGAACTGGCTTCTCAATGATCCATTTTACTATTCCTTCTTTTCTGATATATATCTGTTGACTTCTAACGGCTGAAGAAAGCAAGAAATTAAAAAAATAATTTTGTTTTCTCCATAAAATCAACAGGTATGACTGACAGTGCCCACGGACCAGCTCTGTTTAGTCAGAAAGTATCAGTTTAATACAGTAATGTCAGAATACACAAATGTCATGTTGACTCACAATGTGTTACTCAAATACTGTAATCTGTTGTTATTCTTTATATTTGTGAAAAACTTCCTCCCTGAAGCTCAGCTGGGCTCAGTATATCTTACATTCACTTCAGAAACAGCCCACAGACTTTGTGGTGAGCTCTGTTTTAGCCAGGTCTGACTCACCCAAGTTTTCTCACCAAAAGGCAGATGAAATTAATGGTGGTAGAAATTTCCTTTAATCAAATTTGCGTGACCTTTAATCTCCATAGGAAGCTTTGGCTTAAGGAAACCAGATGCTTTGCACAAAATTAAGGTGTTTTTGCTTTCCTCCCACATAAAATAAGGAAATTACACATTGTATTTCTCAGTCTAGACTGCTTTTATTTTGTAGAACAAGGGATGAAGAGACATAAAAAGTCTATGAATGTGAGGGAAGGTACACAGTGATTCACTGTAACAATTTCCAGCACAACACAAAAATCGTGGTTGAGTCACAGTTGACCTTTCAGAAAATGTAGATCCTCATCTACATATAAAAGGGTGCAGTATCCTAAAACCAGAATGACACAGGCTTCATTACGTTACCCAAGTCTTGCATTAGAATTAAGGTAGGAGAAGGTCTTTTTTTTCTGTAGGGTACCAAACTAAATTGATCTATTGTCATTCTTTCCTCTTTTTTTTCTAAATTTTTAAATTTTTTTCCCCCCCAAACTCTTATGTTCCCCTGGATAAGTGACTATTTGACTATTTTTATTCTGGTGTTTTGAGGTAGCTGATTTAGTCTGGGTCTAATTCCAGCAGAACACCATTATCACATGTAGGAAATGGAGCGGATATAGGATTTTTGCCTATTCTTCTCTGATGAGTCATCTTTGGTTTTGTAGTCTCAATCTGAGGATTTAGTACCATAACTACTCCTTTCTCCCATGCGGGTGAGTCAAACGCTGCTGCTCACCTGTTAAGCCATTTGCAAAGTAGTTCATATCCCAGCGTGGCTGTCAGTAGGGTGCCTGTCTGATGTGATCAGTGACCTCAAAAGAGAGACTGGAAGAGACCTGGAAATCCTCAGCTCTCACTGGAGAGGAAAATCTAAACTTTCACAAATGATCCACTTCCAACAGACGAAGAATGTGAAGCCAGGTCTTCCACGCCTTAGGAAAGTGTCCTAGATACTGATACAGACAAAAATATAAGAATAATCTTCCACATCTCCATGGCTTTTAGGATAAGGAACAGGTTACTCTGTGCAGGAGAAGAAGATCTGCATCATACAAAAATAAACAGAGGAATCACTTTCTCTGTTATGCACCAGAGCAAAGAGTGGCATTCCCCTTGGAAGGGCCAGCTGGAATGAATATCTCCTTGCAGTGCCATGGAGAGCTGCACAGATGCACTCACTTGGCTCCAGAAACCACATGGCTGGATATCTTACTGCTGCAAGAGGTCCAGCTGAAATTGAAATGGAGGATGTTAGGTCTGACAAACCCCAGGTGTGGCATGTAGGTCTTTAACAGTGTAGGAACAAGGTAGGTGTCCTGGTTTGAGTTAGAACCAAACCAGTTCTGTTCAGAGATTTTACTTTTCATCTGAGTCTCTGCTAACTAACTGCACTTTCTGAAGCTCACAGCATGTTTTCACAGACACCGTTTGCTTCTATCAGTGATAACGCTTGATGTTTAGAGTTACTACCAAGGGTTGGTGTGTGCAGACCAAGGTCACTGCTAGATCTTGTATGCCACATCAGGGGGTGCAGAGAGTGAAAGGCTGCACCTGCAGGGAGGAGCGGCCAGGACAGGTGACCCTAAACTGACCAACGAGGTATTCCATCCCATATACGTCATATTCAGTATAAAGCTGAAGGATCACAAGGGTGTTGCCCCTTAGGCTTCCTCCTCTTCCCTTCAGGATCCTTGGGACTTCCTCCTGCCTTCGGTGGACCCATCCTTTCCCTTCAGCCTTTGCTTTTTGGTCCTGCCTTCAATTCTTATGCTCCTGAACCCAGTTCCCATCAGCTGCTGTGCCTGATCTGGGACTTTGCCAGTGCCTGCTCCACAACATCAGAGGTGACAGTGACGTAATTGCCATCAGGGGGAGGTTGGGTTCAATACTCATTTTGTATTTATTCCCTTTTGTTATCATTATCTCATTAAAGTTGTATTAGTTTTCTTTTCTAATCCAGAAGCCTCTCTCTCTCATTCCCTTCCTCTCCCATTTGGGAGGGGAGGGTGCCATGAGTCTCTCTCCCTTATCCTCTTTCTCTTCCTCTAATTGGGGCGGTGGAAAGAGGGGTTAACAGAGAATGTTTGTTTGTAGGTGGATTGGATCTAAACCTTGACAGTAGGGAAAGCAAGAATTTCAGTCAAGAATCGGATGACTCTTTCCATGCCTGTAGGTGAGTTTATAGAAGCTTGAGTGATGTAAGATTTCCAGACATACCCTTGTCCTTTCTGAAAGAGATCTTCCTTTAGCACATGAGACAAATGAAGCTTTTGTCCACTTTCTGGCTGGCTCTTCATTGACTGCTTTGCATCGGAAGCAGTTTGTGAAGCTCGCTGTTAGTAATTCTCAGAGAACAATTTGAGTAAACCTATTAAAAAAATATCCATAAAGACATGCTGTATGGCAAGTTAAACATGTTTGTAATGAAGAACAGAAACAGAGCACTAACAGTGGTGACTACACTAATTCTCTGTGTCATCCAATCTTTGCGGACAATTACTGGTCTATCAAAATCGCAGTAAAAACACTAAGCAATAGTTGTACTAGTTAAGGTACATGAACAAGTCATTTGGTTAATATGAAGGGTAATGTTGTTTAGGAGACCAAAGGTATCAGACCAGCAAGGCATGAAAGAGTTTGATACAATATTTGCTCCTGTTTCAAGGCTTCTTATTACAATTATAAGATGTCCCCAGTGAAATCCAATGTATAAAAGTATTTCTCTATGCTAGTTAGGGAACAATGTTCTTTTTTGTTCAGCATTGTGAATTCTGTTTTCATTATTTTCTGCACTGGAGACATCCAGAAACGTGTCAGTGCTTCCAACTATATCATTTTCACATGGATGACCTTTCGTTATCAAACCTGTATTTTAGGGTTGAGACATGTATGCACACATTATTTATTTAGTTATCCAGTTATTGATTTATTCATATTTCAAAACGTCATGTTTTTTGTTTTTTTTAAATAACACTCTTGGTTTCAGGAGAATGTATAAATTCAGGATTAGGGGAATTTTCAGGTGGTTGAGTACATAAGGAATGATGTTTCTGCTATAATGTTGATAGTGGTCTTGCACTACACTACATAAACATGAACTCTAGTATCTTGGGATGGACTGTCCTTGAGATCCAACTGTCAGAGTTAAGATCCATTTTTTGGCAATGTTTAAATTGAAATTTTGGAATAAGAAATCTGTAAGTAAGTAATGTATTACTTTAACAAAGAGTTTCTGTCTTGCTTTGGAGTGAGTTGCATCTCACCTGACTTCATAGAATCATAGAATGGTTTGGGTTGGAAGGGACCTCAAAGATCATCTAGTTCCAACCCCTCAGCCATGGCAGGGACACCTCCCACTAGACTGGATCACTCAAGGCTCCGTCCAACCTGGCCTTGAACACCTCCAGGGATGGGGCATCCACAACCCCTGTGGGCAACCTGTGGCAGTGTCTCACCTCCCTCAGGGTAAAGAATTTCCTTCATATGTGTAAAAAGTAGGTTTTTAAGTTAGGCTGCTCTTGTAGGTTGGTAGAACTGAAAACATCCTGATACAGGTGCCTCAGACTGGGGGTACAAATTTCCTTTAGGGAGCTACCTGTTTGTAAAGAGTTCGAGATGACAACTCTAGTGGCAGAGCAGTCTGGCAGCAAGCCATGGAGGCAGAATTACAGATTGCCAGGTGAGGCAAACTTTACCCTCCCCAAATCAGCTGGTGTTAATTTCCAACACAAAGAGAGCTTGATAAAATTTTCTCCTGTGCGCTTCGTTAAGATTGGCCTCTTTTTTTGATGAGAGCGCATTACTGCCTGCCTTTGTTGGGCTCAACAGGTTGCAGACAGGCAGCTGACTACCAGAGAAATTATGCTGTTCATGTTCTAGCTGGATGGTGGCTACTAATTGGATGCTAGCGCAAATTACATCTTGACTGCCTGCAGCTGTGAATTTGCAATGCTGCATACTTTATATGCCCATTCAATCATATTCACTCAGATTCCTGTCCAATTTTTAACGTTCACAAAAATTCAAGCACCAAGCTTCCAAGAATGAGTGTGGGTGGCCTGAGAGCTCACATCACTGTCCCATGATACGTTTGGGTGTAAAAAACATTCCTAAAATCAACTTCCAGAAGATAATTCATCTGTCTTGGTTTAGGAAGCTATTTTGGAATAACTTGTTTATGTACCAGCCGCTCAGATTTTTGTCTTTGTTCACTGTTAATAATGGATCTCTCCTTGTTTAGTAAAAATAGAAATATAAACTTTTTAACAAATGATAGATCCTGCTGTCCTTTACAGTGTGCATTTATTTAATATCGTTATGCCACATGATACAAATTATAACATGGTCTTCTTTCTCTATGTTAACATAAATCTGAATTTCCCCACTGGGTGTAATCATAGGCCTCATGTATGAGGATTTAGATGCACTAGAACAAAGGCTAATAAAACTCAACTCTGAAGATGGAATATCTCATGTGCTTTATCTAATTTTCTTCCTTGTTCTTCCTCTGCTTCAGTGTTCCATGAGTTGGACCATTAGTTATTTTTATTATATTGACAAATGTAAAGTGAGGTAGTGACACAAGTTGTCTTTGCCTGAGGCATAAAATTCCTGAGAAGATGGAGACTTCACTTAGATAATGGCTAAACCAGAGAAGAACATTGTGTATTGCTGACCATGAAGGCCAGGATATGGAGGAGAGAGTTAGACCACCTGCACTACTAGGGTAACAAAATGGATTTCACTCCAGCCTTCAACTGAAAGCCTGACAAAACCTCTCAAGACTTGGTGTGTTATTTCCTTTTTCTTTTCTTTTTCCACTTATTGATTGAAAAGGAAAAGGAAAAGGGAAAAGATCATGGTCCCTTTTATCATGGCTATGCTTTCATCTTTTCAAGCCTGTGCTCCTAAGGACTTGCTGGGCCATTCCTAAAAGTCTAATGGTGAGGAACCTGTCTAGTCAAAGACACTGTTTTTATTCTTTCTGACATAAATTACCCAAATGTTACCAGTCATTGGTCTCCTTCAGATTACCCATTGCTGGTCAAAGTACAGCTGGTGCCTCTGGTGCATTAAGAACTGGATATTAAAGTCTGCAACCTCCCACTCTGCACAAAAGCTAAATGTGCAGAGTGAAAATATCTCAGACACAAGCTTTATATTTACTGCATGGAAGTCACCATACATACTCCAGATGATTTCCATCTAAATCATGGCTTTGTGGCATAAGTGGAATAGCTTGATCTGGCACATCACTTCCAGTTTTTATGGATGATACTTTCCAGAAGCCTTGGAAACCCTCACCCTGTGCACATGTGGCATTTGGGACTGCATTTCTTATTGCATTCATTAAGTTTATGTCCACACGGGCAGACTTCAGAGACCTGAGTACCACTTTTTATTGTCTCTGGAAGGGGTTGAGTTTGGGAAAGAGCTGAAAGTCTCAGGAGGACTTTCTGGTACAGTAGCCACTTTGCAGGAGGGTCTGACATTATTCAGCAGGAGAAAGTCTTGAGGAGTGGGAAATTCACTGCTGCTTGTGGTTTAGACTGACTTCTTTTTATGAGCCAATGATCTATGGAAGTGCTTGATACGTGGCTTATAAGTGTGGAAGGCTGCTCATTCTCATTGCTTGCAGTCAGAGATGGTCCCCGAGGCACAGCATGGGCATGACCTCAAGCACCTTGGTCCCACTGATGGATTTTATCATCAAGACAGACCTTTGAGGAAGAACAATTACAATTAAATGGCTTTCACAAGGTCACAAAGCTATTAAATAGGGACAGAAAGTGCAAAGGGGAGCTTCAGTGTGACACAGAGACCCACAGCAAATCCTGACCCCTCACTTGTCACTTTGTCAGGGAACTTTAGGTGTCCCCCAGGCCCTGGATGCCCTCTGGTTTCTTGTCCCCTGAAGCACAGTTTTAGTTGCATCCTTCCCTCTTTCACAGATGAGTTTGTGTCCCTATGGCCTCTGCAGGTTCCTCAAGCAGTTCCTTCAGCCCTTGGAAAAAAGAGTGTCAGCAACACTGACACGTGTGCAGCTCAGACCATGCAGCAAACCCAACAGTTGATTAAGAAGGCCCAGCCTCAGGACTCAGCACTGTTTAGGCAACAAACTGGGAGGGAAAAGATGATCATCCAACTAATTATCACATAGATATGCTCCAATATAGCTGACTGGTCAGACTCAGGCAAACAAACCTCCTTATGGCACCAGTTCCTTAGTTAAAGCCCTTAAAATCCACTTGCAATGTCTGTCTCTTCCCCTTTCCCTGTTTCCTCCTACTTTCTGCTTATTTCTCCCTCACTTGTAGTAAGTGCAACTTGTGCAAATAGCTGAGGAGCCCGTGCCCTCTCACTTTTCTCTCTGTGCTTCATTATTATTAATAACTGGGATATTTTTGGCTTTCATTCATCAGGCAGCTTGTGCCAAGCCAGCAGCCTGCCTTTCAGAGTTGCCAATCAAGCCTTTCGTTCTGCTCGTCGGAGCAGAATGACTCGTCCCATTAGCGACTCCTCTGCAGTCCTGCTGCTGCTGTCACCCTTACCTAAAGCATACATTTAGACTTGAATGTATGTACATGTGTGTATACATAGAGGGACAATAAACAAGGGAGGAGCTCACATTTTCCAAGCCCCCCTCTTTTGGAGACAGCAGCAAAGACTGCTGCGATCGCAGCACCGAGAGCAATAAACACGCTCCATATGGCACCTGCCTTTTGACAGAGTGCTCCTTGGCTTGGGGAGTCCTGGGACTGCTGGGGCAATTTTCAGTGTGCTTTACAGGGGGTTTGTTTTTATTTCAAGTTTGAAAATCTATGCAGTGCAGAGGGGGTGGAGGGTGGCTGTTAAAATGACATAAATAGCAGTACCAAACCAGATGGGAAAAGCAGGATAGAGAAGGGAAAACAAACAGGATGATAAATGTTAACCTTACAAAGATGTGCAGTTTTATTCTTGGCAGTTTCTTTGGTGTCTTTTTATTTATTTTTTTCAATGAACTGTATTTTTTTCTGCTAGGTGAGTTTTAACTCTAAAACTATGATGCGTACATCAACAACTCATAGGGCATAGGCTGTGTGTGGGTTATGTAAGATTAAATGGGGCTTAACCTGGTCTAGTGGGAGGTGTCTCTGCCATAGCAGGGGGTTTGGAACTAGATGATCTTTAAGGTCCCTTCCTACCCAAACTATTCTATGATTCTATGATTCTGTGATTCTATGATTCTATGTTGTATGACCCACCTATTTGTATGAGATTACAGTGTTGGTGCTTTAATAGCTAAGCCAACTACTGATGCACAACAGTGAGTCAGGCAAATACCAGTAATTTGTCCAAGGTACCACTGGCTTAAGCAAATAGAAAGCTCTTTGATCTCTCCTGAATCACACAGGAGAGTCAGGCACATCAGAAAACCAGCTATCAGAGTAGGATACTCGTATTAGTTAAGTCTTAAGCAAATTTAATGTATCTCCATGTTACTAACCACCAGTTTGCCCACAGGAATCCCTGCAAAGCAAAGTGTTGTGATCAAATACTGGGAATGGCAATGACTTCTGTGCATTTACTCTGGGAATTAATTTGGTCTCAACTGGACTTGCAGGTTCCCAAAACTGAACACTGGAAAAACTTGTGGTGCCACTTAATCCATCCCTTTTTTTTCCACTGTGAGAGCATCCATTTCTGCCTCACGTGCTTTTCCCTGCTCATCTCTAAGTGGCTCAGCAGTGAGGGCTCAGACCATTATTTCATGGCCCAGCACATCTCCAAGCACAGAATGTGCTGTCACGAGTTACCCTGCACCACTGAACTGCAGTAATTTGCCATGTGCCATGTGAAATAATGTAACTTAAGCTATCCCTCTTTCCCTGTGAGAAAAGATAAATCAATTTGCTGTACCTTTGCCTTGGGCTGAGGGTGTGCACAGAGACCAGGACAGTGGTTTGGATGAAGTGTGCCAGCTTGTTAAGCCATGATAGTTCTGTCACCTTATAATTATCACTATGTCAGAACTTCATTTTAAAATTTAACATAATTTAACATTTAATATGATTTAACATTTAATTTTAAAATTTAATATCATTTATCTAATCTACCTTCTGACATTAAAAAAGGCAAGATTCAAGTTCCTTTTTCCCAGCCTGTCCTCTTAATCCAGCTTTCCCACACATGTCCCATACTGGATTGCTGTCACCACAACCTCTTGACAAGAAATAGTGTCTACAGAGACCCCCTCATTGGTAAGTTCCATTGAGGCCCTGGCTCCCTCTTTGGGCACCCTCCTCTCCTACCTTTCCTGTTGATTCTTAAAGATGGCAGAGAAAATACTTGCTTTCTCCTGAGGCCATTCTTCTCCCTTCCTTCCTTTAGAGCATCCCCTTCTTATCTTTAATCTTTTTTATTCTTTGTCTCCTCATCTTAACACCGCAGGACATGTGCAGAAGCAGAGGAGAGGCCCTTGCCCCAGCTCATTGCTCTGCTCCGTGAAGCATTGGTAAGTTGGCAACGTCTCCAGCAAGCGGAGTGGAAAATTTAAATATTGAGGAGGCAAAGGTGAAAGGTCCTCAAAGCTAATGGAAGTGGCAGCCTGTAAGGAAGAAGTACAGCCCCACAACCTGCTTTTTGTGTGTATTGCTCAAGCTAGGGCAGCAGCATTAAATTTTATTAGATGCTTTGTTCAGAATTTTCCTTTTAATATCACTGAGGCAAAAAAACAAGAACCATGACAACTTATTTCTTGGTAGCTCCTTGCAGTACCATCAACTTGATGAAGGTCAAAAGCAAATGGACTTTGTGGCAGGTTATTTTTAATTTTCACTTTGGGTTTTTTTTGGCTGGTTGGTTGGTTTTTGGGGGGTTTTGGTTTTGGTTTGGGTTTTTTTTGCAGGTGGGCCTGAGACCATAAAAATTCCTCTTGCATTAGTGAGTTCAACGTGTTTGCCGCCCAAAATCTTTCTTCCACATCACTCTCCACACATCAACCTGCCAATTCAGATCCCTTTGTAGCACTCTCAGTCACTTGTTAAAATGCTCTGTTATTTCTTATACAGGCTGGCAGCTACATGAGCATGGTGTGTCTGATGTCAATGTCGTTCATGTGAACTAAGCCTTGCACCTTCAGTTCATCTTATTCTTAGGCTTAAACTGACACTTGCAGAAGATCACTGATCATAGGCAAAGGCAGTTTAAAAATGACAGGAAGACACTGAATATTATTCTGATTAGTTTTGGGTCACAGTCCTTATGCTTACCTTTGTTTTGCTCCCAAGGAGTCAGGAACTTGCATTTTATGGCCTGTCTTGTGCCTCATGGCATGATCATTTGTGTTTAAGGAGAGGATAAGGAAATCTGTGGGAGGTGAAGAACTCCTGAGGAATGGTGGGGGCTGCCTGAAATTCCAGCACATCCAGATTTGATTTAGTTTGAGATCTATCTCTAAACCAAAGCTGCTGATGATGTTCATTTAAGTGGAACAACTACCTAGTATAACTGAATTACTATCAGTTTTGCCATATAAAATTCAACAACCGTGGGGCAGGTCCATGTAGGTCATGACAGGTCTACATAGGTTGTTCTTTGCTTGGGAGGTCATTGGTGGTGTCTAGAAAAATGTGGTGATGTCAGAGCACCAGGCTCCCTGGTGTCCTTTATCACAGCTGGAGAGCAGAGAGGCAGATTTACATCTGAGTGCACCAAGGTGTTGTCCTGTGGGCAGGGAGACACCATGGTGCAACAGGCCTATAAAATTATGCTTTAGAGGTGAAAGTCTGAAACAGAATGGGTATCAATATACAACTACTTGCTCATCTTGATGGCTAGATCTTGAGCTGCTGTAAATCAGCAGCCAGATCCTGACGTTCCAGCTACAGGTTAGATAGGTCTGCTCTGCTTCCATTGAAGACAAGCTCCCTTGCACCATCCCAGAAAATGAAAAGCAGTGATTTTAGAAATCCAGTCCACAAGAAAGGAGGGATGATAGTCCCAAATCCCTCAAGCATGCTCTGAAATCTCTCTGAATCCCCAAGAGACAATAAAACTCATTTTTTTTCCAGCCTGTAGTATCTTGACTGAAAGTCCTCTGTGCACCAAGGAAGAGGAAGGGAATGCTGCGTCTTACACCTGGTAGCATGTTGTAGTCCCCTGAGGCTTGAACAGAACATGCATCATCTGAATTTTTATAGTGTAGAGTTGAATTAAATCATTTTGATGTTAAACACATGCAATTTTTGAGGATATTTTTTTTCTCTCCAGTTTTCTACATCTCTCTACTCTATTAAAAACAAAAAAGAGGGAAAAAGGAAGAGAATAAACAGTTCTCATGAAAGTCAACATTACTTCAATCATCATATAATATGCATTTAAGAATTATTCTTTCTTTTTTATAAGGAAAAGCAATCAAAGTAGTCCTGTTGCCCTAATAAGCTAGGAAAATAAGCTTTGGAAATAGGAGTGACTTCGTAGACCTATGTATTGAGGACTGACATGAAGAAGAAAACTTGTCATTGTACAAACCTCTACAGATGAGATTGCCAACATGTATTCCTCTTTGGTCAAAGTTTTCATCTCACAGCTCCAGGATTCTTAAGTGGATAGAAAAGCCAGTCTCTTATCAGTCATCTTGGGTTTTTCCCATCTTGATCTGCATGTCCACCAACATGTCTGCAAACTGGTCTGCAAACAAAAAATGGTGGAAAAACATTGCTCAAAGCACCTACTCCTCATTGTACAGCCATATATCATTGGAAGGTGAGGCTGGGCAACACTGTCTTGAAGGGACCTTTATGAGGAACGTGTGGCACCTTCAACAAAGGTTTTTTCATAGAATCATAGAATTGTCAGGGTTGGAAGGGATCTTAAAGATCATCTAGTTCCAACCTCCCTGCCATAGGCAAGGACACCTCCCACTAGATCAGGTTACTCAGAGCCCCATCCAGCCTAGCCTTAAAAATTTCCAGGAATGGGGCTTCCACCACCTCTCTGGGCAACCTGTTCCAGTGTCTCACCACCCTCATGGTGAAGAACTTATTCCTAACATCTAAGGATGTTTGTTGCCAAGCATGATAGCTCTCTGTGCTGGAAGCAGTTCTTGGGAGAGCTTGGAAGTCTCTTGACATAAGGAAAGGGAAATAGGCAAAACTTCCCAGCTGGTTGGCTCCTCTTCTGTCTTGTGCAAGGTTTTTTTTCATTTTGTTTGTCTGTAGCTCATGATCTGGAATCTATAATATTGTGGGTGCTGGGAGGACAACATGTCGTTTTGGCCTGAGGACCTTCTCGGGTGGCTGTTTGTGTGTGCAAAGCCGTTTGAATGGGATTACTTGCATGGCATCCCTGCATGACAGATCCCATGATTGTGCTGAACAAAGTTCTAGTTCTTTAAGCAAAAGCATATGCAAAAGTCAAAGTAAGGTGATCTCTCTCTGATTAATTCAGCCCAGGTTTACAGACCCAGTCCCGTGACTGTGCATAGTTCACCCCATAGATCAAGTAGACACCTCGGATGCACTGTTAGAGTGTGCTGAACTTTGGATGTACTGTGTGATTTTACTGCATGCAAGCTAGAATGATTTTAAGAGCCAAATCCCCATCTGACATAAATTGGAATAATGCTATAAATCGTTTGATAGTTTAATACTTTGAAGTTGCCTTCTTTATATTGCAGAAAAAGGACAGTCACAGTCATGCAGAACCTGATTCTGTTATTCAGTTCGTTCTCTTAACTGGGACAAACCTCATTCTTACCCAGTGTGGGACTGGATTATATTTCATTGTAAAGTAAGTTGGAGAAACAGATCAGCAACCTGTTTTGAATCTAGATCAAGCTGAATCTCTGCTGAATTTTTCCCTGGTCCAAAACATTGCTAGATGAGATTTTTTTTTGGCATTCCACGTTTCTTGGGGAATATCTCCACATCTTTTCTCCCTGGATTACTGGTCAGAGCTGCCAACTTTGAAATTTTCAGTGATTTGATGAGTGCCAACAGAGCATCCTAAAATAAATGAATCAATATATATATTAGCTGTTTTCCCTGAAGTACAGAGCACCAGCCTCATTTCTGAGCAAAGCAATACAATTCTCTCATAATTAAATGTAAGTTAACATTGCTTACAACACAACTTTGGAAATGTGTTTAAAAATGGCTTCTGTGGGAAATCTTTAGAGCTTAGTTTAAGCAGATGAGTACTGCTACTGAAATAAAGAGGATTATTCATGTGCTTACAGATAAGTGCATACATAAACGTTAGCAAGATTGAAGTCTGGGAGTTTATGTTCAAGTGAAAAAAGAAGTAGCTCATTTCACCTACTTTTTATTTTGTTGTACTTACATTTTCTGCTAAGATAATAGGCACACTGTAAAAAACTATAGTGTTTGAGTCAAAGTCAAACATTATTTATATTGCCTTTCATAGGTTTCTTAATTACTCCAAATAATACTAGGATGCAGGTAATTCTTGGTTTAAATTCTCAAGCTAAAGAACCTTGGAAAACATTGCAATTTGAATCCCAAATGTTTTGCATTCCCCAAGCAAATGTCTTCCCAGGCCACATCTGTGAGAAATTGTTTTATTTATGTTGATTGATCTTGGATTATTACAGAACATCCAGATTTATTCAAACTACACAGAATGCTTAAAGATACTTAGTGACCCAGATTGAGAAAGGTCAAGAAAACAATGCAGAAACAGTTTGGTTTTTTCATTAATCATGAAAAGCATCTGCGCTGGTTCAAAATATGCTCAAAGTTTGTTTTTACTAACTACTGATTAGTCAGATTTGAAATAATCTGTCAGACAACATTGCCTTTGCCTCTGCATGCCTACATAAGCAATTTGCCATTGCCTATAGTTTGATTTAAGCTCAAGTGTCATAGGAAATAGAAAGGGAAGGAAGAAGATGAAAGATAAACAGTGGAGATTATGGTTTGTTCATATATGAGCAGTGAAATCAGTAATTTTAGCTGAAACCTTCAGGCTTTGCAACAAGCTGAAATAAGGAGGAAAACACAGAAGTTTGTGGCCTCTTTGGCATCAATAGTCCAGGGTAAAAGAAACAGGCCATGGAAATTCTGGCAGCCCAAAGGCTTTTTAATGTTCCCTTGCAGGGTTTTTAAGTGCCTAGCAATAGTGCCAGACCAGGAAGGAGCAGTGATACGGTGTACTTGAAGGTCAAATTTAGTGTTAACTCCATTTTTTTTAAGGGAAAGAAAACATATGTCAAAACAAGTGATCTTTTCTCCCTCAATAACCAGTGTCAGAGCAAAGTGCTTCTGAAAACAAAGAATATATTTTTATTTTTTTTTTAAACACAAGCATGACTCAGGGTCTGCAGAAAGCCCCCAGATGTACATTGTCTGATGGCTGCAGCACCTTGCCCAGTGTCATTACTCCCATGCCCTTGAAAGTAGCGAATCCTATAATCAGTATGAGCTATGATCATCTACAACATAAATTATTGTTAGCTGCTAGGCAAGGACTTCTTAGGCCACAACAACTTGGTTGTGATCTCTTAAGGAGCTTTCATTATAGACCATCTAAATAACCATTTCCTTTTACACTTGGTGCACCGTGACGTGAGAGTCCCTCTGGAGCAGGTGCAGAGGAGGGTAATGAAGCTGGTGAGAGGTCTGGAGAACATAAGTTATGGGGAGCACCTGAGGGAACTGGGATTGTTTATCTTGGAGAAGAGGAGACTGAGAGGAGACCTCATTGCTCTCTACAACTACCTTAAAGGAAGTTGTAGTGAGGCTGGTGTTGATCTCTTCTTCCAAGTAACTAATGACAGGACAAGAGGTAATTGCACCAGAGGGGGTTTAGATTGGATGTTAGGAAGAAGCTCTTTACTGAAAGAGTGGTCAAACCCTGGAACAGGCTGCCCAGGGGAGTGGTGGAGTCACCATCCCGGAAGGGGGCCAAAAAGTGAGTAGATGTGGGGCTGGGGGACGTGGTCTAGGGATCAGGGGGATGTTGGGATGAAGGTTGGACTTGCTGATCCTTGGAGGCCTTTTCCAACCTAAATGATTCTATGATTCTACAATTTCTATTAGATTTCAGGATAGGATTTTAAAAACATCTCTGTGGTTTTCTTAGTGAAAGGCATAGACAAATTATTGTTTGAACTTTTCTCTGCTAGTCTTGTTGTCTGCTATTTTTTATGGAGGAGAGCTGTAAGAGAAGCAGCTTAATAGATTTCCTACCTCAGCATGGAAGTGGCAGCTCACCAGCTGAGCCATGGCTCGTGTTTCAGCAAAGGTGCTCCCACAGCTAAGAGTACAGCAGCCAGTTTGGGCACATGCTTCCCACCTACCCACCAGTTCACATGTAATGTACAACCACCTCTTAGAAACTCCTACCTGCCCATAGATGTTGCACATTAAATATGACATTTTGCAGTGAAGAGGATGAAGAAGTGATTTAAATACCTTCTAAGGTCCTCAGCTGTTTCAGGTATACAAGCTGAGGTGCTAATGATACATTTAGGAGTTCCTGGCTTCAGTTCTTGGTATGGAAGATGTACTGCTGGGTTGTTTTAGGCTGTGGCTTTCGTTGCTGTTGCTCACTCAGCCAGAGAAGACAGATGGAGGACCTGGTGAAGTTCTCCCTGATGATCTCGTCTGTGAGCAATAGGGCTTAATTCTTTCACCAGGAAATCTCTGCTTTGGAGGGTATCTGTGGAGGAGTTTAACCTTTTCTTCCCACTACAGTGACCTAGCAAGCTGAACTAGCTGCTTCCCAAAGCCAGAATTTCATAGTTCATTGTGCACTGAGGAAGAGGTAAAAAGTCAATCCTTACTTAAGCTGTGTTGGGTCTCAAGGTTTTGTTTCCTCAGTCCAAGGGAACCTGTTTTGACAACTCTTTTATTGAATACAATGAGTGTGTCCATTGCTTCTCTATTATGACTCCATTAGATCCTTAGAGACCACTGTGCTTTGGAAGGATATGCCTCAGAATGAGTTTACCATGTACAAATAAATCACTGCAAGAAGTAGGAAATGCCCAAGAAGTCTCTGATTCCTGCACTATCTATATTAAGATTGTCAGAAGTAAATCCTAATATCCCATAATGTTGCTTTATCATTGAAGTTAGATTTTTTAAAAAAATCAGACAAGAAATGTTCTCAGCAGCCCCTAATAATGGAATATAGATTATAGTAATACTAGGACTTTTGAATCTTGACCTCAAGGAAATGAACACTGAGACAGATAAATAAGTTCAGAGAATTTTATTACCTCTACAATACTTTAAAATGACTAAGTAGAAAATCCTGAACTGGGCATATTAAACTCTCATTCCTTTACCCACTGAAATGAAATAATAAAATCTATTTCAAATAGAAAGTTCATACTAACTATGCCATTTGGACTATTGTGGACAAATAGGTATGAGAGTAAAAATGGACTTAAGTCTAAATTCTGCTTCCCAGCATCATGATCTATTGTACTGGAATGAAATGAAGCTCTTGGAGAAGAGAATCAGAACCTAGATGGACAGCAGCATCCCACACATTTAGTGGTGGATACAGAAAAGACAAGATCATATGTTAATCAATAACCAGAGGACTACAGCCTGTGTGCAGTTTTGCTTTGGTTATAAGAACTCTTTATTTATGTCTTAAAGGGAAAGGAAAATTCTTTGGCCCATTTTTTGTCTGTACTATTGATCCCTACAGTGTCTAGAATAAGTTGCCCTGATTGAAGTTTCTGGCTTTTATTTCTTGCATCTCTTGCTGCTTTCACAGCTCTACAAATGTCAGTCTGCTGAGAAGTGAATTGGAAGAACTATAGGTATGAGAGGCTAAAATTGCAGAAAGCGTCACAGATATTCTGAAGACCTTTAAAATCACCTAGTGTCTGAAATAACCAACTTGATGGCAAGAATATTTTCCTTTATGCCCGGAATCACAAAATTGTCACACAATATCCATCTGCTCAAGATATTTTCCATGTTTTGACACCACCTTGACATTGACATGATGATGTAAAACCCAATAGCAATAAGAAAATCTAGGGGACCTNGCAAGCAGAGAAAGGAAAAGAGAGATCCTACACCAGTATAATTACTTGAGCAAAAATAAACACACATATGGTGTGACATTTTCCTAATGCTAGGATCTTATTTGGAAGTAAATGTATTAATTAAAGGGGGGAGTAGAAAGGGGAAAAACAAACAACAATCCCTGAGTCATGAGAACATGACAAGCTGTCCTTTGAAAATGTTATTTTTATTTTTCAGTGACACTGGTGTTAATTTATTAGGTGTTCTAGTGTGTGCTTACTTATTTGTTATTAAAAAGCAATGATTTTCATCCTCATTGCTTTTCTGCTTTATGTTTCAGTATTGTTTATTTTTATATACTGTGCTGAGCTAAGAAGAAAGTTCACCCCTAGATGAAGGGCCAAATCAACATCTTTTTGTCCTTGAAGCTCTCAAAGGCTGATGTTAAACTTTCCCTGGTCTCATAAAAGATACGATTCAGCTTTGGAGGGTAGGGTAGATAGTTTGAAATTCTCTTTGATGGTGAAATTCTCTTTTTATTTAAGCCATGCTGCCCTTGTGCATAGGCTTTAAATGAAAATATCTTTGACAATTGTCTTCAAGAATTATAGGTAGAAATGAGGGCAGTCTAGAAATGGCCATCCCTATAAATATTCACAGTATTGATGCCTCAGCAGTAACTGAGCAGAAACAAATCTTTAATGACTCAAAACCTGCATCTTTTAAATAGAAAAAGTAAAAAGAAAAATGGATAAAAATCACATGTGCCTTCCCAACAGAGGGGATAAACTCAAGAATGGTTGTGGCAGGCACTCAGGGAGNNNNTAGGGAAGTCCCCTTGGGTTTTCTTATTGCTCCTGTTTTTCAGATGACTCTCTTTCTAGTTCTAGGGAATTGGAAAGCCATATGCTAACCCAGGGAAAATACGGAGCTTTTACCACCTAGCTCCTTTTATATTTTGCAGGATCTTATATTTGTTTATAAATAACCAGAGGTCTACAATATTAAAATAAAAACCTTTCGAAAGAACAAAGTAATTACTTTTTTTTTTTTTTTTTATTTTTTTTGGTCCTTTTTTGCTTTCCTCTTGGCATTTTTTCCTTTGGGA